>JBAIZL010000002.1:133436239-133838739 GCA_036971475.1 Prosapia bicincta | reverse complement strand
TTGATGCTCGAAAATGAGGACACTCAATTAGTCCTCAAAAGGCGACTCACATATATACAAGGATTCATGTTTAAGTACATTATAGTGTAAGTTATAAGAAAATACAAAATTGTATTATAATCCTTGTAAACAACTGTAATCTGTATTATACATACACTTTATTAATTGTCCACAATTAATTGGCATTTGAGACTAAAAATTTATGCTAAATTAGGTTGAATATAATTAGCTTTGAAATAATTTTTACTTACTATAAATCCACAAAGTGATGTTGAAAAGGGCGAACTACAGATGCATTTCCCTAAAGATCTATATCTGCTTCCACTCTAAACAGGCCCTCGGTAGCATCTTGCTTGTGTTTGTGAAAATGCTTTACTTCGGGAAATAAATGGTCAACAACTATATTCATCACAGTGTCTAAATAGTCGACACGTTGAAATAACATTTCCTGCTCTAACCTTTCCCACTGATTTTGTGGTTTTAGCATAATAGCACTCCCCAGAATGTCACATCTCATTGCCAAACAATCAAGTATAAAAGCTCTTGCTCTGAAAAAGCTATCATAAGCGTCAGGCAGTGCGATGAGCTTTTTGAAATCTACTGTGTGTCTACAAGGTATTACAGGTAGTCTCAATATTTTATGAATTCGTTCTTCTTTGGTTTTTACCGACATCACTCTTACAAAAAAATTGTCATCAGATTGATCGCCTACGTATTTAATACAATTTCCTTCTGTTTTATTGGCGATGTGTGGTTCCCAAGTCACGATTTCGACTACTTGGGATTGTGCTGTTTTCTCGCTTTCTTTATTCAAACATTTAAGCAACACAAAGATTAGCAGTATAGCAAAGCACAACGTGAGATATTTCGCCTGTGAACAAAAATTTAATTACCTTATATTCGTATGATATAGTTCGTTGCATATTACCTTTTTAACTGCCCAATAACTATTTTACTTTCATTTTTATTAATTATTGGTCAGTAATAAATCCCTGTTCTCTATAATTTTACTTATATATTTTCAGAGTTATAAATTTAATTATCTTACAATTTTATTAATCCCGTTTAATTCATTTCCTCGCTTACTCTTATTTACTCTCCTTATACTTATTAAAAATTCTACACTCATTTATATTTACTGTTAAATTTTAATTCCTGTAATCTTTCTCTGTTCTCCTAATACTTTTCCATCATCATCTCCCCTAATACTTACCGTTTGGGTAAGGATTTAAGACGGAATTTGTTCAGAAAATCAGAACCAATAGCTTCCCATCTTAGACCACGATAAAAGTACAATAAAACCAATTACCCTTTGTTTGTCTCAACTAGCATAATTCTAGGTGATGTAGGAGTTTTGGATGTATCAAATACACATGAAACCAATTTGCTAAGGAACTGTGAAAATATGTGAACTTTATATTAAAAATTGATTAATTGTTGATTAGGAAATATTATTGTGTAATAGCATAAGAGAATTAACTTCAAATTGAAATTGAATACTAGATAATAGTTTTATTTACTCCAGATTAAATAATAATTATTGTTAATGTACTGCTCCAAATTAATTATGTGGATAATTATATAAATATTAACATAGTCACGAACGTTGGAACAACAAGAAAATTTATAAAAAAGCGTGCTTGAAGCTTTTCATAAATTTAATATATTAATATGGTCAAGAATACACACACACACACACACACATATATATATATATATATATATATATATATATATATATATATATATGTGTGTGTGTGTGTGTGTGTGTGTGTGTGTGTGTGTGTGTGTGTGTGTGTGTGTGTGTGTGTTTGTGTGTGTGTGTGTGTTTGAGTGTGTGTGTTAAAACAGGTAAGGTTACGTTTCATAGCGAACTTGAGTTAGGTGGCAAATTTAGAATAAATTTGATAAATTAATTTATAATAGGATTTGGGGAGAATATTTAAATAGTAATAATAATAAATAGTACAATAAAAAAATTAAAAGTAAGGAGTAAGGATATTTATATCCACGGGTTAGTGTAAGCCAAAGCCATAAAATGAATGGAAAAAATACAGAACAGTGTTATAGGCTTCTAAATAAACAAAAGTTAAACAGATTAAAATTTGTGAATTGAACGTTAGAGTGAATGTAGTATATGGCGTACGTATAAAGACGGCTTTTGTTAGTGGCTACAGGCAAGCTATTGTTCCAGAAACTACATGTTTCACAGAGGGAATCATTGTTAATAAAAGTTTTACAAGAATTTACATAAGGCGAATCGCCAATTTTCTTATTAACTATTTTGAACAGAACACCATGGCAGGCTAGTTATAATATGTTGTGCTTGCCACGGGAGATCCTGAACGAGTTCATAGAAGGTAGCCAAAAACTACAAACCGAACTACCATGGAATTAATTTGTTTCTTTCTAACACAGTAGCGTTATATCGGCTACAAGTACGCGCGAGAATGCAGCAGCCTGCATCCTTGCACCTAGAATGTATGGCCTACCAACCATAGAAGGTGGTAGCCGATAAGGTAAGAAAGGATCTATCCTAAAATAGCGGAATGTATTCAAAATAAAAGGAGGAATAATATAAAAATTATTCAAGAAAATCATGAAAATTATGTCAACGTTGCCGTGTGTAAAAGCAGGTCTAATTCCAAATATATAAAAATGAAAACAAACTAGAAGAGTTAGAACAAATTAGAAGAAAATATATATATATATATATATATATATAGGCTATATATATATATATATATATATATATATATATATATATATATATATATATATATAATAAATTTAAAATATTTCAAGAACAAGAATACTTTTAATGAATATATTTATTCAAAGCTTTTCGCCAATAAAATAGTACCAGCATCTTCAGGAAAATAATTATCTAATAAAATATGTTTACAAAATTAAATCATATGTGCTACAAACGACCATATGTTTATAAGTATTGCACTTTATGTAATTTTTTTTTATAACATCAATGACCTTATAAATAGTTTGGTGCCTTGATCTCACTTGAATTTGTTTTTTAATAAATTCGTCTTTAACTTTATGCTTATAAATTTCCAATGTTTCAAATATATTCATTTTTAAGCCTTTATTTAATTCTTTTATTAATTTCATATTTTCTATATGAAAACTCGTGTCTTCTTCCGGAAACTCGTGTCCATTATTTATTTAATTTATTAACTATATTACAAGAAAACATATCACCATATTTAATATATATATATATATATATATATATATATATATATATATATATATATATATAAATTATAAGAGTTGTAATAAGCAGGAACATAGTAATATAAATAGTACAAAATTTATAATCAAAATACTTCACTGGGAAATAACCGAAAAAATGGGAAATATCCAATTCCAACTGAATGGGAGGGAGGCAAAATGGTGAGATTAATGGACTCGGAAAGGGATATATCAGAGCAAGGGAAAGAAATTCAAAGTTGAAATAACTCAAATTAAAGTTAAACATTAAGGTATGAAAGTGTCATGAGTATAGAAGTAAATACTAAATTAGAACAATTATTAAAAGAATTCAAAGATGTGCTAAGTAGAAAGCCTAATGAATACATACACAAACTGATAATTGTAGAAGATGGTACTTTTGTAAAGCGAAAGTATCCTACTCCGTTAAATTACCGCTAAGAGGTGTAAGAGGAACTTAATAAAATGGTATAACATGATGTAATTGAATGGTCTCGTACGCCGTATATAAATCCAATGATTTTATTAAATAAACCGAATAGCTCTCTTAGATTCCGTCGACTCAGGAAAACTGGTCGAGGTAATGGGATAGTGGGAATAAATCAAGATTATGAGTCAGCGTCGCCAATCGAGGATACATTACGTAAGGGACAAAATAAAGATACGTCTTCAAGATAGACCTTACGTTAAGCTTTTTACAGGTGCCATTATCGCATGATTCCAAAACATTTACAGGATTTCTATTTATTAACAAGGTTTATAACTTCATAGTTGTACCATTCGGATTACAGAATTCATTAACCGCTCTAATACGGACGGTTGATTTTACATTGGGCAAGGAAGTTGACGAATACACACACACACACACACACACACACACACACACACACACACACACACACACACACACACACACACACACACACACACACACACACACACACACACACACACACACACACACACACACACACACACACACACACACACACACACACACACACACACACACACACACACACACACACACACACACACACACACACACACACACACACACACACACACACACACACACACACACACACACACACACACACACACACACACACACACACACACACACACACACACACACACACACACACACACACACACACACACACACACACACACACACACACACACACACACACACACACATATACACACACACACACACACACACACACACACACACACACATACACACACACACACACACACACACACACACACACACATACACACACACACACACACACACACACACACACACACACACACACACACACACACACACACACACACACACACACACACACACACACACACACACACACACACACACATACACACACACACACACACACACACACACACACACACACACACACACACACACACACATACACACACACACACACACACACACACACACACACACACACACACACACACACACACACACACACACACACACACACACACACACACACACACACACACACACACACACACACACATGCAATCACGCACCTACACACGAGCGAGCGCACACACACACACATACATACATATATACTGCATATATATATATATATATATATATATATATATATATATATTAAAGAGAGTTATAAATATAATAATAAAGTGTAGGGTATGTCAATATGCCAAGTACCCAGATATTTACAGACTAGTAAGGAATCCGAACTCACAGAGCTCAATTAAAAAGTTGTCGAATTTTTTAAGGCACGATCCTTACGGATTTGGGGGCGCCGTTGGCTCTCAATCCTCAAGGAAGTGGTAAATATGGATTTAAAGCATGGCGATCCAACATATGTTGACACCCGTAAGACATCCACAGGTAAACGTTAACACTTTAACCGGGACTTGGGAAAATTCCTAAGGTCCTATTGTAGTGAAATACCTCTCATACATGGAAGACGTTCTAATTAACATTCCACATGAGATCATAGGATACACGCCCTCAAGTGCAAAATGAAGAGCAGTTCACAAGTGCCACACTATGTATGGAAGGAGTTCATCGTTGAGGGTTGCAAGCAGGAAGAGGTGGAGAAAGAAAGTTAACGTTCTAACAACGTATTTGAATAATACGAAGGGCAGGTGACAACTGCAGGCAAAATACCTCATGGGTTAAGGAGACTACATTAAGGGAAAATTATTACACGGCATGATAGGTCTAACTTATTGAAGAATGAATCAAAAAAAGCTATTACTGTTGTATCAGGGTCCTTACACCATCAGTAGAAGGATGGGAAGGCGGACATATCAAGTGGCGGATACAGTTACTGGAAAAATTAGAGGGATATACGATGTGAGGGACATAAAATGGTACATTTAACCAGATTAATATATTTATAAACATTATTTATAAATTATTACTTATTTGTATATTACTATAAAAACTGTAATGTACACTACTATATTGCTTTGTAAATAACAAAAATGTTTATGTACAATATGTGTATGGACATTAGTATATTATAATTTGTATAGGCCCCTACAATTATTAAGCTTTGACAAAGTTATTATAATTATCAGTTATACAAATATAATTTTTTGTTTTGTTTTGTTTATATTAAAGGTTAGTTGTTGTCCAAAGTTGTCAGTCATTTAAGCGAATTAAAAATAATAAATGGAACTGTAAATTTTCGTATGGAAGGCAGAACCCATAAAAACAAAAAATTAGTTTCCAATTAGCAGTTGTTATGTAGATTCTAAATGACATTATTTGATTTCACAAACCCTTTAGTTTAACGTTGCGAGTATCAAAAAACATATTGTAAGCCCGCCTGAGTATAAATTAGCCGAGGCTATAATAATGGTATTTGGTTTTTCGTTAGGGATTTAACCCTGAAGGTTTAAAGGGGAGTTACATGTTGCAATAATAGAATTGGAGTCCTTTATAGACATTTGCAGTGCGCAGGCGATCAGGTAAGTCTTAGGTGGTTGTGAAGAAAGAGTTAAATAAGAACAGGAGAATAAGGTATATAAATGGTAGTAATTAAAAACTGCATAGATACTTTCCTGATAATGACTTTACTTATGTCAAAAAGTAAAATGCACGGACAAAGTAAATTGTTATATTGGTAAGCTACGCATTAGATATGTAGATATTCCGTTGCATTAGTAAACTGGCTTGCGAGATTGGGGCATTGAAATGCGCGCGCGTTTGTGTGTGTGTGTGTGTGTGTGTGTGTGTGTGTGTGTGTGTGTGTGTGTGTGTGTGTGTGTGTGTGTGTGTGTGTGTGTGTGTGTGTGTGTGTGTGTGTGTGTGTGTGTGTGTGTGTGTGTGTGTGTGTGTGTGTGTGTGTGTGTGTGTGTGTGTGTGTGTGTGTGTGTGTGTGTGTGTGTGTGTGTGTGTGTGTGTGTGTGTGTGTGTGTGTGTGTGTGTGTGTGTGTGTGTGTGTGTGTGTGTGTGTGTGTGTGTGTGTGTGTGTGTGTGTGTGTGTGTGTGTGTGTGTGTGTGTGTGTGTGTGTGTGTGTGTGTGTGTGTGTGTGTGTGTGTGTGTGTGTGTGTGTGTGTGTGTGTGTGTGTGTGTGTATGTGTGTGTGTGTGTGTGTGTGTGTGTGTGTGTGTGTGTGTGTGTGTGTGTGTGTGTGTGTGTGTGTGTGTGTGTGTGTGTGTGTGTGTGTGTGTGTGTGTGTGTGTGTGTGTGTGTGTGTGTGTGTGTGTGTGTGTGTGTGTGTGTGTGTGTGTGTGTGTGTGTGTGTGTGTGTGTGTGTGTGTGTGTTAATCAGTGGCTGCCCACAACGAGTTCACTAAAGAACGTTTCCGTCGGAGAAAGCCATAACTTCCAAAATCAGAAGTTCATTACAACTTAAATACAGTAGCTTGGTGAAACGTATTTATGTTTTACAGAACTGTTAATTTTTTAATGAATTTTACAGTGTTAATATTAGAAAATTCAACAATAAAAATGTAAAAACTTTCCATAAGCAGTTAAACAAATAATCAAATAAAACAAACATTTAAAATAAGTCGTCATGTCTTGTGATTTGTGAATGTTAGATTTTGCTTGTCTGCATTAGTTGGAAATTAAATTCATGCATTTCAAGTATTTATTTCCTTTTTATAGAAGTATCAGAGGCCCACTCGGGTGAAAAAAAGAAGCTCAAACTCCGCGAGCCCAACGCAGTCAGCTACACTATGTAGTCATAAGATTTATTAACTTTGACTGCACAGTAAATTTCTCTTACATGCTTAGATCTGTCTGAGCTTTGCTTGAAAGTTTGTAAAATATATTGAAAGAAACATTTATTGTTAGCCTTAATTAGTAAAGTCCTTAGAGTATATTACTTTAAAAATTTACTTTAAATCTCTGTTATTTTCAACGTAATTTACAAACCTCAAATTTTAAGGAAGCATTTTTAACAATTTCTTTGAAATTTCCCGAGGTATTTTTCTTAAATAGATTTTCTTACTCCCCTACTAGATTTATTTCTTAAGTGCAAATTATTAGGACATAAGAAAAAAAATTTTTATCTTAGTCGTCTGTAACAAATTACGAAAAATATTTTAGTTTTAGTAGAAAAAATAATTAAAACTACAGGTAGTAAACAACGAAATCCATTTTACTCTTCTTATCCTTATACAAAATACAACCCAAACTTATTATACAAATAATGTTTGCATATAATGCAAAACGAGCATAGAATCGTTGTATTACATAATCTATCTTTTGTTTTAATTTATGACAGCTTCAATACAAAAATGGAATGTAATTTTATATTAATTATTAAAACATCACTATAAAATTTTTAATGAAAAAATATTTTTGGTTTTGTTAAAGAAACCTTATACATGAAACTTTTAAGTTTGTATTTAAAAATATTAATTACTACCACTACAACAGAAATACTTTTTATCTAATTAAATAACACCTACTTCTTTTAAAATGAATAAATTTTGCTCACCATTTTGCCGAAAACGCTTCCGAAGATAAAGACCAAGAAAATCTCAGCTCGCTACAGCCTTGTTGGAATGAAGAATTGCTTTGTTTGTAGGTAGGAAGTCATATAAAACCCTATCACCAAGTGCTCAATAAAATATCTATTAAAGGAAAGAGAAATAACAGTGAGGTTTATAGTTCTGTGATATTTTGATAAAAAGTAGACCGAATTACGTCATTCTACTGTTACACAATAGAAACGGTTGCAGTTAGGTAGGTTTGTAAAGGTTATGCTATCTTCATTTTAAGTCTTTTGAAGTGAAAGCTTTTATAGCTACTTCTGCAAAAAGATATTGTATGGACATAAATAGTTCATACAATTTCATGTTAGTACAATTTCCATCAAGTTACGCTATGAGTCGCCTCAAAGTGAATTAAATGATAGCATATGATTTCATATATCAGCTGATTTTATGTTATACGTTAAGTTGTAAAACAACTGTTTTAACAGTAGGTTATGTTACATTATTTGTTGAACATTGTTAAGGAAAAGGTTATTAAGAAATAATTTTGATCAGTTAATAAATATATTAATTTATTTAATTCTCGATAAATCTCAATACAAATAATTCAATATAGGCCTAATGATAATAATAAGCTATGTATTTTTAATCTAATTTGTTTAAAGGAAAACGTACTTTGGCGCGTCTGGTAGGCCTACTTTTTAAGAACTGCTTTCATTTAAATTTGTTAAACAAATTTGTGAACATCTAATACAGGTTTTTGAAGTGAAAACGTTTATATAATAATATATAAAATTAATAAGATGTAAAACTTGAATAAAAAAATGTATAAATTCATATTTTCGGCGATATTTGTTGATTATTTTGGAAAACTTTATATCAGCTCTAATTTGTTATTAGGTTTGAAATTCTGTTGTTAAATGTAAAAATTCTATATTATTTTTTCTTATATTACAACAAATGTTTATGTAATTGTACATTACACAAAGTTATATTTTTAATCAATTCAAAATCTATGTAGACCTGGTTATAAAAGTTTTCACTCTTCCGACTGTGATAACCAAAGTTTTTTTAATGTTTATTTTCTGGAACGCGTTTTCCTATAGATCGTTATTGAACTAGAGACTACAAATATTTGACAATTCCAAAAATTATTTTTGGAAGCTAACCATTTTTAAACCTGCCGTCGGAGAAAGCCCTCATGAAAAAATGGTGTTGGAGAATGGTCAAAAATTAACAAAAACGTAGTATACATCCCGAGTTTTTCCTTGCTTCCGAGTTGGCTTTGTCAGCTGCACGATTTGACAACACTGAGGACAAGCGCAGCGCGCAGTGCTAATGCTGCAAACGCCTGAGCGCGCATTAGTATGCTATCAAATAAAATTCGCTATTGGTTAATGTTATCCGATGAATGGTTCTCGAAAAAATGTTATTCAACAAAAAGTGCTATAAAAAAGTTCGTAATAAAATGAAAATTCTGAAACTAATAAATTATGTTTATAAGACCTTCTCAAATATCATATTAAAATTTTAGACAATTCGGATAACAAATTTATTAGTTTTGAATTTTTAAAGTGGAAGTATCTTTTTAAAGACTACAAAAACCGTGTTTTTTCGGTTATGCTAAGATATAAAAATGAAAATAAAACCGAATTTTTTAAAAATAACAGCAATCAATGTAGAAGAGAATTGTGAATGTTTTGGTTTTTATTTGGTACAAATGTATAGCATAGTTTAGATTTTATGAGCAGCGAAACTTGAGTCTCCAAACGTTTGATACGGACAAAGCTTTTTTTAGAGCTTTTTTAGAGTTTTTTTTAGTAATTCTAGCCTTACACTTATGTCCTCCTGGGACCCGAAACCTCATTTTTGTTCTTAATTGAGGACAATGGATTAAAAAAGATAACACTTATTTGAAGCTTGGGTTGCTTGAATTCCATCGTCTCTGATCTACGACATAATGCAGAACACTCTAGCGGCACTTTAAACAACTAATTACAGCTGATAATTTTGTGGGTCAAGTTTAAAACTGTAGATTGATGTTTCTCACTGAAGTTCCGTTTTATTGAAAGTTTTGTTATGCAATTGTCAAAATACAATGTTTTTTTTAACAACACAGTTTTTTTTTTGAATTATTAAGTGCATATTTAATCTATAATTAATTATAAAATGTCAGATTTTATTTAAGTAAAACGTTTTTTAAAAACGTACTCGTTTTAGGACATTAGACCTGGCCTTTGAGAACTTTTGTCATATATCAGGGTAAAGTACACACATTTCACACCGTTCCAAATTCAAAAGATTGCACAATATAGGAAAATGCTGTAATTCAACTAACTGAAACAGTTGAAAATATACTTGTCTTTGTATTACACCTCAGGTCTGATTAATGTTTTACACAGTAAACAAATATTTGATGCGGGTTCTGTCATAAAAAACAAGCCTAATAATTTCTCATTTACGTCGGATGAAGAAATGGGTAAACTTACCCGAGGTACGTCTGAGGAACTTGTTAGAGAGGACTCTAAAGTAGACTCTAAAATAACAGTCATGATTTGGTTTGATAGTAAACCCATATTAATTATGTCGTCTACCCATAGTTCCCTCCCAAATGGTGCATGTAAGCGATGGGATACAAAAAGAACTGTTTTATTTAAATTCCTCTACCTTATCTAGTAAGCCAATGTAATAAAAATATGGGTGATGCAGAACTGAATTACAGGTTGATTTCTCTCGACCGTAATGCATACAGGACTAACAGGTGGTTACTACGAGCCATTCTTCATATAAAAACAAATAAAAACATACAAAAAAGTAACAAATTAATCATTTATTTACTCATAAGCGTTTCAATGACAAACTCATCGTCATCAGTGAGTGTTATTACTACAATTAGTTATAAGTTAGAGTTTGTAGTAGTAACACTCACTGGTGATGATGACTTTGTAGTTGAAACGCGTATGAGTAAATAAATGATTAATTTGTGAGTTTTGTGTGTGTTTTATTTGTTTTTAACATAATCTCACAAGCTAAGATCAAAGAATATTTGCATTCTTCATATGTTTGATCTCGCTTCAGTAAATTCGGCGGTACAAAAGTGATAGTAAAATACGTAGCATAAATATTTAGTATAATTTAAGGAGTTTAAAATTGCATTGGTAGAACAAATGCTGGCTGGAAGTATTGGAGATATTAGTGAAGATGAAACGACAGGTGATATGGAGAGGAACGTCCTGCAAAAAGAATAAAATTACCATATCCTGAAGCAAAAGGGGGGAAACGCCTCCCACATGCCAGAAGTAGTTGACTTACCCAATCTAACCAGATGTCGACTGGAAAAATGTCACGTAGTGAACACGTAGTTAACTACGCATGAACACGTAGTGAGGTGAATGAAATCCAAAGTATTTCTGTGTTTAACAAAGCACACAAATTGTTTTGCAGTTTTGCATTCATCATAAATGTTTAACATAAATAAATGTAACCTCTATACCACAAATGACATTTTATTTTTATTTAAAACCTTATGTACATTTCGATTGCATAGCAATCATCCTCATAGGTAATTTACAATAATAATACAACAATAAATAGATAAATAAATAGGTAATAAATACATAAATAAATTAATAGGTATTTTTTATGTAAATTACCTCTGAGGATGATTGCTATGTAATTGAAATGTACATAAGGTTTTAAATAAAAGAAAAAAGTCTTTTGGGGTATAGAGGTTACATTTATTTATGTTGAATATTACACCGCAGTTGTTTTATACAGTTATCATAAATGTTGTTTATAACTTTTTTTAAACTAATTAAATTTATAATTTTTTGAAAATTTCCATTTGAAACAGAGAAATTACAAGAATAAAAATTGTTTATGTTATTTGAAAAACTATTATTTACAATCTGTTGTTAATTGAGTATGTGTAAGGGTGTTTTTAATAATGGAAATTGTTCATCAAAGGCTCAACTTTCAGTCAAAATGTAATAGTTTAAGGACATTACTCAAAGGGCATATGAGGTAAAACCATTTGTGCATTTTTTTAACACGTTCGCTACCTCAATGTTAACAAAATAACTATTAGAACCTCCGCACACGGGTTGATTGTTGACTCGTCGAGAGGTTCGCGCGTCACTCTCGTCTTGTAAGATATCTTGGTCGCCATCCGCATATTGGTCGACTTCAGTTTCTTTGCATCTCGCGACCTCCGCATTTTAAACCCAGAAAGAATGTAATAAAAATTAGCAGTTCAAGTAGTGATGAGGAAGACTTTGTGATGTTTTTGTGGTACCGGGGCTTGAAAAGAAATAAACGTAGATTATGGGCGCATCTTTATATTGAACGTAATTTTAATACTCGGTTATGTTAGTGCACAAAAACCTTAACAGAGTGACACTAAATTTTTAGCATTTTATAGAATGTCGAAAGATTCATATACAATGCTAGTGAGAATTGTTAATATAAAGTTCAGCTAATTTTAAAAATATTTAAAACTAAGTGAATGCGTAACCTAAGTAAAAAAAACGAATGTTTTGATACGCGTCAGCAAGTAAGCAATTACGCATTCACTTAGTTAAGTATTTTAAAAATTAGTTTAATCAGTGAATTCAAGATAATTACATCAAGCAACTTCATAAAGTTTTCCCCAACGACTTATACATTGGAAACCTAGAACTAGAAGCTCAATGTTTTCAGAATTTTATGTTATAAATAATTATTACAACTAATTAAACATTAACCTAATGTAATTTAAACTACGAGTACTACAATCAACGAACATAACATTCATCGATCATTTAAAAAATCTGTAAATGTTAATAAAGCACAAAAAGAAAGAAAATGAAATTATGATCACCTGTATGACGTAGAATCGCGCGATCCTCACTATAAATCCCTTGCACTACTAATCTCAGGTGACGAGGAACGCAGGAGACTAGGAACTGCCCGGTTTTTGACTAGTACAAAACGACCCGTCTGCGGACCTTAATGCCCCGACGTAGGAAGTTGAATGGAGGGGAGAGATTTGTCCGGAGTTGACCACTTCGAGCGTCGACCCGTTGTGCGGAGGCTCTTAGTATAGACCCATTAGTATAAATAGTATAGTTGAAATGGACTGAAAACTCATTTTTGGGGCACTGTTTGCGCGTTACTATTATTCCAATGACAAATCAGTGGTTTATTTTAACGGCTTGACATGCCTGTTGTTAATGTGGAACATTTGGTCTCTCCATTATCAAGGTCAATGCGTCAAAATAACACGCTTATTTATTCCTTCCTGCATTTAGGCAGTTTTTGTTTTGAAGGAAAACGTTTTACTAGGCTTACTCTGGACGACATTTATCACAAAAGATGTAAACATGTCAAACGTGATTGGTGCGTTTGTAAATATTCTGTACTCTGTTTAGAAATCAAATGTAGACATATTTTGTCTCGGTTACAATAATATTTATATTGCCTGTATTTTTCCTGTATAAAAGCCTATATCAGCATTCTGTTTAGCATGACTAACCAAGACAAGTCGGGTATTTGTTTATATAAGCTTTTGTTAATGGCTACACGTGGGACGCTCGATCTTCGATACGATTTCATGCTATAGACAGACCAGTTCACAGATGCGCCATCCCTAAAAAACACAAACAAAAATATGCATTCAACAAACATACTTGTAGTGTTTTTATCTAGTGTAATAACTTATTATAACAGCATTCCACTTTTGGTCTGTAATGAAGGTCGGGCCCACATTAGCGCGGTCTGTGCGGAAAAGTCGAATTCTTACTTCCAGTCTGTCCAGAATTGGGTTGTTTGACGTAGCTCTCAATATCGCTCCTGTTATGCGCCGTTTCTGAGATCTCATTTACAGCAGTTTAATGATAATGTCTTGGCTTTATTGTTTTCTGTGTGGTCATTTACATTAAAATTTTTGGATGTGGTTGTTTGGTGTTTAGCTTTGTATAGTTGTTTGCTGTTGATTGGACGGATTTGTTTTGGCTTGGATTTTTGTGAGGTGTGGATTTTAGATGTTCGACCTTCATGGGGGCTCATAAACGAGGCACAGGGGTCGATTCCTGCGCATCGGGGGCGGTGCCGGATCTGTGACTATTGCCGACAGATGCGGATGGTAGGAGCGTTCTGCTCGATCTTTGAGAGATGTAGTCAGTTTGTCAATAAAATCATCTAGGGATGGGACGTCAAGTCCCGCGGCTATTACCGTGTTTCTCACATACCACGGGGAGTTTGTGATTAGTCTGAGCGTGACGTTTTGGAAAGAGTGCAGCTTCCTCTTTGAAGCATCGCTCAGAAGGGAGTACCAAGCGGGGGTTGCGTAGGTGATGATGGGTCTGATGACAGGACAAGCTCGTTTGTTGGTGAAACAAACGGCTTCGGTTTTGTCCGTGTTGACTGCGATTCTCCACTTCCGAAGCCACGGTTGGAGAAGGTCTAGTTGTCTCTGCATGTATCGAACTCCAAAATTAATATTAAGAGTGCGATACCGAAACATGGAGTCGTCAGCAAAGAGTCGCAGTCGGACAGATGGGTATAGGGGGACGTCATTGGTGTATACAAGATACAATAACGGCCCCAGAACTGAACCTTGAGGCACTCCGGCCTCGATCGGACGTCGCATGGAAAGAGTACCTTCGACGGACGCCTGGAACCACCTGTTGTCGAGGTACGAATGAATGAGGTGTACATAGCATGGAGATACGGGACTGTTTGCCAGTTTGTACAGGAGGCCCTCATGCCATACCCTGTCAAACGCTTTGCTGATATCCAGGAATACACCGATGTTGTGACTGTATGTCGAGAGAAACCACGCTGCGCTTATATACGCCGTTCGGTAGCGAACGTGTTAAACTATTTTTCCACGTCATCAAAATTTTTAATGTTTACAGGAATATACAATATAAAGAGTACATTGGTACAATATAGCCTATAACAATGCAAACATTGGAAAGAACCCCAATACCACAAAAATAACAAATAAAACAAGTTACTTAAGATTAAACCTTTATGTAGACTACATTTCGATGACCATGTCATCATCATCAGAGGGTCTTGTTACAGATGATCAGTCTAGTTTGTAACTTCTTGTTTGCTAGATTCTAATTTTTATAATAAGACCCTCTGATGATGACATGGTCATCGAAATGTGCATAAGGGTTTAATCTTAAGTAACTTGTTTTATTTGTTATTTTTTATTATTTTTTTTTTTTTGTATTGGGGTTCTTTCCAATATTTTCGTTGTAATTAACAGGAATGAATTTTTTTACACCAATCCAATGGTTTTATTAGGTCTCAGGAAGGTAAAGGTAGAATTATATGAGCTGGCACTTGGGAGCTGCGGGGATTCGCGAGACACCGAGGACGAGGGGAAGGTGGAGGGGAAATTGTCCGTGACCCGGCGGCGGTTTATGACCCCCTCTGTCAAGAAGTAGGGGCCGAACTGTGTGCCCGTCTCAATCATATTGTGGGAGGGGGGGAGGGGATTGCGAGAGACGAAGAGAAATCTGTGAGAAACGAAAAAGCTAGTGAGTGACTCATATAACGACAAATGTGTTTATAATAAACGAACCGTGGATAAACCATTCTTAAAATATTATTTTCTTGCAGGACCGGATGAATTAGCTGTTGTCACGTTTACCTTACATTATTTTAGTCACCTTGTTTGTTAATGAAATTATTTTGACTTTTCAATAATAAATAACACTTCCATCGTTTTTAGTTTCATACTACTTTACTATACATGGAAATTCAAATAAAAACTAATCCACGTTTAATTAGATGGAATATCATTAAAGCAGAATTTAACCATGAACGTTAAATAAGACTACAAAAAACAGCCCATATTGTTGCGAAAAATTGCGAAACATTGCGAAAAAATATTTTTTTTTCATAACCTCCTATGAACTTTTTAAAAGTAAATACAGTACTCTGTATAACCGATGTTAAAATAGTAAATTCATGTGTTAATTTATATAAATCAGGTGTACGATTTTGTTTGTGTTTTGGTGTAGTGTACTTGCATTTAATATTTCAAAGTTTATTTTACATGTTCTTCATTTCTTGATGTCTACCATAGACATTGGCAAAACTATGAAAGAATTTTTGATGACTGTTGCTACAGCGATCAGGTTTTAAAAAGCTGATGATCTTTTAAAGAGCACGATCAAAACTGATTTCATTAGGCCTACATTACCTAAAAAATTAATAAATTTAATATATTTGTTAGAACTAAACTTTTTGCTTCCGCAAAGTTACTTTCCTTTTAATAGTAGGCCTAATACTTTTATTTGAATTTTTACCATTAACTAAAAGTTTTCTCTACATACATAGTTATTACTGAATAATGTTAAATGTTTGTCTTTTTCTGTGATTGTAAATATGTAGCCTATTTCATATTAGGCGTATGTTTGCCGTCGTTCTAGTTTTTGTGCCTTTTTTTGTTCTAATTTCAAAACCAATTAATTATTCTGTAGATAACTTTGTAATTTTGTTTGTATTTTTTTAACATAGTAGGCTATATATAAAATTTTGTTTCAATTCCTTGCTTGTTTGTTTTTAAATATTTTAAAACTGGTAAAAACAAGAGTCAGTTAAATACATTATTATATTCGTATGAAAGGCTTTATTTTTACTTCCTGGTAACTCATAGGCCTAATGAAAGGAGATCTTGTACTACACTACATAGACTACTATGTTTATACAAACGCATGGTTTATAATAATGAATGAAGAAGTTCAGTTAAATTACAACTTGTTTTCTACAATCTTGTTAAAATGTTTGCATGGTAATTTGTTTATTACAGCGTCAACTCTACATAGAAATAGATTTTGTTAAAAATCATACAAGATAAAACATTTCTTTGTGTTAGAAACTTGAGACATTATTGTTTGTTTAATTAATGTATAATTTGGCGTAAGAGAATTTGATATCAGAATAAAAAAATTGCATTTATTTTCGATGTTTCAACAATAAAATTGCCTTAATTCTTAAAAACGACTTTACCTTGTAAGTATTTATAATGTTTTGATACTCATCTTTCGACTTCATTTTACCATTGTAGAATTTAAAAACAATGGATTTGATTTGTTCGTTATCCTATCATGATAATTGGCTAGTCTTTTATTCGACGATTATGGTATAGTTTGATCACATTTTTTGGCATAGTTTTATGAATAATAATTAAATTAGTCCTTCTCTTTTTCGAGATGGAATAAAAAGGTTTCAATACTGTTTGAGCAACTGTGACATTGCGGAGTAGATGAGGGGAAGTAGTATCAAAGTCCGACCCGTCGAACGAGTTAGATTGATGAGTTAGTTTTCCAAAAACCTCTTAACTCTAGTTCTACCCGCTGGAGTGGAAAGTCTCCGTCTCTTTATCTCACTCATCCTTTCTCCGAGAGTAGATCTACTGACACTGGCGCTCAGTACGAAGATCGAGAAACTATCTGGCTACCCTCGTCAAACAAAGGGGTGACTGGCTCACAGTCCTACACCCATGTGGAGGTGCTCCCAGGTCACCCTTGGACTTCCACTGACTAATAGAGTTGAGTCATTAATTTGTTACTTTTTAAAAGTTTTTAATGTCTAGTGAAAATGACAACAAAAGTCAATAGGGCGTTCACGGAAGCGTTCTAATACGATTGACCGAGGATTGGGACGTCTAGGTCGCGATTTATAGCCCCAATAATGACAGTGCCTGATGTTTTATAGACTACGAATACACAATTTCTACCTAAGAGCCAAGTGCCAAGTTATAAAATTTGACCTAATATAGACCTATCTTTAAAACAGAGAAGGGGGTTGAGGATTGCTGTCGGTGTTTAAGTGGTATTTGGGAGACGATTTTGGTTGGATGAACAATTGGAGTTTTTGTTATAGGAGACTGCTACTTAAACTTGGCAATATTGTAATAATGGTGATTGTAATTTAACAAATGTTGTATAACTTGCATCATTGCATTGTTCATTCTTGATGATGTTGGTACTGTTTGCCACCGAAAAGCTTTGAATAATAAAAATTAATAAATAATTCTTGTACAGTATTTGAATACAGGCCTACAGTAAAATCTCGATTAACCGTCACGGTCGGGACCGTGGACATGACGGTTGAGCGAATAGACGGATAACAGAAACACGAAACACTGTATTATTCCTCCAAAACTTAGCCTCAATCAATTATATTATAGACAGATATCACTCTCACAGTAATGTAATATATTTGGGAGCGAAAAGGACATAAACCCGATTGTATTAGCAAATGAAACTATTTATTACATGATAAACAGATCCGCACAGTAGCTACAAATGTAGTAAAATAATGTACAGTAATATAAACTTAAAGGTGAAATAGTTCGTGTAGTTTAACTAACAAAGCGAACGCGTCACTGCACCTTACTTAATACTTTAGCTGCCGGCCACAATATTTTCATAGAGAATGGCCAAAATATTTTAAGCTTATTTTTAAATAATGTGTACTTATTCTTTGTTCCCCAATCGTATCTAAGTATGAATATACGTATCTTATCATAATATTTATAAAAATACGTGTCGGGCCAATTGCCCCGACATATTTTTTTCGTACCGTAAATGATACGTAAATAAACTCCTTCGGACCAACTGGCCCGACATTGTTTTTGATTTAATTATATTTCATCTGTGCAACACTGTTTTAATATGCTTTGTGTAAACAATAAACAACAAAACCATAATTTCATGTTTCGGGTACCCAAATAATAAGCTGGCTGGCGATAAAAGTGTTTTGGCGTTTAACACTAAGACATGTAAACGTGTCACATGTGATTGGTTTGTGAGTTTAGAAATATTTTGTGTAAAGTACTAAAGTGTAATATATTCTCTCTTTGATAAGTAATGCTTCAGGTCCAATAAATACTATCCAAGATTCATATTAAGTAAAAGTTTTAACACCAAATAATTTACTTGTTAAGGAATTTACGTTATAATTTACTTCCTAGTAAGGATGAGTTTATCTAAGTGTATCAATGTTTGTACTTAACTTTAACCAAGTCCGTTTTCAAGGATTATTTTACAACTAATATTTAATCAATATTTCTGACTTACTTTTAAGGTTTTGTGAAATTTTGAAAACAGTAATGAAAATCAATATAATAGGCCATAAGAAATACGTGTACCGGCCCGTAACTACTGACAAAACGCTCCTAGAAAAACATTATGTTTTTAATGCCGTCGGCGTTTATCAGTCAAACAAAAACCATCGTAATTATATCTGTAAGTAGTGTGAAGCTTATTGTTAATACTGTGCCTTCATTTTTCCAAAAGTAGCATCGCCAGTTGAGTAGTAGGAATAAACACAAATCGTTACGTGGCCGGACGGTATCGAGGGTACTGGCCGTCGGGTTAATTGGATGACGGTGAACAGAAACTGACGGTTAAACGGGTGACGGTTAATCGAAGATTCCCTGTAATTGTTTTGTTATATATATATATATATATATATATATATATATATATATATATATAAGCTTATATATTTACATATATATATATATATATATATATAGGCCTATATATATATATATATATATAGAGAGAGAGAGAGAGAGAGAGAGAGAGAGAGAGGGAGTATTTATACGATAACCCGATAGATTCATTAAGGGTATTTTATAAAGGGGCAGTAAAATTCTAAGGACAGATGTAAGTGTACTGTTGTAAATAAAGTGAAAGCTTCAGAGTAGGATTGGAGGTGGGTCAATGTACTTTGAAGCCTGTGAGGTTTTATTTTATCAGTAAAGGTAATGCGGAGCTGTTCATTGTTTAAGAATTAAAATTAAAAAAAAAAGAGAAGGGACACTTGTGGAAAGGATCTCGAAAAGTTAGTATAGTTATATCGTAATTAACAGCTGCGGTGCGGCGAAATCCGCACGAACACTTCTGGAACGAATTAGCTATTAATTCAAACATAAAGAAAGGCAGGCAGTGAAATTGGAGTGTAGTCGGCAGCGTTCAACGCTTATTCAATGACCTTGGTTTTATCCCACTCAGACTCGATTTGGTCGTACGAAACAGGGTGTGTAATGCAATGTTTTCGTTATAGGCACGTTCAGCTCGTACGGCATAAATCAATTTGATTTGTTCTTTAACGTAAGTCAGACACGACGTCGTTCGAAGAGATGTTAATTATTGAAGTTCAGTCGCGACCTATGTTATGGGATAAGCGAAGTGAACACTTTAAAAATCGTGACAAGTTCCGTGGGAGTGGGAAAGAATGTCTACGATATTGTTAAAGTACACGCTATTTTATTGAAAGTACCAATATATTCTATTTCTTATGGATATGATAATTTATTCATATCCAGTAAAGTTTATCAACAAAATTAAATACTTAATGCTTAAAAAATACTAAATTATTAAATAACACAATACTATATTAACGTCAAATCACAGGCGTTGTAATATTATTACAAATTATAATTCTAATACCCAAAATTCAGGCCATGAAATACTTTATGCTTACAAAATACTAAATTATTAAATAACACAATACTATATTAACGTCAAATCACAGGCATTGTAATATTATTACAAATTATAATTCTAATACCCAAAATTCAGGCCATGAAATACTTTATGCTTACAAAATACTAAATTATTAAATAACACAATACTATATTAACGTCAAATCACAGGCATTGTAATATTATTACAAATTATAATTCTAATACCCAAAATTCAGGCCATGAAATACTTTATGCTTACAAAATACTAAATTATTAAATAACACAATACTATATTAACGTCAAATCACAGGCATTGTAATATTATTACAAATTATAATTCTAATACCCAAAATTCAGGCCAAAACACATCCCTCATTTTGCATCATTATAAAACGAAAAACCTCTGTCCCAACAAATTACTAACAAATTATCACAAACATCTACAGAAATAGAATACACACCTTTCGATAGCAATAAGAAATCCTATTCTAAATTAAAAGATCCTCTATCAAAAGAAGAAGTTATTTTATAAGATTGCGAGTCGAAGGTACCTGTCATGTCCGTTCACATTTATATTTAGGGAAGTTGCAATAATTAATAGCAATATCAGATTAAGTGAAATATAGCTGGTAGAGCAACGGAAAAGAGCAACAGAAGTTAATTTTATGTTATACAATATCAAGAGCACAATATATTACAATGAAAAAATTGGAATGAACACCAATACCACAAAAATAATCAAAATACTTAAGCTAAACCCTTATGTACACTTTGATGACCTTGTCATCATCATCATAGAATCTTATTACAAAATTACAATCTAGCAAACAAGAAGTTACAAACTAAGACACTCTAGTTTGTAACTTCTTGTTTGCTAGATTGTAATTTCGTAATAAGACCCTCTGATGATGATCATATTGTCATCGAAATGTACATAAGGGTTTAATCTTAAGAAACTTGTTTTATTTGTCATTTTTGATTAATTTGTGGTATTGGGGTTATTTCCAAAATTTTCATTGTAATTTTATGTTGTTTTTTATTCTTTAATTATGTTAAAGAGTCATCAGAAGCTGTATTAGGATTTAAAGATCGAGCGATTAAAAATGATCTACATTTACTTCTGAAAGTGATTGCTGAATGTTCAACTGTTATAGATATGTTAGAGAAGTAAAGGAAAATCACCATTAATAGTGGAGATCCACAACGGATTTACTAAGGTACGAAAACAATGGGCGCGATACTTTGCAGTACCTGAAAGAAAAGCGAAAAGCTATAAAGTACGCTGCAGTCTACTTATTAAAGATTATAACTTTACCTGGTGGAAAAAAAACTTTACATATCTTGAGATTTGAAGATGAAAATGAATGCCAGAGACCTTGATTCCACCGCGCACATGTAGAAACTGTTTTAAACCATCTTCTTTGTGCTCCAAAGAGGAAAGTTCTTGCCGTTCGTATTATCCTTGCAAAAAGAGGTTCAGAAACAAGTTTACACAATGGGATCTATTAGAAGATGAAATACAATGGAATGTAATAAATCAACCTTTAATAAATGTAGCCTAAGCTTTTATTGGTCTTTTATACAGTGTATGCATTTATATTATATTCAAGGTCATACAAAACAAATGTTCAAAAGCAATAATAGCTGTAACTAATTAATTACACTATGAACTTTTCTTAGTGTAATAGATTGTAAAAACTTAAAACCATTCTTTATTTATAGAAATAATGGTTTTAATCAATACTGACATCTAAAATGTTTCTTCTGGGCGGCGACACTATTCAGTATTTCAGTGAATGATCGATCCCTTAGACATTTTGTTATACTTTAAAAATCTTATATAAAATTGTGTTCCTCCAGATTGGATTTTATTCTTTATAAATGCATTTCAGAAATACATAATATTTTTGGTAGACAATGAAAACTCCATTTTCCGTATTAAAAAAAACTACCTTATATTCAACTGCTGATTGATCGATTCTTCCTATTAACAAACATATTCCCACAAATAACAAATTATATCTGCTTACCAATTAAGATCGAAATCGGACGTTTCGTTCCAAAGTTATGATTTAAACACTAAAATTATCCTGATATTAGTATATATTTGTGAGTAAAAATTTGAACAAATGTTTTTTTAAATTCCTGAGATCTTAAAACAAACTTTCTCCATTAGCTTACGTTTACCGCAATGGGAGATTTTCCAGTGGAAATTCACGAAAAAAATTAAGTGAAAATAATTATTTTAGGAAAAATAATATTTTACTCAATAGGTATTATAGTTGGCCATTTTTACGTAATAACCATTATTGAAGCCCTTACGCTTGTCAGTTTAAAAACATTTTTTTGGTTATTCTATCTTTTATAGGTAAAAAGATACAACGGTTCCAGTACAACGTGTCCTCAGCAATGTTTCCCCCTCCCCCTCTGTTATGTCGATCACGTGAGGGGGCTACGACATACGTTTTTACAATCACCCAAGTGCCCAAAATAATCCGCAATAGAATTGTGTTAGGCTTTCAGTGCATGCTCAACACCAGATCCTGGACTATATAGGTAGCAATTTGTATTTATATTTTAGACATTGTTTTTTATTCTTAAACGAATAATAATTGTGTATATATGTATGTATGTGTGTGTATATATATATATATATATATATATATATATGTGTGTGTGTGTGTGTGTGTGTGTGTGTGTGTGTGTGTGTGTGTGTGTGTGTGTGTGTGTGTGTGTGTGTGTGTGTGTGTGTGTGTGTGTGTGTGTGTGTGTGTGTGTGTGTGTGTGTGTGTGTGTGTGTGTGTGTGTGTGTGTGTGTGTGTGTGTGTGTGTGTGTGTGTGTGTGTGTGTGTGTGTGTGTGTGTGTGTGTGTGTGTGTGTGTGTGTGTGTGTGTGTGTGTGTGTGTGTGTGTGTGTGTGTGTGTGTGTGTGTGTGTGTGTCTGTATGTGTGAGTGTGAGTGTGTGTGTGTGTGTGTGAGTGTGTGTGTGTGTGTGTGTGTGTGTGTGTGTGTGTGTGTGTGTGTGTGTGTGTGTGTGTGTGTGTGTTAGAGAAATTTAGTAAGTAGTTAATCAAAGTTCATAATATTACTTGAATATTGCATTAATTCAATATACCTCATTAACCATTGTTATTTGAGCGTGTTAAATAATCTTGAGGTTGGTACCCAGCACCCATCAAGCACGACTCAATATATCTAAAATATAATAAATATTTTAATTACTGGGATGAAGAATGACAATTAATAAATATAGATAATAGTATTAAACTTAATTTTAAAGTATATATTTAAGATTCTATAAACATTCAAATGCTTTCTTTTTTTTAATTCAAATTATGTAAAAACTTGAAGGCCAGATCAATAATGAAGAAATTGTAACCAAGTTGTTGCTTTATTGTTGCTATTAATAATAATTGTGTCATTTTTATAAAGAAAGGAGTGAAGACGAGTGTGTTTAAGTTGGGTCATAGAACAAACTAAAAAGTAAACTAATACAAATAACATAAAGATTTAATCATCAAAATTAAAAAATAACATAATAACAAGTAACAAAAGCTTTTTCTTATAATATACCTGTATATAGTAATTTTAAATTGAAATATTAAAACTAGCGATGGGCCGATTCCGATTCTCGATTCCAGGAATCGTCGATTCTAGGTGGTATCGAGGTATCGTCGATACACGATTCTTCATTGATAAAAGTGTCGATTCCGATTCCTGTTTTATTAACTATTAAAATATGTATATGGAATAATTTATTGGAAAAATAATTAACTACCAACTATGTCTTATTTATGTATTAGTTGCTTTGAGTGAATTAAACGATTAAAGCAAATACCGATTTGAGATAACGAAAATATTATTATTTATGAAGCAACAACAAAGAAGATCATCGCTCGTCTCTCTATCTCTCTCTCACTAGAGAGGGTTCGATACACAATCTCTCTTTCTTTCTCTCTCGCTCTCTATCTCCCCCCCCCCCTGTCGCTGCCAATGATTCAGGGACATATTAAAAACTACCCTATTTCTATTATTTTTTTAAATCTTTATGTTGTTCGTTTGTTTTTAATTTTTGTTTTGTTTTAAGAGACAATGTAAATAGGCTTAGGTATTTTTTCAAACATCATAAAATAGTGTAAAGTTCACATTTTTAACTTTATAATAAGTCATTACTTTAATCTGATATGTTTTTATGCTTTTAAAAATTCCTATTGATAAATTAAGGTTGAAAGTTTTGTGTAGCCTATTACATTAGAACAGAACTTTTAAATGGTTTTGCCGTATGATCAAGATGTTAACTAAATTAATTATTAGAGAACTAGCATGTAAGCTAATATAACTTGAAAGAATCGAGAATCGAAAGGAAAATTTTAGAATCGAAATCGGAATTGGAATCGAAAATTTTAGGAATCGGCCCATCCCTAATTAAAACCATAGAAATTTTAATCCAAATTGAACTTAGTTGGTATTATGTAAAATACACACACCTCACCTGACTATTGTCGCTCGCTTGACCCGAAACAAAACTGTATAACTTATGGGTAATGCGTTCATAAAGTCACAATCGATTCATTGGTCACGATTTTGATTTTATCATTGTGTAAATAATGCGTTTACACGGTAAATTAGTTTAACCAGAAAACAATAGGAAAGAAACCAATTTTATATCTTTTGATTAAAAGACGTACAAAAGCTGAATGTAAATTATTTTTAATCTACACTTTTATTGTGTTTCATTATTTGCAAAAACAAAATCAATTTTGCCAACACTACAGAGGCTGTTTAGCTCTTCCTTCAATGATTGGAAATTTAACGTTTTGGAAAATTACACGAAATGAAAACACTTTACTTAACTCAAACATATTTAGAATACTTTGTTAATCAATCTTTCAAAGCTTTTATAAAACTAAAATCGTTAGTAAAACACCGTTTATTCGTCCATTCAAGTTGAAATATATTTTTTTTAAAACTTGTATGGGATGACACTTGATGCTAATATATTACATTTTTTTAAATTCCAACTATTAGTTCCCACTCTCGTATCAAATAAATGATTTGATACAAGGTTTAGCTATTTTACAAAAATGAATGTTATATTTCCTAAAGGAAAATACTTATATTTTAGGACACATTCCTTATTAAGATATTCTGACTCTAAAAAAGACAAAAAAAACTATCTTTGAACTTAGCTTGTGAGTATATAGCTGGTTATGTTTCCAGATCAGTCAGGGTATAATATGTGAATACTGCGTAGAACTGCTTTCTACAAACAAACCTAAACCTATGACTTTAATTACATGTAAGAATAAGGGAGGACTTTCCCGGCCTTCACAAGGCGTCCAACAAATATGTAGCTTTTGTGAAAGTGTATTAAAACGAATATTAACAACTAGCCACTTGAAATTCGAAAAATTGATTGTAAATAAGATGACGTCAACAGTGCTGTTAATGTGTTTAGGCAAAGACATCTTTTCAAGTACATTTTGTAAATCGAGATTTGGAGGACAATCATTATGTGCTGTTGCTAAAGTAACATGTTTTAAATACTTCAACATTAGATTTAAAAACTACGTACAATTATTTAACGAGAAAATTCACGCCAAGAAAACAAGAATTAATTTGTGCAAAACCGTGTTGATTTTAGGACAATAAGAAATAACAGTTTACTTAGTAAGTTGTATTACTTCTCGTCGCTCATATATCCTCATTGATGTGGATAACATTGTATCATGGAAGAAGCAAATGTATTGTTCTTTATTGTCTCAGTAATTATTTTGTTTCATGTAATATTCTTATCACAAAATTATAGAACATGGTAAGTTACTACAAACAAATGGTACCTGGCAGCTGACACAATCTCACATTAATACAAAAGATTAAATGTTCTATTTTTAATATTAATAGAGAACCTTTAAATTATCTAGTTAAATACATTTTAATTTGTATGTAAACAAGTAATTATTTACATAAGTTAAAATTATTTTAATGAAGAAATACTTAAAAATATATGCATACAGGAACAAAAGCCGCAATCTACGTACGAGTATAGGCCTGCAGTACTCGGCGAAAATGTGACGCGCAGCGGTTAAAAACTTTTCACTTTACCACTTTACTAGCAGCAAACCCAAGGCCCTACCAACATGATATAAAAAGAATAATAAATTATAACTAATTATATCAAACTTTTACGCTTACAAAATGTTTCTAACCAATAAACTCGAAAAATTGTCGCTTACTAACGTTTTTATGTTACTTAAAGTGCAACTCTTAATAAATCTAATTTCTTAACGTTCTTTCAAACAAAATATTACTTTTATGGTTTAATATTCTGAATGAGGGAGCCATGCTGCTTATACCTACCAAGTTTCAAAATTTAATTCCCACTGTAAGTGCTTTAAACCTTGATTTAAGTGAAAGTTTTTAATACATTTTGTGCGCTGCAGCTGTATTTACTGCTCTGTAATCCTAAATGCGGTGGTTTGGTGTTCGGTGTTGTTTTTTTTTTTAATAAAGGCGGCTATAAAACCGGAGGGACTAATGGAAAGCGTTAGAGAGTAGCCAGTTCTATACAACCAGGCGCAAGAACTTATATTGCTGAACTGTATGATCTAATTTATATTGTAATTCCATTGTAATTAATTCCTTTTTAATTTTTAGTTTTTTTTATTCACTACACTTTAAATTCTTTAAACAAAAGAAATTCAAATTTAATAGTAAATTTAATAGATTTAAATTCAAATTTATTACTATACAAGCAAAATTAAATTTACTTACATTGTTTTCGGATAGTTGAAAATAATAATAAATGTTTTTCAACAAATAACAATGGTAGGTTTGGGACGTTGGCATAAATTTATTCAATAAAAAATGAATGTACTTTAGGTACATTATTAGACAATTGTTCTTTTATGTTTTAATTTGGTTATTTTCCACACAATGGTCAATGCAAATTTTCAGTCCTTACACTTTAACACAAGCTTATATTTTATATATTGGTAGGTTTTATTTTTAAGAATTCGATCAACTAACCGTAATAGATAGGATAACCCAAATTGTTTTTTTTTTTTTTAATTTTATGTATTAGCATCTTACTTACAAAATACTGCCAAACTGTGTTTTGGAGTGATGGCTCTTCTAAAATATATCTCTTTTCAGGACAATTTTCCTTGGAGTTTAAGTTCCAACTGATTGAACGTGTACATCGGCTTTCTAAAATATTCGAAATAATTTGTTGGCGTCCAACAGATGAGGTAAAAGTGTAGCAAACTCTCTTCTTTGTGTCTCGTTTTCAAAGCATCATGTACCCAAAATTCACTTTGCCCACAGCACTCTATCAACGATTTCCGATAATTTCGATCTTTTTCATCCAAACTGATAGTCAAAATAACTAAATGACGGTTGCTAAAAGGTTTCAATATTAGCGCACAGTAACTCGCGAGGCCGGCACGGAGACTGGCGGGACCAGCAGAGAGACTGGCGGGACCAGCAGAGAGACTGGCGGGACCGGCACAGACACTGGCGGGACCAGCAGAGAGACTGGCGGGACCAGCAGAGAGACTGGCGGGACCAGCAGAGAGACTGGCGGGACCAGCAGAGAGACTGGAGGGACCAGCAGAGAGACTGGCGGGACCAGCAGAGAGACTGGAGGGACCAGCAGAGAGACTGGCGGGACCAGCATAGAGACTGGAGGGACCAGCAGAGAGACTGGCGGGACCAGCAGAGAGACTGGCGGGACCGGCACAGACACTGGCGGGACCAGCAGAGAGACTGGCGGGACCAGTAGAGAGACTGGCGGGACCAGCAGAGAGACTGGCGGGACCAGCAGAGAGACTGGCGGGACCAGCAGAGAGACTGGAGGGACCAGCAGAGAAACTGGCGGGACCAGCAGAGAGACTGGTGGGACCAGCAGAGAGACTGGCGGGACCAGCAGAGAGACTGGCGATGGAAAGATGTACTACTGTAAAATCGGAAAGGAGCAGGATCAGTGTGTTCATTCCTTTCCGATCCCGCGCCTCTTAGATTTTTTTAGCAATATCGGACTGGAGTCGGATTTGAAAGCTGTATGACAGGTGTGTCCTCGGCTTTACTTCCATTAAAAAATAAGTAATGGTTTTGTTTAATTAAAATAATGTAATAATGTACAGATATAGGCCTACGTGCCTAAAATATCGGTAAATGTTTAATTTAGCAGACACCTATGATATTTTGGATAATTGTCCAAACCCACAAAAAAGGACGATATTCACGAGTATTTTATTTTTATTTTTTGAACGCGGAGTGATACAAATGCTCGTGACGTAACAGTGCTGCGCATAAGGTTGTAGGCCTACGCATCGGCCGCGGCACGTCACGCAACCTTACGTGTGTAGATATTTGAGAAACAACGTTTTAGCTTAATTTTTATACACATATTTAAATATACTCATAAAGTCCCCAGTTAGGATAGATTTGGTTTTAAATTTATACATTACTTTATACCTATATTAAAATATACCTAAAAAGTGTCCAGTCAGGTTAGATTTGGTTTTAATTTTATACATTACCTAAATGGTAACGTTTATAAAATTAGAACCAAATCTATCCTGACTGGATACTTAATAGGTATATTTCAATATAGATATATAATATTCACCTTCTTTGGCAGTAACAAAAATAATAGTTATCAATATAGCTTAAAGACATGGTTTTGTTACATAAAGTTTAGATCGCTAAAACACGAACTACAGTCGTGACGTCACGAAACGTTTGTATCACTCCGTGGCCACCACAACTTATGCGTCCGCTGAGAAATTTTTACCCTATTTTTAATTTTAAAAAAGTAACTTTCCTCAAAGAAAAGAAAAAAATTACTCGTGAATATCGTCCTTTTTTGTGGTTTTGAACAATTATCCAAAATATTGTAGGTGTCCGCTAAAGTAAACATTTACCAAAATATCTATCACAATATGTTACCCACGCAATATGTTGAATTATTGAATAATGACAAGACCTGTGAATAATGAGATATCGGCGTCGAGACTAGAAAATGAAAAACATCGTATGATAGCGGACGGAGCGACGGTGAGGGAGTAATGCTTGCCGACTCGCCGCGCCGCCACCACGCACTAAAAATATAGGCCTAATACGAGTAGTATGTCCAAATAATAATATTTTGCAATATTATTTGCTTATTTAAAATAGATTAATTACAAAAGCAACTGAAAATTTTATTTCTTTTACAAATTTATTTATTTCCTGTCAGACCTAAATTATTATAATTTTCCTAGTGATTCATTGATTACAAAATTAAAGTTGAAGAGTTTATACCGTGGTCATAAATTATATCTCTTTCTTATCTCAGTTCTTTACACAGAGTAAAAAATTGTACACATCAAAAATAAAAATAGATTCAACGCTGGAAAATGAAAAAGGATCACGTAAATAATTGGCATATTTTGAGACGAAATGGCTTCATCAAAATGGTTCTGAACACATCTTTGCCCGAAAATTTTAAACATTTGTCGGGGGAGACAACTTTTTTTAAAAAGGCCTCGTAAAACTTGTTTGCTCCAGACCTCGCATTTGCTAAGGACTGATCTGGCCTAGACACTATGAATTACACAAAATTTAAAGGTGACAATTAAATATTCTAATTTACTTACTGGCTGAGGCGCACAGCAGAACCTATTTCAGATAAAAACTTGAAATGTCGACGATTCTTTCTAATCATAATTTACAAATGAACAAATTATGCAAAATTTATGCCTTTTGGTTAAAATGGCAGAAAGAACACTTTTGCTGTTTTATCTCATTCAATATAAAAATATACAGGATGTTAACGTCTAGATGAAAACATTAATAATTGGAAAGAACGATGTGAAGATGAGAACAGTGTCATATAGTAATTCTTGTAGATCATAGTGCCGGCTACAAAACGTTTTACAAGGGAATAAAGTAATTTTATTTTAATTAAATGTATTTAATACACGTAAACATTACTCCATATCACTGAACAATGTCTTATAGCTGTTTCTGCATCAGAAAGTATATCTTTGTTTTGTAATTGGAGACGGTTGGCTGGCCGATAGTTACCAAATGAAGCAGATAAAACCATGTAATTACACAATGCTTTCGTGACGAATGCCAATTTCTTATAATTCAATACAAAATAATGATACATACTGTGCATAATTAATCTCTAAATGCTTTTATTTTAAGGTTTTATTACATGTTTGTTAGAATAGGTATAGATCGCCACCCAAACGGGTTTGTTGGGGATTTTCTCTCACACACATCTTGTCTAAGTACAGTAAGTTGTATTGACAAATCTTGGAGCAGCAATCTTCATCTACAGTACACTGAAAAAATACGTTATATTAATAATCTTTTAAACCTTAATCATAAAATGTGTTTTAAAATTTTATCTGGTATGCAGATTTTATAAAGCCTTTAAAAACAAATAATTCTTCTTACTGATTGGATAAAATTATCTTCAGAGATTTCCAAAACAAATTTGAAAGGCTATTGCAATAAAAGTTTTTTTATAGCGTTTTGCACTTTAAAGAATAAGTTAATTGAAATCGATGTGAAAAATTGAAGAAAATTACTTGGAAAGCTTGAAGACTTAAAAATAATCAGTAAAGGAATCCACCCTGGTAGTGTTTAAACAATTTCTGTGTGCTTTTTCAGCCCCCAGATCCCTCATCATATGAAAATTAGTACCCACAGTCATCGGCGCCCATATGAAGGTTTGAAGGGGGACTGGACGTGAAGGCATTGCAAAAACATTAGACAGCTAAGAAATTCAAGTTTTAATCTAATTTAACCTATTACAACATATAAAGTTCCAGGCCACGGTACTTAATGTATAAAGAAAATGAACGCATTAATCTAATTATTCATAGTTTTTATTACAAGCAATAGTATGTAAATATTCAAGGAAAATTTTACTCCTAAGTCATGTTCTACAACTCACCAAATTTTGAAATAACTTTCTCGAATGAAATCCGCTGGTCTAGATATGACGCTTAGATATTTATTATAACATTTAAATCTGGGGATAAGCTGGGGAGTCACGGCCCCCCTTACCCCTTGGTATGGGCGCCCTCGCCTACAGTCTCTAAAACAGCACAAGAGCGAGTGTCCTTCGACAGACCCTTATAATCCTGTGTCAGCTCTCATTGCACAACCTCGCCTGGCAATGACTCCCCTACTGTGTACTTCAAAATCGTTTTATCTACAAATTCCGAATAACAAAAATAGCAATAAAATTGTACTTTCATTGAAAGGGGAATAAAAGGTTTTAAAAAATTATACAAAACACGAAAGAATTTCACTAGAAAGCCAACTGTATAGGCTTTAATTATTTCAATTAACATTATACACGTTTTACTGAATTGCTTCGTGTTTGGTAAATTTTTTCAATTCTCTTTTTAATGAAACTACAAATCTGTTGATATTCCGATAAATTAAATAAGTTTGCCTTTTAATGTACACAATAAGTAACTGATTAATAGGACGCAGCGTACTTCTGCAGCTTTTTAGAATATAGGGGCATGGCTTCCCATACCCGGAGGCATATTTGTTTTTTTTTTTAACTTGGGAGCGGGTATAAACTGCCCGAAGCACCGCTACCTTAAGGTATATTGTACTTACCTCCCTGATCTAGTCAAATAGCCCCTTCCCTCTTACCAGGTTTAGGAGTTTCCTGACTAGTGTTTTACCTTCAGCATCCACCAGAGCTGTACTATCTCCAAAGAGGTTAAAGCGCCTCTCGGCAAGTGCTTCATATCTATAAATGATATGCGTGGCGGTCTCCAGTTCTTGCCCGCATAATCTGCACACTGGTTCATCTTTGAAGATACCCGTATTATGCAGATGTTTCCTTAGTCCACAGTGTCCCATGAGTAGACATGTGGCTATCCTCAACTCCTGCCTAGACAGATAGATGAGACTCTCCTGCAGCCCCAAGGAAGGTTTCCTAAGGGTTAGCTTACTGTGTCTCATCCCTTCAGCCCTGATCCAGTGCTCACAGTGTCTTTCAGCCATCCACCTTCGCACTGCAATCTTGACCATGGATTTGGAAATACCTACCGCCGGCTCCGGTCCAATTAGAGGAGTTGAAGATCCCTCTCTGGCCAGCGCATCTGCGGCTTCATTTCCAAATATTCCCCTATGCCCTGGCACCCAAATTATCTTGATTTGATTGTGCCTTGCCAGGGCTTCTAGGTTATTTAGGCACTCCCTGACTATGGCCGAGGTGACCACATGTCCGTTTAGTGCCTTAATTTGCTGCCTGACTGTCAAAGAAAATAGCAATCCGGGTCCTGTGTATTTCCCTTCTCGCTATCTCTCCCAGACAAGCCTTTATAGCATATATTTCGGCCTGAAAGACAGAGGTATGCCTCCCCAAGGAAAAAACTAGCTTTATCCTTGGGTTTTTACAATACACCCCCGCTCCAGTGCCGAAGTCCATCTTGGAGCCATCTGTGTACCAGATCTGAGCTCCCGATGTTACTGACCCTGACCATTCCTTCATAGTTTGGTGGGCCTGGTCAGGTGCAAACGTCCGAGTAAGGTGGTCACTGCCCATCTCTAAGACAGGTTCTTTGACCACGAAATCGATACTCATATGTCCCGAAACATCTGGGAGATTAGCCCAGTTGTTCAAGTATGCAATCTCCATGCTGGGGTTTGGTGCTTGTGGTTGATTGCTTCCCACCTGTTGTACGTCACCCCTCACAACATCCAAGCCCTGAACGTTAACATGCTCGGCTCGGTTTTGGCCTCCCCTGCGTTGTGTGCTCAGGATTATTGGCCCTCCCGCTGCTCTCGCCTGATCTCTACGGAGCCGCCTTCTGGCCGCTCCACTCATACGCTTTCTCCGTAGAGAAAGCGTGCTCAACTCTACAACCATTTCACTGGTTTCAGCAGTCGGGAGCTTGGTAACAGCCCCTGCACCCCCAGTGGTGGTTGCCGTTGACACATCTGCTACAGGCTCACTGTTTGCCGTCTCATTGGCTCCCGCTGTCTGTGCAGACTCAACATCAATTTGTGTATTTACTTGGTCCATTAGCTTCCCAAGTATGGGGGAAAGAACGGTCAACCAGAGCAGAACCCCCACTGCCCTGGCAAGACAACATACAATGAGGTTTTGTCTGGTTCCTCAAGGGGATCGTGTGCTACTGCATTTTATACCCTGCAGCTATTCATCCATCGGCACGATGCCTTCCACCTTGGATTGGGTATTCAGTCACTGACCTTGAAGCACACCCCAAGTTCAGGACATTATTAACTGTTGCTCATGAAGCGAACAGCCTGCTTTACTCTCTTTTGTTACAACTGTGTCGTTAGGGTAGTTTCCCGCCCATACTTCACAGCCACATTGCCCTTGGTTCACCTGGGAGGTGAGAGTAGCATTGTGAGGACTTAATTCCCAACTACCCCAGTCCCCAGTCAGAGCAGTTATTTCTGCCACACCCAACCGGTTGACTGACGAGGAGGGAAAATTCCTCACCTTTGAACCATTGCCTTGGTCCGGGCCTGCTTATTCAGAAACCTTCCAGAATCCTTATTCACAAGTAACCTACATATCTGTAGGCTGTTCCACTATCCGCCACCTGTGGACCCGCCCGGTTGCTCAGGCCAGCTATCCGGGATATGTGGGTTAGATCTAGTTTAACTCAGATTTAAAAAACAAAATAAATTTCTCAAATCAGTGGTCTATAAATCTTTTTTGACAAAGTTATTTTAAAAATGTGTGAATTGTAGGACATGACTTAGGACTAAAATATTTATATACAAAAAAATGTGTGTTTTCCTTGAATACTTACATGTTATTGTTTTTTAATAAAAAAAATACAAGTAATTACTATAATTAAAAAACCTAACTAATTGAATTCAAGGTGATTACTTTAAGCAACAAGTAGTTACATTAATACTGTTTCTTTTGTATGATTGTAAAATGTTGAGTTGTCTACAGCACATAGAAAACACCAAGATACTCACAAACAATATACACGCACACAAAATCCTTTAAGGCACAGATGATATCGATGATATCATAACACTATACAGAAGCAACTCCCGTCAATGCGAAAAACTCCTCACCTATACTAATAAAATACACCCCAAACTCCACTTCACTTCAGAAATTGAAACCAACCGATCCCTAAACTTCCTCGAACTAACCATAACAAAAAGCCACACACAAAAACACAGCTTCAACATTTACAGGAAACCCATAACGACAGACAAACTTATCCACAACACCTCAAACCACCCTATCCAACACAAACACGCTGCCTTCGGATATATGCTCCATAGACTTAAAGAAGTCCCAATGACCACAGAAAACATGAACAAAAAACTAGACACAATTAAATATTTAGCATACACAAATGGATACAACACCACAATAATAGACAAACTATGGTACAAAATACAAAACAACACTAAAATTAACACTACAGACTGGGAAAACAAATACATCACATTACCATACATAAACAAAACAACAAACAAAATAGCCCACAAGTTTCAAAAAATAAAATACAAAATAGCATACAAAACTAATAACAAGTTACAATACAAAATACAACATGACACCAACAACAAAGATAAACTACAAGCACCAGGCGTATACAAACTAAACTGCGACAAATGTAACAAATTCTACATTGGACAAACATGTTGCAACTTTAAACAAAGAGTCGAGGAACACAAATAGAACACCAACTCAATATTTTACAATCAGATAAAAGAAACAGGACACAAATACACAGACATTTACCATAAAAAACCTACACATCAACAAAAAAGGACCACATCTCAACACACTAGAACAATATGAAATTTACAAGACACACAAAAACACAAAGTACACACATATTAAACGAACAAACACAATACAAATCACATATACTCTTTGATACTATCGAAAACCTGACTTTAAAACCGCCACCGCTTGACCCAACATCTCCAAGCAGAAGACACTGATGAAGATCGCTACATAGCAATCGAAAACGTTTTGTCTCGGTAATTTTTAACCAATTTACAAAATTTAAAGTTCGGATAGTAAAAACTATTGTTTAAGTGATTAATGGACTACAAAATTCACGAAATTGTTTTATTTTGATTAGTTTCATTTATGAAACATTTATTTTAAATTTTAAATAACACTTGAGGTAGGCGATGATAACTTTGATACGTTTTTCACCTAGGGAAAAAAAGTTAGATTAATAGTAACTCTAAACCGTCAAAAGTAGAGTAATAACTACATTATTAAACTAAAGCAGGCCGTCTTATGGTTCTTAAAACTGAAAATGTTAAGAATACATGACTATAAAAGACAACTAGTTTCATTTATCACTTTTAGAGTGTAAATAAAATTTAGAAAGCTTACAAAAATTCAAGATAATTCATCTATTTCTTATGTATTCAAAAATAATACTATCATACATAAACTTGCAACTGCCATTTAAACTTAATACTTACTAGTTCTGCTACAACGGAACAGTTTCTAACTGTGGACACTGTAAACGCTAATTTTAGATAGAAGAATATAAAAATGAGTTTGCAAAACAGAAGCATGACTGACAGATTGTCTATTACACCATGTATTGAGTCTTATCGCACTTCAATATTTCACCTGTATAATGGCTTTGAGATAAATTTTATGTATTTCAATAGAAGTATAATTATGGTATTGTTGGAAAAAGAAAAATAACAAACACACCTATTGTTCCAGATCATTATCTCGGAGTTATGGTAGTAATACGTTTAATGATTTTATCCACAGCAAGAAACGAAATCAACACTTCTATAAACTATTTCTCTTGTAATAAATATTACTGTATAGGCAAAAGTAATTAGAAGGTTTTACATAGAAGGTTCATAACACCTTTCATTAAGGAAAAGATGCTTGTATTATACTAATAGCTATATCACAGCTAATTGTTTGTGTTGAAATGATTATACAATAAAATATTGATCCTAAAAATGTTAACTTACATCCAAATCCTATGGTTTAAGAAAAGTATTTAGTCAAAATAAAGCCTAAATAAATAAATTTATAAATTTGGTTAAATAAATTTAGCCTAAATAAATATTAAGGGAATTATTGCTCTTTGTATTCATTACAAATACATCTTTTTTCAAATGTAATTCAATTTAAGAAGGGTAAAGTACCTAGTCACGTAAACGTAGTCTTGTAAATGCCAAATTAAATAATCAAAATTTTGTTTTCATGAATTTATTACATTTCTGAGAAATTAAACTGCATATTATTATCCAAAGGTTCATAAAAAAATTTGTTAATTTGTAAAACTATATACAGAACAAACTACGAAAAAGTATTTCAATTACTTTTATAAATATTTAATTTGATTTAGATGAAGTAAACAAATCTATTACTAATATACATTTAGCCTATATAAATTGTTATAGCAATCTCAAAAAAAGTTTGTTTTTTATATAATTTTATGACGGACTTTTTTATTTTAATAATACAGTACTTGCTATACATACTTTAATGTGTACTAATGTTTAGATTTTGCTATGTTCTTGGTTATGTCACTGATTTGTCTCCATTATAGGTCCAATGGTTTTACTCTTTAAACTTCTAACTAAGCAATTATTAATCAAGGGTTGCCAATGTTTTAAAACATACTCCTTTTTGAGTTTCAATAACCAGATGTATTCCTTGACTACGGATCGAGATCTTGACTAGGGACAGTCAACTGAGGAGGATCCTTGGGTCATAAATGAAATTTTCAGTAAAACACTTGTAAATTTTTACAAACTTGGTTATAGTAGCACTTACTTATATTTGTTGAGGACAGTGTGTTTATATATATAAACAATAATTACCAATCAAACTTCGCTGATCATCTCAACTCCACAAAACGTGACTACATAGACATAATATCTAACTTACAAATTCTTCATAAACAACACAGAAATAACCAACGCTACACAACCGAACAATACGAAGTATAAAGACACTTCAAACTACACCCTACACACATACTCAATACACAATTACATTATAACTCACACACACACTTTTTGACATCATAACTCTTAATACTCACAAAATACACCTACACCACCATAATATCCCACCCCCACCCTAACCTACACAAATTTTGAGATCAGTTACCGTCTGAGTTGACATTGGGACACATCTCCCGAAACGGCCGTCCTCAACAAGTATAAGTAAGTGCTACTATAGGAAAGTTTGTAAATATTTACAAGTGTTTTAGTGAAAACTAGTAGCTCATGTGAAGATGGAATCAACAAAAATGAAATTTTAATAAACTAAAATACACAAATCAACGAAGTCCTTTGTTACATTTTAAATTGCTATTGCTACCATAGTTTTAGTAACACTAGGCTAGAAGCTATAATACCTTGATGTTGACGTGCTGATGAAGATACTGTTTCTGACTTTGTGAATACATGTTGTTGTCCAAATCCTTAAATATACTCTCATGGTATGTTAAAAATACCTCAAAATACCTTGTTTAATGATTTATTTATGACTAAACCTGACCTAAAGCACCTAATTTTTGACACAACACTAACTAGCTTAAAATGGAACATTTAAACATTAATGCAAGAATGATATAACCAGACTTAAACTGTAGCATTTGAATAAAAAAATTTCAAGATATCTGGGTTATTTTTCTTAAAGCAAACAGAAAACAATGTTTATGTATTATTTTTAGAAGAATGAATTTTATTATTATTAGGCATATTAATTTATTGTTTATACATTTCTTATTTTCAAACATTAGTGAACTTTTTTTTTATAACCAAAACATATTCACTAAAACACTTATAAATATTTTAGTGAATACTAGTAGCTCACGTTAAGGTGGAATCAAGAAATACAAAACATGTTGTGAATAGTGCAAAAGAAAAAAGTGAATTACTTTATTATTAACCCTTAACTGACACCATACGTCTCAGAGACGGTCACGAATTTAAAGACCCATATATCTTCCGTCTACGAATTTTTTGCGCGTCCCCCACCCGTCTACCTTTCAGTTGAGTGGTATAGTTTGTGTAGTGAAGGTCCTGTCTGTTTTTGTCTGCATTTGCCTTTTCCAAAGCCATTTTAGTGTAGTGCGTCCCATTCTCCCGTCTCTCAGACGTATCGTGTCTGTTAAGTAACATTATTCGTTCATTCCAAACTTTGTATATAGTGTTTCTAGTGTAGGTGTGTGCTTTTTTATGTTTCTTTTTTAATAAATATGGATTATCAAAACCCTGATAAACCTGGTCCATCACATGGAAGACCAGTTATGAACTTAGTAACTGTGAATAGTGATGGGTTCAATAACGATCTTGAGAATTTGGTGTATGATGTTTTGGAAGGACCTATGTGTACAACTGGTATATATATATATATATATATATATATATATAGTGGAAAAGGAAGTTGTGCAATGGATTTATCAGATGATGAAAAACATTTACTAATTCCTTCTCAAGCTGTAATAAAACTAGCAAAGCCCATTGAAGGGTCACATCGCAATATTACAGCTGATAATTGGTTCAGCTCAATTGAACTAGTGAATGAGTTGTTAAATCGAGGATTGACGTATGTTGGTACCCTAAAAAAGAATAAGCCGGAAATTCCTCTTCAGTTTCAACCAAACAAATCACGTTTAGTGAATTCTAGTTTGTATGGTTTCACTAAAGACATAACTATTCTGTCTCATGTTCCAAATAAATCCAGAGATGTCATTTTGGTTTCGTCAATGCATTACACACCTTTTGTTGATGAGTGCTCTGGAAAACCAGAAATAATTGCATTTTACAACATGACAAAAGGGGGTGTTGATGGAGTTGATCAGAAATGTGCCAACTATACAGCGAGCCGAAGAACTAGACGTTGGCCAATGACTATTTTCTATACTCTTGTTGATGTTGGATGTGGAGTAAATAGTTACATACTTCACCAAAGTTACAAAGACACCAATAGACTCAGTCGCTTTGAATTTATGAAGTGTTTGGGCAACAGTTTAACTCATCCTCATATGAGACGAAGAATCGAAACCATAAGAAATCTGCCCAGGGATTTAGTTTTTTCAATCCAGAGAATTTTAAAGATTGATGATCAAGAGACAAACTTTGATATCCCAGAATTTTTTGAAACCAGGAAAACGTGCTCTACCTGTCCCCCAAAGAAAGAAGAGACGAACAAAATATCCTTGCCAGCAATGTGGAGTAGCGATTTGTGTAGAATGTTCAAGGAAAGTGTGCAAAAATTGCTTTACAAAGAAGGACTAAAAAAGAATTGAACATAAGTGAGTTTTTTTAATATTTTACTTTATTAGCACTACTATTATGTTGTATAGCTCTACGACATTGAAATAGCTTTACATTATCACAAATTACGATGTTTAGATTACAAAATAAATATTTTAAAGAAAAAACAATTTTCCGGTAACGAAATTTTTTTGTTAGTAATATTAAATTATTTTAAATCGATTTTAAGCATCTCTTTGTAAAACGCACTAATATATTAATAATATGTCATTTAAATATGTGTTTAAAAGTGTTTAATGATTACTAATTCCAAAATACATTATGGTGTCTGTCAGACGTATGGTGTTTGTTAAGTAATGTTTTAACATGGTGTTAGTTAAGGGTTAAAAAAAAAATCAGTAGCATAAAGTTGTTAGCTGAAAATCGGTTTTGGGATTGTATTTAAGTGCAAAACCTGTTTATTTTTGTAACTATTAAATAAAAACATGATCCCTTAAATTTTTTATGTAGGCTATGTTATGAGAATAGCTTATATTTCATATATATTGCACCTGTCATAAAGATAAAAGAATAGTATTTTGTTTTTTGGAGATGAACAGTTTCATTAAATAAAGTTCTAATGAATTGCTTTGTTTCAAATCCTCTCAGAAATTAGTTATATTGATACTGCAATATACTGTCAATATCAACGGATTATAAAGGCTTTAGAAGAGATTATTGAGATCACAGATGGTAAAAAAATCAGATCAGCTGGATCACCATTCATTTAATTTTATTGTAGGTTTATAAATAATATATTGTATCCTTCAAACAGTACTAATAATGACTTACACTTTTAAATGTTTTAAACTTGCCTATAGTAGCACTTACTTTGCTTGTTGAGGACGGCCGTTTCGGGAGATGTGTCCCTTTGTCAACTCAGACAATAACTGATCTCAAGGTTTACGTAGGTTAGGGTGGGTATTTTGTGTGTATTAGGAGTTATGATGTCAAAAAGTGCGTGTGAGTTGTAATGTAATTGTGTATTGAGTATTTGTGTAGGGTGTAGTTTGAAGTGCCTGTATATTTCACATTATATATTTCTGGCCTACAACCAGAAAGATGGACTACCTATGGGCTCCCACATAGCTAGCATCTATGCAGAAATATTCATACACCATATTGAACAAAACCACATTTTACACAACAACAAATACTCAGATAACATAATTTACTGGTACAGATACGTCGACGACATCATAACATTATATAAAGGCAACACACGCAGAGCACACATATTTCTAAAACACCTAAATTCCATACACCCAAAACTAACATACACCATCGAAACAGAACAACAAAACTCTCTCAACTTCTTAGACCTCACAATTAAACGAACAGACAAACAAACACATAAATTCAACATATACCGAAAACCCACCAGCACTAATACGACCATACACAGTTCCTCAAACCACCCACACCAACATAAACTAGCTGCTTACAACACTATGATATATCGCCTCCTTAAAACACCACTAGACAAAGATGAACACTACCAGAAGTTAAACAGCATAAAATATATAGCACAAACAAACGGATACAACCAAACAATGATTGACAAATTATACAACCGCCTAAAAAATAAACATAATAATCAAAATACAAACACACAAGATGACAACCCCATAAAATACTTATCAATACCATACAGATCATCCAAAACCCACAATCTAACCAACACATTACGAAAATACAACTACAAAATAGCTTACTCCACACACAACACTCTCAACAAACAATTTAAACCCAACAACAAAATCAACGACATTTACAACATCACTGGAGTTTACAAACTAACTTGCAGTTCATGCCCCAGTTTTTACATAGGCCAGACAGGGAGGTCATTCTACACACGTTACCAAGAACATATAAAAGCACTAAAAAACAATAACTACCAATCAAACTTCGCCGATCATCTCAACTCCACAAAACATGACTACATAGACATAACATCTAACCTACAAATTCTTCATAAACAACACAGAAATAACCAACGCTACACAACCGAACAATACGAAATATACAGACACTTCAAACTACACCCTACACACATACTCAATACACAATTACATTACAACTCACACGCACTTTTTGACATCATAATGCACACAAAATACCCACCCTAACCTACAAAAACCTTGAGATCAGTTACGGTCTGAGTTGACAAAGGGACACATCTCCCAAAACGGCCGTCCTCAACAAGCAAAGTAAGTGCTACTATAGGTAAGTTTAAAACATTTAAAAGTGTAAGTGATTACTAGTAGCTCACGTGAAGATGGAATCAACAAATGTTACTAATAATGAGTATAATATTAGCATCAAAATAATATTATTTATAAGTAATTATTGCATAACTGAATGAATACGTTTGTTACTTGCAGAAACAAGCATTTCTTGTAGTTTTTGTGTTGTACATCTTGAGGTTTTTCTATAATTACACTTTTGTTATTAACTTGGCAAATAAACCACTACTTACTGATATTTTTCAGCAAACATGTTTTGAACATTCAGCAGATTCTTCAATGCTGTAAGTCACGGACAAGACAGTTGCTCAGGTGTGTTGTGTTGGTGAGAGTCTGTGGTGTTATTATCAAAACACTTTCACAGTTCAAAAACACACCCGAATACTACAGGGCAGGATTATACAAGATTACATGCAACAACTGCCCCAGCTTTTACATAGGACAAACAGGGAGAACATTTACCACAAGATACAACAAACACAAAAAAGACATAAAAAAATACACAACTCAAATCAAATTTTGCCATACACATACAAAATACACTACATTTACACACCAACAAAGACACCAATCAAAAACTCCTGCATTACATGTAGAAAGCAACAAAGTAAACATAACAGAAAACTACAAGATATAAAACACCACAAATACTATCCATAACACATTCTAAACGACAAAACACACTCTCAATAGAATACTATACTTACACACATAATTAATAACTACTCTATGAACAATAACACACCAAAGAACACCAATACACCACAGACTCACACCAATACAACACACCTGAGCAACAGTCTTGTCCAGGACTCACAGCATTAAATAATCCACTGACCACTTACTGAAAATATCAGTAAGTAGTGGTGTTTTTGCCAAGTTCATGCCAAAAGAGTAACAATCATTTAATTCAAGTTGAACGAAATGATTGTTTCGAAATGCTCCATTAAGTAAGTTCAAAAGTATTCACTCAGTTATCCAATTACTACTTATAATTGAATTACTGAATTCAAGATGATTACAACATGCAACTTTAAATTAATATTGATTTATATGAAGCAATAATAGGAGATGCAATGAAAAATTTTAAAAGTTATCATAATTATAATGATTTTTCAATAAAATGTATTCAGTTGTAATAGCAAACATAGATAAAATAGAATATATTCACTGTTAGAAAAAGACACATTTCTGTGAAGACTTATTATCATTTACAAAATGTAGTTTGTATTGAAGAAAAAGAATGGAATGATGTGTTTCACATGTTACCCAGTAGTGTGCTAATAATTCTGGGTATTAGCATATCTTCCATTAGTTAATATCATATCTTCCATTAGCTTTAATAGGTATGGATACAACATCTCAATAATAGACAAACTATGGCACAATATACAGAAAAACAATAAAATTAACACTACAGAGAGGGAAAACAAATACATCACAGTACCATACATAGACAGATCATCAAATATAATAGCCCACAAATAAAAAAAAAAACAGGTTACCAAATAACATACAAAACTAATAACAATTTACAATACAAAATACAACACGACACCAACAACAAAGATAAACTACAAGCATCAGGCCTATACAAATTAAACTGCAACAAGTGCAACAAATTCTACATTGGGCAAATAGGTCGTAGCTTCAAACAAAGAGTCGAAAACAGAGGAACACAAACAGAACACCAACTCAGCATTTTACAATCACATAAAAGAAACAAGACACAAATACACAGACATTTACCGTAACATAGAAATCTTACACATCAACAGAAAAGGACCACATCTCAACACACTGGAACAATATAAAATTTACAAACACACAAAACACAAAGCACAAACATATTAAATGAACAAACCCAATACAAATCACACATATTCTTTGATACTATTGAAAACCTGGCTTTAAAATCGTCACCGCTTAACCTAACAACTCCAAGCAGAAGAGACTGATGAAGATCGCCACGGAGCAATTGAAAACTTAGTCTGTTTTAGTAAGTTTTTACAAATTTACAAAATTTAAAGTTCAGATAGTCATAAACTAATGTAAAATTGATTAATTTAATAGCAAGGCATAAACAAGGGATTTATTAGGAAAACTATATATTTAATTAAGTTGTAGGTAATTTATTGAAGTGAGAGTTACTTGGTAAAGTTGAATTTAAAACGTAGACGAATTATTGAATGCATTCTTGTAATAAACGAAACGGCTGAATATCCAAAATAATTGAAACATATAAGTGTGTACAAAATAAAGATGAAATAATAATTGAAGTAATAAGTAACTAACACACACGTGAATATATGTTGTTGAAATGCTTAAAACTTCTGAAACGAGAAGATATCAGCATTCGGTAAAGATATGCTTATATAAGATATAAAAGTAAAATACTTGTATTTACTCAATTCAGAGGAAATGCATAGAGATAAGCACTGAAGGAACTCCTCAAAATGTGCAGTGTAGTGTGCAGAAACAAAGGAAACTGGGGATGGAGGGTAAAAGTACAAATAAAATATACAGGGTGTTTAAAGAAAACGTGTCCAATTTCAAAACGTTATATTTAGGGATGGGCCGATTCCTAAAATTTTCGATTCCGATTCCGATTCTAAAATTTTCCTTTCGATTCTCGATTCTTTAGTCGATTCTCGATTCCTTCAAGTTATATTAGCTTACACGCTAAGTTCTCTAATCATTAATTTAGTTAACATCTTGGTCATATGGCAAAACCTTTTAAAAGTTCTGTTTTAATGTAATAGGCTACACAAAACCTTCAACAATGAGAGTGATATCTGTCTATAATATAATTTATTAAGGTTAAGTTTCGGAGGAATAATACAGTGTATTTGCTATCCGTCTATTCGCTCAACTGTCATGACCACGGTTTCGACGGTGATGGTTAATCGAGTTTTTACTGCACTTTTTTGTGTTTTGTTCTGACATTTAGTGAGAGAGAGAGAGAGAGAGAGAGAGAGAGAGAGAGAGAGACGAGCAATGTCAAACGACCAGAAATGGTTACGATCTTGATTGCTGTTGCTTCATAAATAATAATATTTTCGTTTACTTTAATCATTTAATTCATTCAAATCAACTAATACATAAATAAGGCATAGTCGGTAATTAATTATTTTTCCACACAAATATAATAAATTTTTGTAATAAATTTTGTTTGGTAATAAATTACTCCACACGCATATTTTAATAGTTAACAAAATAGGAATCGGAATCGACACTTTTATGATGAAGAATCGAGTATCGACGATTCCTCGATATCACCTAGAATCGACGATTCCTGGAATCGAGAATCGGAATCGGCCCATCCCTAGTTAATACAATATTTATTACAAAAAATACTTTACACAAAAAAATTTGACTTAGAAATACTCAGAAAAGAATGAAGTTTATGACAATATAACACAAATGATCTATATATATGCCCTTCATTCTAGTTGTTAACTAAATTCACCCCAAATAGTGTGCAAGCTGTCTTGTTTTGCTACTGGATCTACTGGTATTCTGTTTGTTTAGTTCCTCAATATCAAGGGATAATAGAGGAACACAAAGAGTTCTTTGATGTGTCCTCACAGGAACTAGTCACATGGTGTTATATCAGGTGACCTTAGAGGCCAAGAGTGTAAGGTGTACTGAGCTCTTTGTTCAACACTGATGCAAGGTGTTATTCAGGAATATCCATGGGTCAGTGTGGTGGTCCATTTTGCTGAAAGATGCAGTCTGAATCAATAGCAAGTTAAGGAAACAACCACTTCCATCGCATAAACAAAATATGATGCTCTTTTTACTGTTTGTCCCTCAATAAATTTGGTCTCATAAAACCTTTTTTTTGTGAAACTGCACAAAAAACATCCCTTTGGAGAACGTCATTTGTGCTGAACAGTTTTACAAGACATGTTAAATAGAAACACTTGACTTAAGAGTCAGGTACAACTATTTCTTTATACAAGTTTTTATAACATGTACATTATGGTCTTCAGGCCTTATTCCTCCTGAACTCTATTAAAAAATAGCGTTGTGACATAATTTAAGTATACAACAGTAAAAAACAAAATAGTCAACAAAGAATCTCACCAAAAATTAGTTTTTAATAAAACAAACACTAGTTCATAACACAGACTAGTTTCGGCGGCGATGGGGCCTTCCTCAGTACTTAACTACTTAGTAATCAAGCATTACAAGGAATGCAACATCGTTGCTGAAACTAGTCTGTGTTATGAACTAGTGTTTGTTTTATTAAAAACTAATTTTTTAAGTTAACTATTTTGTTTTTTACCGTTGTGAATAGTTCTTACTAGCTAAGTTCTAATTAACTAAACATCCTTATTATATTTATGAAAACAGCCCATGTAAGCTCTCATTAACTCACAGCACCTTTGTCCATGGGTACTAGTGACAAACTCAAGAAGCTAGTAGCTTCCTGACTCGCAAGTCAACCTCTTTTATTTAACAATAATCTCTGCTAGTGTAAATATGATTAATAGTTTTACAGGGATACTAAAGTCCCCATCTGACCACATTACAGAACTTAATAAGGCTAAAAAACAGCATAACACAAGCGAGACAGTTGCATGCTGTACTTATAGTTCTTGGCTGACATGAAGTATAAATATAAAAGGTTACAATCAAACACTTTTCCTCAAAGATTTATTACACTATTTTCTCATAGACATGTGGTCTGACAGGACTTTTTCTCTTACACAGACACCTGATTTCTACAAACCAGGGGCGTACCCAGGATTTTTTCAAGGGGGGGGGGGCAGAACTACAACAGGGCCGTGGTGGGGTTTGGTTTGTACACCCCAGTAGAAAATATTGAATTTTCACCACTCTAAAACTTATGTTTTAAGCATATGCAACATAAAAAGTACTTAAATTGAGAATAAATCTGTGTTTTTATGCCAGTAAAGTAGGTTGTTTAATATTTTTTGACAATTTTAATATTTCCCCATAATTATCAATTGTCAAGTAACTTCAATGCTTATTTGTTATACCTTAAGGTGGCAACTCAAAAACTGCGTATTTTACTGCAAAGTGAAATGTTAAGATTTTTAAAAATTAATGATACATTCAAAAATTGCTAACATTTTAATGCTACTTAAAGCCTCTTAAAACAGGATACTTCAAACACAAATAATGCAATTAAAGCATGTATTTTACACAACGGTGGATGACGCGATTTGAATAAATATAAGCTATTACAGCCCGTTCACTAGAGGAAATACTGACTCAGAAAATTCAATTTACAAGTAGGCTAAATATTATTTTCTATTGTCGTTCGTATTACCCTACACCTAAATTGCAGTTAAACATATAATATTTTTCTTGTCATTTTTAATTTATTTATAAATTTTAATTTTTTTTATGCTAAGGGGGGGGCCGGGCCCATGGCCCCTCCATTGGGTGTGCCACTGCTACAAACTGTTTGTACCACATTCAAATGTTTTTTAGTACTGGTGGCTTAAACATAATACAAATGTGCCATGCATGTTGAGCTGCAATTAATGATTCACTCTGGTAAATTTAATAACTTAAAATGCCTTACTATTACACATGGGTGTAGTTAAGGGGGGACAAGGAGGGGCATAGCCCCCCAACCTTTTGGACAGGTGTATTATTTTTTTGTAATCTAAAGCTTACAATGAACTCATTAAAATATTACAAAAATAATAATAGTGCTGACAAGATATATACTCGGCAGTATCAGTTATTAGTTTGATTGTATCCAAGATATTTTCTAAATATGACCGTAATTCAAAGCAAAATATGAATTTTATTCCAATCTTATGATGTTATAAAAGAAATTTTAGGAGTTGTTTCAGAGGAAGTTTGGTATTCAACATTATGTTACTCATATACACCAAATCAGGTTTATTTTTGGACATATGACTTAGCGAAATTAAAAAAATAAATGAAAAATGTTTAATCTTGCAATTTAATAAAAGTCTAAAATCCCCCAATTTGCATTCTACAAGAAACATACCGAATAATACCATATCCTAACTTACCAATAAAAAAGTAGTTTAAAACATGTACCTTTAAGTTTTTCAATGCTCCCTCAATGTCGACAACCTTTTAAATATTCTCAATTTTTGGGACCTTATTTAATACTCCTCCAGGGCAATTGTGAACAAAACTTGTAACTCCACCCATGCTGTTACAGACTGCCAGTACACGCGAGTTCAGTGCTAGTATAGACATCAAGTGATGATTTTCTAGAGCTCTAGACCTTGTTTACTACAGCTGGCTCCGTTTTATTTACTTGATAACATTTGTTTTCATAAACACTTTTAATTGTTTTAAACTTGCCTATAGTAGCACTTACTTTGCTTGTTGAGGACGGCCGTTTCGGGAGATGTGTCCCTTTGTCAACTCAGACCGGAGTTAACTAACTTAATGTACCTATCTATCTAAGTTAAGGTTAGAGTTACAGTCTGAGTTGACAAAGGGACACATCTCCCGAAACGGCCGTCCTCAACAAGCAAAGTAAGTGCTACTATAGGCAAGTTTAAAACATTTAAAAGTGTTTAGTGATTACTAGTAGCTTATGCGAAGATGGAATCAACAAATGTTGTTTTCATAGTATCACAAGTTAAAATCAGATCATTCATTTTGAAACACTCTGTATATTATTCCAGCCGTAAGAACATAATTAACATTATCAATTGCTCAAATAGTAGTCGATGTTTTTGGAAAAGATAAGTTGAAAGCAAAAGTAAATTTATTTAAGTGCACAATACTGAGCAGATACTTAAAGGTAGTAAACACAACCTGAAATTGTTATAGCAAGGACTCAAGTCATGTAAATTACGACAATTATTTTAAAATGTGTGAAGTTTTTTATAGCAATTGTGAAGATATTATCTAGTAATTTTATAGTAATATCTTCATTTCGTGAACTTAGTTTTTTCAAAATTTGGAACATAGTTAGGCAAGGAAGATTGCTACTCTAGAATAAAAATTAACCTTTAGAGTTCATGTTGTAAATATTTTTCCGGAGTTTAAAAAATAAGCACCAATTGAAAGAACGATTATTGTAAAACGTAAACAAATAGATTTTATTGTTTATGGGGATTGGGAAAACATTTTTGTTTGAATTAAATAAATTAAAGACTTGTCGAGTAAATATATTGTGTATCTTTATAATACAGTAAACTACCGATTATCCGTGGGCGGATTAACCGGTTTGCGGATTATCCGGGGTCTGCCATTGTTTTACAAATAACCAATTTTTATTCCAATCAGATTCGTGTGTTTAAATTTCCAAACGGTGAATTACGATGTAAATATATATAAGGCTTAATAGAAGTTAAGATGAAGGGAATAGATATGTAAATATGTACCTACTAATTTTTACATTGAAAGGGAAGCTTCCCGACACGGGCCAGCGAAATGAAAGGGGCGAGCAGACTACTGTATAATAAGAGACAATGACAAAATGCTTGGACGCCCGAAAACCTAATGTGTATCATAAGATTGTAAACAAATATGAGCTAATCTCAGCTATAAACCGTCTATGATGTGACATATGCATTATCCATGTCTGTCATATACATTATCGATCTTTATGGCTTTGTGACACGTGACACAAGTAGACACTGTGCGACAAAATGGTTCTCAAGAAACTTAGATCGCAAATTAAAACTAAATCAATGCTCAAAAAAAAACAGACGAAAGTTACAGATTTTTTTTGTTAAAAAGTGAAAGTATTATGTGTAAAGGAAATTACATATGTACATACATACTTATTTTTGACATATACTTATGTACGTATTATAAATAGTTAGACATATAAATGTACATGTTATAATCCGTCAAATACATCGACATTTTAAATTATTTAATGTATTTATATTGTCCTCTAAAGATTATTTGTGAATTGCATTAATCGGGGTCATTATTTGTGTAACGTATGGTATAATAATCGATTCACGATCGTTTTGCGTATTCTTTGTTCATAGCGGATTATCCGGGGAATTCGTTATCCGGCGTTGCCGGGCCACCCTATTCCACGGATAATTGGGAGTTTACTGTACTTGAGTGTCATAATATTACACAAGTTCCGCAAGTCATAATGAAACATTAAATGTAACTTAATGTTATTTTATACCTAAAATTTGGGGATACATCTTAAATCTATTATTCAAGTGAGTAATACTTAAATTTCTTTGTATTAATGTGTTTAACAAATAGTTGCTAATCTGTTTTCAATCATTTTAACTGTAGTTATTTCTTGAGTATTTTAAATGATTTCATTATTAACATAAAGTATAGAGGAATGGGGGTAATTCATTGATTCTACTCAGAAGTTTTTTGTTCGGGTTTGGTAAGGTTTTTCAAGAATGAAGCCACTAACTGTTCAAATAAATCCACTTTCATTATTTACTATTAATTATTAATTAAATTTTTTTTTTATTATCTTTTTAAAATATTTATTTCTTAATTAACTAGACAAAAAAACAATATTTATTTAATAATGTTTCTACCAGAGGTGTTTTTCACATGGTCAGTGCATTGTATAATGCTATGAGCATCTATTTTTTACATTTGTTGATTCCATCTTCGCGTGAGCTACTAGTAATCACTTACAACTTTTTTAAAAAAATGTTTTAACTTGCCTATAGTAGCACTTACTTTTTTGTGTTGAGGACGGCCGTTTCGGGAGATGTGTCCCTTTGTCAACTCAGACCGTAACTCTGAGTTACGGTCTGAGTTGACAAAGGGACACATCTCCCGAAACGGCCGTCCTCAACACAAAAAAGTAAGTGCTACTATAGGCAAGTTAAAACATTTTTTTAAAAAAGTTGTAAGTCTATTTTTTAATTAAAAACACTTAAAATATGTTACATTTAAATTACACTTTTAGAATCAAATTACTTACTACTACAGTAATTACCACTACTTACTGATATTTTTCAGCAGAGGTGTTTCGAGCTAGGTCAGTGCATTGTTCAATGATGTGAGTCAAGGACAAGATATTTTTCAGCAGATGTGTTTCGCATTAAGGATTTTTAATTGACTACTGTTGCTTTTCCGTGACTCACAAATCATTGAACAATGCACCAACCTAGTGCGAAATGTGTCTGCTGAAAAATATCAGTAAGTAATGTTTTTTTGCCAAGTTAACACCAAAAGTGTAAATTATAAGAAAAACCTCAAGATGTACAACACAGCAGTTTTTGTGTTACACTTGGGTTTACTTTTATAATTTTTGAGGATGGCTGTTTCGGGATATGTGTCTCATTGTAAACTCAGACCGTGGGGATAAACTGATTATCTTTAGCAACCAAATAATAAAACTCTATTTTTAAACAATTGGCAATAGTGTTCTCTTGCACAAAAAATGAGCTTTAACCCCAATGCAAACCTGCAAGCCATATTTTCAGGCTGTCATTAGAGATACTTTTGTAATTATAATGTTAAGTTTTTAACTAAACTTTTATAATAGTTTTTTATATGTTGAGTATCAGGGACTACCATTATTCCTAGCAGTTTCATATTCTCTTGTCAACATATTTCAGAGAATCTTCATCAGTCAGATTGTTGTATGAAATCAATGAGTTCTATTATTCAACTTTATAGAGTATTCTTGAATTTTGTAGTCCATTACGTTCGGTGAATCTTATTAATCCGAGAAGACACTGATGAAGATCGGCACATAGCGATCGAAAATGTTCTGTTTCAGTAGGTTTTAACAAATTTACTAAATAAAAAGTTCGGATAGTCATAAACTATTGTTTAAGTGATTTATAGAGTAAATAGAAACCTCTAATTGATGGTGGCTCTATATAATTGTCAACTAGATTTAATAAGACAATTCTAAGAATAACAGAAAACCATGATATCCAGCATTTGAATACTACCTAGAAGAAACTTAGGATATTATAGCAATTTTAACATTGTAAATTATGGTGTTTTGATTTATTAGTGTAACAAAGTTGCATAATCGGAAACTATAAACCTTTGCATGTTTGAGACAAAAAAAACACTGAAATGAAGCATCGTTATGTAAACAGTATAACTTACTTAATTTTATATTGGATTGAATTGTTTAACAGATAAAATATATTTTATTTTAATGACATATTGTAAACATATAATTACTTACCACTCACTTTAAAATTTTTAAAGCTAGGTAAGAATTTGTCAGAGGGTTTCATTGTTCAGAATGGATTCACATTCTTCATCAGGCACATAACTAACAACTCTTTTAAAATCTTCATAACTGCAACATTGAAGATAACCCTTGAAATTATCATTTGAGTCCACTGGCCACCCATTTTCTTTACATATGTTAGGACAAAGTGTAGGGGGTTCACTTTCAATAAATGGATTATTGTACATTATCAGTACAATACATGTTTTTTTCTCTGGATACACCACTAGTTTCCAAAAATATTCTGGTACTGGTAGAAGTTTTTGGTATGGTTCTAAGTAGAGTTCTTGCTTATTGCCACCTTCATCTTCTAAAGAGAGGATTCCATAAGTGCCTGTAGATATTTCAAGATCTGCTTTCATCTGAAAAAAATTATAAATTTTGTAATTTATGTCAATATAGGTGTTTTAGTGTTCAAGTGTTCTATGAGCCTTGAAGATGTAAATAGTGGAACTTACATTCATTGCAAAGTGGCGAACAGTTGATTCTGCTTTCAACCAGTTGCCACTGTTTATGGACTGCCATTGAGGTGCTGCATTCACATAGAAATAGGTGAGAAACTGCCAAGCGCCTAACAAAAAATCACCATCAGGTGCAAGATGCCCTCTTGATAAGTATGTTCTGGAAAGTATGTAGTTTGCTTCATTTTCCCCTAACATTCTTGTCAATACTAATCTTTGGTTTGCCTGTAAAAGAATAAGGTTATATATAAACACATGTTTTATAAATAACAATACTTTTACAATATTTTCCTTTCCTTTTGTACAATTGAAAGGAACTTGTAATTAAATTTGTTTTAAATATTTATCAAGTTTTTTTTGCTGTAAACTTGTCACAAATTGTAGTTTAAATAAATTCTTGAATTTTGTAGTCCAGTGATGAATTTTAGAGACACTGATCAGATCACCACATAGAGATAGAAAACCTTCTGTCTCAGTAAGTTTTCACAAATTTACAAAATTTAAAGTTCGGATAGTCATAAACTATTGTTAAAGTAATTAAATAATTAACAAAATAAAATCTTTAAAAAAAAATTATATTTGAAAACGTTATATTTTTAAAACGTAAATATTTTTTTATGTATTCATAATAATATATTCATTTTGACAAGTAGGTTAATTTAAAAAGTCTTCACTAGTACTGCTAAACTTTATGAAAAATATTCAATTTATCGTAACTAGGAAATAAAATTTAGGTGTTTTATAGTTGTTTTATCACAAAGTATAATAAACAAGAGCAGTATAAGTTTAACTCAGAGTGGGTTTTAGCCAATCATTAGTGCACATTTAGCAGTTAATTGCATGCCACTCAGTTTCAAATGTTTACAATGATTTTTTCTCATAAGTAAATATTAAGTAACGGAGTGAAACCTTTTAATTTATTTGTTGATGCATTCCAAAACAATCGTTTCATTTAGGAAGCCAACCTAGTGTTTTAAGTGGTGACCTGATTAAGTGCTCTTGGATCAGTAAAAACACAATAAGAGAGTTACAGGTAGGCCTATTACTCTCTGATAGATATCGTATGACCTGAATGTACATTCTCTGTCAATATGTGTACATTTTGACACAAAAGTGTAATATTTTCTCCGTGGTTCAAAATCACAGAAATATCATTCTGAAACTTAGATGGTTCCAAAAAAATAATTTTCTAGCTACATTGCATAATGGAAAGCAACTGTAGAACCTAAAACCTAGGATGTTAACCAGTATAAAGAATAAATGCACGAGTTCTTAGATTTTTTAAATGCCTTGGTCACACTGGAATAATTTTTCAGTATTTCATACTTTTATAAACCATAATCCACAAATTACACTTTTTTGTATTGGCTTGGCCAAAAAACCACCACTTACTGATTTATTTTGCTGACATGTTTTGTGCTAGGTCAGCACATTATTCAATGATTTGAATTACTGACAAGACTGTTACTCAGCTGTGTTGTGTTGGTGTGAGTCTGTGATGTATTTATGTTCTGTGGTGTGTTATTGCTCATAGAGTAGTTGCTAATTATGTTCTCAAATATAGTGTTTGATTGTGATTGTGTTTTGTCATTTAGAATATGTTGTGGATAGTATTTATGGTGTTTATACATCTCATAGTTGTCTACTGTATAAGGTTTATTGCTTTTTTTGACGCAGAGTAGGATTTTTAGATTAGTGTCTATTTGTAAAACATATTGTCAGTTCAAAAACACACCAGGATAAACACAACAGGGCAGGCGTATACAAGATTACATGCAACAACTCTCCAAGCTTTTACATAGGACAAACAGGGAGAACATTTAGCACAAGATACAACGAACACGTAAAACAGATAAGAAAGGCACAGCCCAAATCAAATTTTGCCATATGCATACAAAACACATTACACTCACAGACTGACCGGCACCAATATAAAAATCCTACACTACATCCAAAAAAGCAACAAACTTAATACAGTAGAAAACAATAAGATATATAAACACTACAAATACTATCCACATCACATTCTAAATGACAAAACACACTCTCAATCAAATACTATATTTGAGCACATAATTAACAACTACTCTATGAACAATAACACACCACTGAACAGAAATACACCACAGGCTCACACCAACACAACACACCTGAGCAACAATCTAGTCAGTAATTCACACCATTGAATAATGTGCTGACAGCGCGAAACGTGTCTGCTGAATAAATCAGTAAGTAGTGGTTTTTGGCCAAGTAAATACAAAAAACCTCAAGCTAATTGAAGTTTTTGCCTTTGCTAGTTTATAAAAAACCTCAAGATGTACTACACAAAAACTGCAAGTTATAACCCACAAATTTAGAATTGTAGAGAGACAATCATCAGGCACAGGAGTTAATATATTCAGGAGTGAAGTTGTAACTAAAGGGAAACTCTTCAATACTTTTTATTTCTTGCTCAGCATACTTTATCAAGATAGTTAGGTCACAATATGAATGGTCACAATATGGACCAACTGGTATACTTTTTATAGTATATATTGTTTAATTGCTACAAAATATGTAGCAAACCTTTATACTGATGTAACTTAACCTTTATATAAGGATAAAATTTAGAAAAAGGTTTATAAGGAATGTTTGATAAAAATGTTTTGTTAATGATACATCTGAGATCAAAATTATCTTCATATACTTGTTAGAGGGTTTGTGATTAAACATTCATTACATAAATAATCACTAAAAGTTGTGATTTCTATACAAAAGATCATTTTAGACAATGAGATTGTAAAAATCTTAGAACTGACGCTAAGATGTTTATAAACACAATAAGTTTTTCAGAAGCTACTCCATATTGAAATGAATTTTATACAATTAGTTTGATGATAAGTTATACTGACTAATTGCTGTAAAATTACATAACAAACTCTTGAATTTTCTAGTCCATTACATTCAATGAAACTTGATTAATAACTTTACTAAACACTTTATGTTTTAAAAAACTTGCCTATAGTAGCACTTACTTTGTTTGTTGAGGACGGCCATTTCGGGAAATGTGTCTCATTGTCAACTCTGACCATAACTAATCTCAAGGTTTACATAGATTAGGGTGTTAGTGTGGGGGTGGAATATTGTAGTGGTGTGGGTGTATTTTGTGTGTATTAGGGGTTATGAGATCAAAAGCGCATGTGAGTTGTAATGTAATTATGTATTGAGTATGTGTCAAAAAGTGTTTAGTGATTACTACTAGCTGACGTGAAGATGGAATCAACAAATGTTAATAACTTTACATTAGTTTATGACCATCCAAACTTTAATTTTTACAAAATTTACAAAATATTAAAGTTCGGATAGCTGTAATGCAGAGATATTACAAAATAAAATTTGAAATTATTCTTGGGTTCCATCCTTAATCTCTTTGAAACAAAGTTATACAACAATTTTAAATGACAAGATAATAGTTTGAAAATATAAGATCATAGACTTTTTCACTGGTCGCTCATTGGTTTGGCTACATTTTTTCAGAACTGAAACATCTTTCTAAATTATTAAAAACTTTCCAGAAAATGCTTGACAAAATATAAAAACAACAAGTTATAAAATTCAAGAAGATTTTGTATGAATCATTAAGGGAACTTCAATCTTTAAAAAAATCAAATAATAGCCTTCCTCAAATTCTATAATACCATCAAGAATAGTAAAATAAAATGTAAGTTTCATATTTTATTATATTATTCTTGATAATTTTTTTAAAAAGAGTTATTGTCAAAGAATGTAACAGATTATCAATTATTTTATAAATATCACTAATCTTCATAGTTCTTAGATTTGTAAAAATATAGTAAAATTTAAATTTTATAGACGTCTTGCATAGAAAAACATTTTACTGGAAAGTATATCTACTTTGAAAGCTATTTAAATCAATAAAATATCTAGAGTTATTTTATTTGCAAATGTTAGCTATAACTATATTTTGCTAAAGTTATTTTAGACTTTCCACATAATTTATAATTATGATATATAGTTGAGGTCTATACTTCAGGAGTAAACTTATTTGTAGGAAGATAACTTGTTCTGAAGAAACTTGTAAAAAACTTTCTGTAACTAACTTTACCTCAGGAGGAAAGTTGGATAATTTGTGATTTGAATTTGAAAAAAAATTTTCATTGTAAAATGGTTTTAAAATTATCATATATGATTTGAAGATCATCTTATATATCCAAATACGGGAATATTTACATTGAATATTCTTGCTATAGATTTGAAAATTTAACCACTGGGTTATTTTCCAAATCTGTTTTACCTGTTTGTATGCATATTCAGGATTAAAATTTGGGAACATCTTTTTTGGGCCTCGAAGAAAATTTCTTCTTTTTGGCTGGTTTTCAGCACCTTCGATTGTAGATCCATAAAGCATATGCTTTGAGAAAAGCGTTTCCCCTTGACTCCTGTAATAACACGATGTAACAAGTTTGTGCCACCCATTCACCTACAATTTTAACAAGTCATTATAATTCATTATAAAGTCATAATTAACCATTATTTCCAGTACATTAGTTAGCTATTAGATACTATTTTGTTAATGTATTTTATTGAAAACAGAAACATGTTCAGAACTGCTTCATACTTTTTATTTTTAGTGATAAAAATACATATTTTTAAGATTGAAAAATCTGGGGTTTTCTTTGTTTTTTAAATAATTGCCGCTATATTAGGCACATTATTTTTCTACATACATTAAAATAAATAACACTTACTTCTATAGTAAATAGTTCTAGTGGTGAGTGGTTTACAATTTGACAGTTTTTTCTAAGTTGTAAATATTATATAACAGAAAAAATTAATTATGCCCATTTTAAGCTCATTTATTTATTCTATCAATAAGGTACAGAATTTATAATTTATCAAAAGAAATGTATGGTTGAGTTATATTTTATCTAAAGTTTGAGTAATCTAAATATGTATTATATTAAATACTAAGATAAGAATAAGTTTTAAAAATATATCATTATTCATCTTCGAAATCAATTAAACTGATGAAATTAAATATTAAATACATTTTTAATAAATAGTTAACTCATTTTTAGATTTTGTCAAATATATATTAAAATAAGTAAAATTGTGATGCTATTGTAACCTAATATCATTCATCAATCGAATGGAACTTTTTTTTTTAAATTCTTTAATTACACTATTTCGGTCAGTATTTACAGCAGGTTCTTGCTCAATGAAGAAACTGTAAAATGTTTTCAAAGATCTCGCAGTGTTAGTGATCGCAATTTGGTTTTTACATTAGTCAGCTTGCAAAATCTATGCTCACTAGTGCAACTTGAAACTAGAATTGTAGAAAAAAAATGTATTACTTGTTTAAATGCACAAACGTTAATCCTCTATTGTGCCTAATCAGGCACTTTAAACATATTTCAAAAAAGATAAAGACTTATTTCTATCATTTTCGTTATTATATTTGTAATTATAAGTCTTTTGGGATCCTATCTAGTTCTTGCTACTAGTAGTGTTCTTTAAAACTACATATGTGTGTGTGTGTGTGAGAGAGAGAGAGAGAGAGACAGACAGACAGAGACACAGAGAAAGAGAGAGAGTGGTGTGTGCGTGTGTGTGTGTGTGTGTGTGAGAGAGAGAGAGAGAGAGAGTGGTGTTTGTGTGTGTGTGAGTGTGTGTGTGTGTGTGTGTGTGTGTGTGTGTGTGTGTGTGTGTGTGAGAGAGACAGACAGACAGAGAGACAGAGAAAGAGAGAGAGTGGTGTATGTGTGTGTGTGTGAGAGAGAGAGAGAGAGTGGTGTTTGTGTGTGTGTGAGTGTGTGTGTGTGTGTGTGTGTGTGTGTGAGAAAGAGAGAGAGAGAGAGACAGACAGACAGAGAGACAGAGAAAGAGAGAGAGTGGTGTGTGTGTGTGTGTGTGAGAGAGAGAGAGTGGTGTGTGTGTGTGTGTGTGTGTGTGAGAGAGAGAGAGAGAGAGAGAGAGTGGTGTTTGTGTGTGTGTGAGTGTGTGTGTGTGTGAGAGAGATAGGGAAAGAGAGAGAGAGAGACAGACAGACAGAGAAAGAGAGAAAGTGGTGTGTGTGTGTGTGTGTGTGTGTGTGTGTGTATGTGTGTGTGAGAGAGACAGACAGACAGACAGACAGAGAAAGAGAGAGAGTGGTGTGTGTGTGTGTGTGTGTGTGTGTGCGCGCACGATGTGTGTGTGTGTGTGTGTGTGTGTGTGTGTGTGTGTGTGTGTGTGTGCGCGCGCGATGTTAGTGTGTATGTGTGTTTAATGATGATAGCTCACCATAGGTTTTTTACCTATATCCACTTACAGTAATATTTTGCGAAAAATGTTTGTCATTTTGTATTGAATTGTAGTGCCCTTCTGCCTTGACACCCATTATGTCAATGCCTTTAATAAAGACTGTCCAGCTCACCCCCATAACACACAACAAACACTTTTAAAACTGCAAAGCGTTATTTTTAGTTTGGAAAAAATAGCCCTTTAAAAGTTACTTAGAATATGGTTGAAACAAAAAAATAATGAAGGTGTCAGGTTGAAGAATGAGGTTTAGTTGTACCTAAACAACCCATTAAATTCTGCACAGTAGTTAGGAGGAGATTGAAAAAATTGTAAAGATATACTCACTGTACATAATGCTCAATTACACCTTCCTTATTGTTATATTTTACACAAAGGGTGAACTATTACAGTGCTAATATAATTCTTGTATTCAACTACAAGCTGACCAGTTATATGTATTTCACAACAATATTTCTAATATTGTTATTTTACAACTGAATTTTTAAATTGGGATACAAACACAGATTTTTTTATTTACTAAATGTAATTGGTAAAATATTTTCAAATTCGTCAACTTTAGACTTCATTCATACTAGTCAATACTGGGTTAAAATTAATTTGTTTGAAAATCTTAAATTGCACATTTTGGAATTAACTCATTAATGGGGTTATTTTTTCCACCTATCACATAATTTCTTAAGTCGTGATTGTTTTGTACTACCAAATCTTGGTAAAAATATAAATACAGTGTCAATGACTTGCAGTATTGAACAATGTACTTAACAAATGCACAATTTCTATGTTGAATATGTCAGTAATCAGAGGTTTTGTTTAATTAACCCTAGATTCGTAATGTTATTTTATAGTGACACTATTCGTAAACATTCGTCTGAGAGACTACCATGATAAAAAAATGTTTAAAAATCATTAAAAATATTTTTTTATTTTTACTTTGACACAATAATTAAAGAAAAGTACTCACATACACATTTGATAGTTTTTTACTCTTAAATGCTATTTTCTGAACAGTCTATGCACAGCGGTCCACTGTGTTCCATACACATGTGCTTCTTGCAGCTGAAGCATATGTACTGCGTCATTCTTCGTTTTTTTGAAGGGCAAATTGCACAAATTTTTCGTTTTGGTGCTTCCTGTGGTTGACAGTCTTTAACTTGAATGGACGAACCCAGTATTTTAATGATTTTAACTTTAAGTTTTTGGTGCAAAGTTGGTACTTGTAGCCTCTCCTCCAGCCAAGGTTTCATCAGCTCTTCACTGAGAAGCTTCGCAAACTCTCTCCTTGTTTTTGTTTCTTGTTTTCTTGGATAAGACGATGGGTGTAAATAACAAAAGCATTTACTCAAGTGCTATTGAGCATCCCGAAGAAAAAGCAGAACGGCAATGTCTGAGTTTTGCGGCTTGTTGACATGTTAGATGTCATTTCATCAAAAGAATCGACTGCTCCTTTGGTTTCATTATAAAAATGAACTATATCACGTTTACCAGATTCTTCCCTGATTGACCTTGCTCATGCGTGTTTGATAATAAGAAAACAATTTTGTTTTCTTAGCCTTGTAAGACAACAACACAAGTTCATTATTGTAGCCAAACATTGCTGAGTTCACTTTTCGATCTTGTTTTGCAGACATCTCAGGAGGAATCTCTCTTTTGTCTGATCGAAGAGTTCCAACGATTGTTAACTTATGTTTATTTACCATATCTTTAGCTAGATTTACTGACGTAAACCAATTGTCAATCGTTACGTTTATGAATGATCCATGAATACTTTTGGTTAGTTCTTTCACAATGAAAGCTCCTATATAAAGTCCAGTAAAACCACTACAACCACTGGACGACCACTAAAATTCACTCTATCACTGTTCGTAATGTTTCGTCTCGGAGACTACATTGGTAACAGTCACACTAGTCGTAAACACTCACCCGTCAGACTACTCCAAAAGGATAACCTCAAATAAAACCGATACGGCATCACTTTCCGCCACGGACTCTACTGCATCCCTGTCAGGCCACTGACCTTGAAGAATAGACGAGCCCCCAAACCCACACAACCCCATCCTAACAAACTCTCAATTCACGGAATTTTGCGTCATCTAAGAGACGAATGTCTATGAATCTTGGGTTAATGTACATTATTACCTCAAAATAAAATATAGAAAAATAAATATAATATACTAGATTAAAACCATCATACAAGACCAGCAAACTGTTACTGTGAAACATGTTAATGAGCTCATTGGCGAAACAACTAAATACTGTTTGTTGATGACATACTGGTAAACTATTATATTTCAACATAATTATTTGTGTAAGAATGAAAAACACGCTTTTTTAGATTGTTATTTGAAGAATCAGCTGAAAATACAACAAAAAAAGACCAAAGAAACAAGATAGTATAATAGGGATATTAGTACAAACAGGAAAAATATACAATAATGAAAAATATAAGAATTACTATATCCTTCCACATGGTCGTGAAGTAATTACATTCTTATGTATAAAAATGTTATAAAATATAACTCTTGAATTTTGTAGTCCATTAAGGTTCGGTGAAACTTAATTAATCACTTTTGCATTAGTATATGAGTATCCGAACTTTATAGGAAGAACTTTATTTAACATAAAGTTTGGATAGTCATAAACTAATGTAAAGGTAATTAATCAAATATAAATATTGTATGTTGTGAAAAATTAGATTAATGTATAACTGAATTTGGTGTATTTAAATAAGATAAATAAGTTTAAAAATTTTATGCGAAGCTTATATAAACAATATGATACAAAATCTTGGTAAAACCTAACCTCAAATCCTAACTCCACCTCTTCTCCAGCAGAGTCACCACATTCTCTATCTGTCAATTTCAGTGTTGTAAACACTCGATTTTTACAATCTAAATCAGATGATACGACATCTTTATTCTTAACATGGAGAGTATTCCCCTTGACACATGTTGATACTGTAGATTGAGCTCCTTCTTCACTAATGCCACGAATTTCATTACGCCGGCCAGGACATGCCACTATTAATTTTTCTCCTTTTTTAAGTTTAAAAGCTCCATCATCATTTACTAACTGAGGCATTGCAAGTTCATAACCACTTGATGATTTTACAAGAAATAGTGGTTCATGTATGCGACTTAGATCATGATTTAATTTTAAATCGCAACCTGGAATTGAGATAAAAACATAAACTCTAATGAAAAGTTGCACAAATCGTTTCAAAAATTTGAAATTAGTTGATCATTTTGCTGTATGTTTTAAGCCTTAAACATAATGATCTCAAGTATTGAATAAGTAAAAAGTGGCTTTGAGAAAGCTAAAGTTCATTCTAAACTTTTATAATTATATTTTATTTGTAAAAATAAGTTTATATATTTTAAAACTACTGTAAATAAATTACAGCAAAAGCTACTTTAGCAAAATAAAAATATAGATACTATAACTCTTTATGAAATTCTTAAATGGTTATGTAATTTCAAATATGTACATTGATTAGAAACTACATAGTGATATTTTAATGGTGGAATTATTCCAGAAAAAAGTATAATTCTTTTTTGTTTGACTCTTTCCTAGGAGCTGCAATAAGTTCAAAAATTAAAATAATCTAAAGCTAAATTAACAGAACAGACAGCCTGGAATGTAGCTGGACTATGTAGAAAAAGTATTGCTGTACCATTGGTGGTACTGGTTTGTAAATTTATAAAGAAAAAACTCTGTGAATATTTTTCCGAAATGATTAACTAAACTTTTGTAGTTGCCTAATGTAATCATCTTGAAGTCACTGATTAAACTATATTTAATTAATACACAACTGAGTGAATATTTAAGAGTTTACTTGCTGATGAGCTTTGAAACAATAATTTCATTTACGAAGCTAAGCCTCTACTGGCGGCATCGCACAAGGTATAAAACATTGTCGGATAAGATTTATGAGTCTAGTGAGGGGTAGGATGAGTTGGTTGTTCACTATGAAATCAAAAATTGTATTGGATTCAAAGTATGTGGTCATTTAAAATATTTACTTTATCTCTTGCGTGATCTTTGTATATTTAATATTTTTCCATAGTTGCTAGTCTTATAAAAAAAATGCAATACAATAAAATATATCACTAAAAAAAATGGTTACCAACATACATTTATAGACAACATACTCAAAAAAATTAAACATAAACAACAGCATCAATTAGCCACACCGACAAACCACAAAAAAAACAATAAATACATATCCCTGACGTACCACAACAAATACACACACAAAATTGCTTCCACATTCAGAAAATTCATTTACTTAATATCGTACAAAACAACAAACACTTACAAGACAACACGTACAACCCTTTCAACAACAAATAGACAAAAACAATCTATACGGATATAAAAATAACATGTAACGAGTGCCTCAGCTTTTATATCTGTCAAACCGATAGATCATTCAATACAGGCTTCAAAGAACACATCAATAACATAAACTACAAAAATCCAAAATTCAGTTACGCAACACATTTACAAGACACACAACATACATTCAAGAACATACATACTAATTTAAAAATTCTGTACATATTAAACCATAGTAAAAAACTAACAACTATAGAATAATATGAAATATACAAACATCATGCAAAAGAAAATATTTAAATAACCTCACACTTTGAATCCAACCCCTTTTTTATTTACATGGTAAACAACCAACTTAACCTACCCCCACTACATTCATAAATCTTATGTCGACAACCTTTTATACCTTGTGCGATGCCGCCAGTGGGGGCTTAGCTTTGTAAATGAAACGATTGTTTCGTAACCCATCAGCAAGTAAGCTCTTTAATAATTACTTAGTTATGTATGAATTAATTAGAGTATAATTTATTTCCATGTTTTCATCAGTTAAACCAAATTAATTAATAAATACACACACACACACACACACACACACACACACACACACACACACACACACACACACACACACACACACACACACACACACACACACACACACACACACACACACACACACACACACACACACACACACACACACACACACACACACACACACACACACACACACACATATATATATATATATATATATATATATATATATATATATATATATATATATATATATATATATATATATTAAAACAACATAGGTTATTGAAATACAAAAATATTTATTAATTTATATTCAAAGCTTTTCATTGGTAAACAGTACCAACATCATCAGGAATGAAAATTACAATAATCATTATATAAATTATAATAATTTAAATCAATTATAATAAATTACACACACACACACTCACACACACACACACACACACACACACACACACTCACACACACACACACACACACACACACACACACACACACACACACACATACACACACACACACACACACACACACACACACACACACACACACACACACACACACTCACACACACACACACACACACACACACTCACACACACACACACACACACACACACACACACACACACACACACACACACACACACACACACACACACACACACACACACACACACACACACACACACATATATATATATATATATGTGTGTGTGTGTTTGTGTGTGTAATTATTGCATGAGTAAGTGAATACTATATTAACTTAGTTGAGCAATAATTACTTAAGTTTAATCAGTGAATTCAAAATGATTACGACAAACAACACACACACACACACACACACACACACACATATATATATATATATATATATATATATATATATATATATACATATATATATATATATATATATATATATATATAAAACATTAACAAAACCTTTCAAAACTTATATCTATGTCGTCTCGTTCTTAAAAGAAGAATTCAAGGGCAGTGGAAGTATTTAGTCCTGTTACAGTTTTATTACAAGGACAAAATGGCCAATCTAAGAGAATGTTATTGCAAAATGAAAAAAATGTGCAAGCTCAAAGTAGAACTTAGAAGGCTATTTATTTAGCCATGTAAAGCTTTATCTAATTGTCAAGCTGTTGTTCATTGGTTGAGAATGTAAAAGAAAACAAAATAGACACTTAGAGAAGAGAGCTTGTAAAGGGAATGTAAAATTGTGAGTTGAAAGAACCAGTCATGATTTGTGTACATTCATAGGTAAGGAAGTTGCAACAACTTCAGATCTTATAAGTATTAAATTATCTGGTGAAGATAGAAAGTTGATTTTGTATTTTTTATTGTTTTTATTTTGCTTATAATTGACGAGTAAACTGTTGTAGGACTATACCAAACTGTTATGGGCTAAATACCAATAAATTAATTAGGACTAACACATACACATAAGCGCTACACTTTACAGACATCAAGTTTTTTCAGTGAATGACACAATAAGGGGAAAGCATATGTAACGATCATTGGAAGGGCCACAACACTCAAAAGAAGAAAGAGAGAAAATTACATAGGTAGCAATTTTCATTTATTTTTAACCCAACCATGCAAAATGATATCATTCAATAAATTCACACAAAGTAGACCAGAGAGTTGCCAGTTGGACAACCCTACTCTAGACCAATTAATAAAATTTATATTTAAAGATTTGTTTTATAAATTTCAAGTTAAGAGTTCACACGCCTCTTAATAGCTTAAAAGAGGTTAGGAAAGCCTATTAATTTGTATTATTTCAACTAAAGTTAATTAGGTATTTTTCTAATTTGAGGGTTTATTTAAGATCAACTTTGTCAACTGACCTAAAAAAATAAAAAGGGGTTGGTTTAATTTAATAAGAAAGTCAATCAAATGTCGCCATATACATTGTACAACCTAATAATTCACTATACCTCAATTACCGAACCATATTTATTTGTAAAAAAATTAACATATTGCTAATTAAGTCAGAATTTATAAAATTGTTATATCTTGTCACAACTGAGTATTAAATATTTTAAATAAACATGAAGGTAGAATTGTAACACAAATAGTATTTTATGTTTGATTTTCCTCCAATGTGGAGCAGTTACAATATAAACCTCTTTAAAGTTTTAATAAATTATTACTATTATTTTTAGACACAAAAATTTCAACAAGGATAATAACTTATGGTTTCCTTTAGGCTTTCTGCCTGCTCACATTGCTGGCAATATTAGAAACTCCTTGTGATACATTATAGGGAAATGTTCGAATGTAAAAATAAAAATATATAGCAAAGAAAATATGATATAATTATATATAATAACCTTAGATTTTTAATATATATATATATATATATATATATATATATATATATGTGTGTGTGTGTATATATATAAGCCCTCTAGAATCAAACCGCACTTTCTCCCGCTCACCTTATTTTTCAGAACAGTCTAAAAAGCTCTGAAGAATTTATTGAAGCACATAGAATTAATATTTTTGTTGGTTCTGAACAAATATTTTTGCTGTGTATTAATATTTTCACAACAAACTGAATGCAGAAACATGTCCATAACAAAATTTTCTACAAGATTCATGTATAATCTCAATTTTGAAAAAATTGGAGAAAGTGCACTTTGACTCTAAAGGACTCATATATATATATATATATAAGCCCTCTAGAATCAAACCGCACTTTCTCCCTCTCACCTTATTTTTCAGAACAGTCTAAAAAGCTCTGAAGAATTTATTAAAGCACATAGAATTAATATTTTTGTTGGTTCTGAATAAATATATTTGCTGTGTATTAATATTTTCACAACAAACTGAATGCAGAAACATGTCCATAACAAAATTTTCTACAAGATTCATGTATAATCTCAATTTTGAAAAAATTGGAGAAAGTGCACTTTGACTCTAAAGGACTCATATATATATGTATATATATATATATATATATATATATATATATATATATATATAAGATATATATATATATATATAAGATATATATATATATATATATATATATATATATATATATATATATATATATATATATATATATATATATAAGCCCTCTAGAATCAAACCACACTTTCTCCCGCTCACCTTATTTTTCAGAACAGTCTAAAAAGCTCTGAAGAATTTATTAAAGCACATAGAATTAATATTTTTGTTGGTTCTGAATAAATATTTTTGCTGTGTATTAATATTTTCACAACAAACTGAATGCAGAAACATGTCCATAAAAAAATTTTCTACAAGATTCATGTATAATCTCAATTTTGAAAAAATTGGAGATAGTGCACTTTGACTCTAAAGGACTCATATATATATATATATATATATATATATATATATATATATATATATATATATATATATATATATATATATGTGTGTGTGTGTGTGTGTGTGTGTATGTATATATTACTTAGTCTATTTGAGTTTTGACTTCTGGGAACTATACAGGGTCATCATAAAAAAATGGTGCGGTTTCAGTAAATCGTTGGAAGATTGTAGGGAATATTTCTTTCCTCAGCTAGATGAACTCAAAAACATTCATCAACTTAATTTCCAACAAGATGATGCTCTTCCACACTTCAGTGCATTGGTGATGGACGTTTTGAAGGAAAAATTTGGAGTTTGACGGACAGGCCGGCAAAAACCGATAATGTGGCCTCCAAGCCCAGACCTGACACCTTAAGATTTTTTCATGTAAGGGTACATCAAAATCGTTGTTTATTAACAAAAAATTCATGACCGGCACCACTTACAAAACTGGATTAATGAAGCAATGACAACCATAACCAAAGAAATGTTAACAAATGTTTAGAGAGAAGTTGAGTATCATTTGAACATTTGTCTCGAGCAACTAGGGACGCACATATTGAACTTGGTTAATTATGTAAAAAAAAATGTTTGAGATGACAAATTAGATGAATAAACAACATTAACTGTAAGTAATTAGGTTTTTCTTTAAACCATGTTCGAAACCGCATCATTATTTTATGATAACCCTGTATCATAGTGCTCTTATTTTTGAGCATTAAAAGACTGTTATGTTCTAGTAGTCGGGTGTGTGAGACTTAGCTGCCTTGTGCTATAACAGTACTGATCTACGAGTATTTTTGGTTTCATTTCACTATTGGTTAATTTCTAAAACAATTACAAGAAATACAAATTACTTTGAATAACCAATACTTATATAATCGACATAAACCTTAAAACAACACTAAATCACTCTAATCATCTAGCACAACATAAAATGCTACTTACTAGCACTTTTATATAGAATGCTTAAAATCCTACCAACAAATAAATTAGGAGAAAAAGACAAACAAATAATATAACAAATAGCCAAAAAAAAGATGCATTAATAAAAGCAACAGATAAATTAGAATTTAAAATATTAACTTAATTTCAGCTCCAAAAACGTGAACCACAAACAACAATAAAATAGATCACATTTTTATACACAGGGTACAATATAAAAAAAAATCCTAAAAAATAACAATATTAACATATCACACTAAATTGCAAGAAATATAATAAATTTAATATGATTAATCAATCAAGTAAACAAATTTATTAAATTGAATCCAAAGACTAAAATGAATTATATACTGGCCAAGCAAAAAAAAAATTAAAAGACAGATATAAAAAACACCTTAAATCCTAAATCAAATCAAACATTTATAACTCAAAAATAACCACTCACGCCAACAAAAATAACCATATATTTTAGACAATAAGAAACATACATTTAATTTTTAAAAATAAAAAAGGCTAAAAATTACAATTAAGAAATAGTTACAAACTAAAAACATTAAAATAATTTAGAAGCGAACAAGTTAACAAAATATTTAAAAAATTATAAATTATTAAACTTTATAGACAAAGTTAACCCCAATATATATTAAAATTAATTCATAGTGCAGTGAAACTGAAAATAGAAATGTACCATTATACCACATAACAACAAAGTCTCAAATACCTAATTACTAAAAGATAACGGCAATCTAATGCTCAAAAATGAAAGCACTGTAATATAGTTTTTGAAAGTCAACTCACAGTTATACAAAGTAAAATTCTTTTAAGTATATTAAAGTGTAATGATAAGTGAATACAAGGAAACTGTTTATATATACATACTAAACTTAATAAAATAATGCCAACGTATTTGTTAATACCTGCAGAACTGAACCATGAAAACCAACTCCATACATTCCATGCATTAGTTATACTGAAATATGTAAACAAAGCCAGAGTCGAAATAAAAAGTTTCATTGTAGCTTTCAATAACTTGACTCTGAAAAATGTATAAGCATAACTATTTTAAAGAGTTCACAGTTTGATAAGGAAAAAATTATACAAACATTCTCTAAGAAATATCTAAAGTAAATTAAACATCTACCAAACTTACCCATGGCTCTCCCAAAGACTCGTTTTTTGTGTGTGATGTAGTTAACTTAATCCATTTTCATAAAAACTGTTTTTTTTTTTACTGTTGTCACTAATACCATTGTAGTTCTTAATAGTGTTCATTTTGATAAGCTTCATCTCATCTTTTACACAATGAAAATTAGTTGTTTCTATCATTTCTATGAATTGTACTCGTAACATGACAAATAACATGTTAGTCAAGAAAAAAGCATTAAATAATTCTTGAATTTTGTAGTCCACTATTTTTGGTGAATCTTAATTAATCACATTAAGTGATTAATTAAATAATTATTGTGTAACTGAGTGTCAACTTTAAACTTGCTTACTGAGCAGTTTCAAGTAAGCTAATATTTTTCACTTAATTACTCAATAATAACTTAGGATTTATTCAGTGAATTCACGATGATTACAACAGCCCACTTAAATTCCTCTACCGACGGACAAAACTGAAGGTATACAAAACTCCCCTTCATATTTCCTTCGACTCACAATGTCTCAAACAAAACCTTATATCTAAATATTCCCAAATAACAATAAAAAACAAAACACCTGCTTCACAACAAACAATAATACACATACAGAAAATATTTATTAAAAATAACATCAAACAATTGTATGCTAAAAATCACGAACTTAAACATGCCCTACACAAACTACACTGAACCCTTAGCACAATATTACAGCACACCAAACTCGAAAAGATCATTCAATACATGAACGATTATACACACGAACAACTACAGATTATTAGAAACAAACAAAAACTAAAACTACATAGCCTTTCAAATAAAACAATATTTCTTTTTACATCAACCACCTGTTAAACATACTTTTGGATACAGAAATAGCAATACAAAATACAGAACCTATTTATTTTGGTTTTGTTAATGAAACGATTGTTTTGAAGTTGCTTGATGTAATCATCTTGAATTCACTGATTAAACTATAATTAAAAAGTACTTAACTAAGTGAATACTTCGTAAGAAGAGAGTGTTAGCTTCGTAAAATGAATAAATGTTTTGAAACGCGTCAGCAAGTAAGCCATTACGTATTCACTTAGTTGAGTACTTTTTAATTATAGATTGTTTTGAAATCCATCAGCAAGTAATTTAAAAGTTTTCATTCGAGTTACTCAATAGTTACTTATCATTTATTCAGTGAATTCACGATGATTATAACAATCAACTTTAAAAAACCTCTCTGCATTTTCACAAAGTTTAAATGTTTTATAAATATAATTACATCCTAAAATTAAAGAGTATTTATTAAAATTTGAAGTTAGTTTTGCACTGAAAACCCTTATAACTAAGTTTTTGTATTGGTTTAGCACTTGAATATTTGATTCAACTGTTGGCACATTTACCGCAGAGAAATTGACTATAAACCATACGGAAACAAGCACAAGATGCTTACGGTATATTTTTATTGTTTGCGCCTACCTTATGCTCCCTGTCAAGATAAGTAATCTATATTGGTGGTATGTGTCTGGAGTCAATCTGTTGAAAAGCTATCACTAGTAGTTCCAGAAATCAAATTCTTTTCTTTTAACCGTTGAGCAGGCGCGTATTCAGATATAACAAAACCGGGCATGCAGTGGTACTCCATACTGCTATCATTAGGACATCTCAATTCTTTCTAAAGATGTATATTTTGTCTGTTTTGTGTGATTATTGTTTTATTGCTCAGTAATTATAGTTATCAAGAATAACTTTATTAATATAGTACATTTATAATTAAACACAATATTTATTTAACAGTCATGTTATGGATGGAGTACGATTATTTATAATAAGAATCTAATAAATGAGTTACAATTCAACAATAATATAATTATAATAATATAGTAATATAGATAATAATAAGCTCCTAATATTTATTGTTAACAATAAAGAAATTGAATTTAAAGTTCAGCTTGAAGCAACGATCCATGATCTTCTAATATAAGGCATGAGTACAAATGTCTAGTTCTCTTAAGAAATAAAGACTAATATAACAATCATATGACTAATTTGAAAAATTCATGTAGTTACAAAACTTAGAAAATGTGTAGCCTAGACCTAAAACATGATTACTTATATTCTATTATGTATTTTAAACTATTCACTATAGGTTTCCTTAGTGTTCTCGAATTATTTGGTTCCCTCATGTAATACCTCAATCAAAATGTTTCAACAAAGAGAGCAATGTCTTTTGAAAGAGATCTACGTTAGCTCGTTATTTCAAATGATCTTCCATAAACTGGCTCACCAATTCGTTAGGAAATATTCTCCTTTTGACTGGTCTACAGGAGACAAGGATTCTACTGGATTCATGAAGGAGCATAATTCACAAGAATTGAAGTAAAGGTGGATATTACGTAGCATTTATGAAGAAATAATAATTATATAACACAAAAACGATCAAAATGAATAAAAAATGTATCATAAAGGCAGTAGTCTAATACACAGGTTAATCACAATGCAAAGAATTGTAGTTACATTTCCAGACTCGCAGCCGAATAGAGTACCGCAATATGTAGTGGTCGTCTTCATAGCTCAATAGAAAATGAACTACTGAAAAAAAAACATTAAAACCTTGGGATCACATAGATAAGGTAAGGAGCATAGGATACTCAACACCTCAAGCACAATTTATAGAGTCCTTTATTGCCAGTTTATGATTAAACGAATTTGCAGCAAGAAGTATCGTACCACGCCCACTCAACGGTTAAAATCGCTTTTTGTAATCATCTTGAATTCACTGAATAAATCATAAGTAATTATTAAGTAACTGAGGGAAAAATTAACTTACTTATTGATGCATTTTGAAACAATTGTTTGATTGACGGAGCGAGCTGGCTTACTGATTGAGTAGCGGGCTGGCTTCGTCAATAAAACTATTGTTTCGAAGTGCATTAGCCAGTAATTTAATAGTTTTCACTCAGCTACTAAATAATTACTTATAATGCCTTATCTTTGTCTAAAGCAATTCTCAGAACTTAAGTCGCAGTAACTAAATTAAGCATATTCATATAGCAACTTGATAATATTGGAGTCATTTAATGATAAATATCATATTCTAATGATAAATTTGTATAATTTTTTCATTATCCTATTTGTTTTTGTAGTTCTGTCATAAACTTATAATTATCATTTGTTATTACCTAATATTTATTTATCTCATTAGATTAAACCTTAGTTTGTTTATGTTGCAAATGAGCATTTGTAAATAAGTATTGTTTCATTTTAGACATGGATTGCAGACGAAAATATTACCAGTTTTCTTCCTATTGCCACACTCAAAGAGACCCTTTATGTAACCCAGTACAGAAATATTACCATATTACCAGTTTGTACCTCCATCACAAAAGGAACTCCTCGTTATGACCCAGTATTGTCATAACCAGTCATCAAGATAAAATATAGGATTAATTCAAAATTTCCTTCCTTAAAAATCAAAGAAAACTTTCAGTACACAAATTGTATGTATTTACAAATTTAGAAGTATTTCAGGATGTTTTTATAATAGTAGTATTTTAATATTTGATAATTTTATCAGTGCAATACAAAATATACTTATAATGTTACTTTTTTCCTTCCTTGTAAAATTTCCTTCCTTAAAAATCAAAGAAAACTTTCAGTACACAAATTGTATGTATTTACAAATTTAGAAGTATTTCAGGATGTTTTTATAATAGTAGTATTTTAATATTTGATAATTTTATCAGTGCAATACAAAATATACTTATAATGTTACTTTTTTCCACAGTGATATTGTCTTTTAGGTTTAAGCACAGTTTGATTTATCTTTTGAAAAATAATTTTTATTCAAGTACTTGGTTTTTAAAATATAAAATTTAAAATTTATATAAAATATACAGTTGTAATTAAATATTGATTTGATTATGAGATCAGTATTTTATTGATATACATCAAATAAATATTTTTTATCTATCATGTAAATGTAACTTTTATCTAAAGTAAACATAAACTGATTTTATACAACTTTGATCAACTTTTGAATGGTAAGCAATGTATTTATTAACTTTAATAAATATTCAATATTTAAAATTATGTTTACATTTGTCTAGTGAATTGCTTTTATCTTATTCTTTCTTCGAGATCAAACGCTCATTCTGTAAAAATGTCATGGGAATATTTGTTCTAAGGTTAAGATCACAAAAAGACTATTTTTGTTTATTCAAACTATATAATATTAATTAATATATACAAATTGAAATATAATTTATATAGGATAATAAAAAGAAGTTAATTTTATTAGTACGAAATAGTGTATATAGTTTGCTAAAGTTATTAACCATTGAATTTGATTTATTTTATACCGATATTCTTCAATGTAATAATTATATTTTTATACATAGCTTTCTTGAATTGAGTTTTTACCTTGAAAACAAGTCTTAAAGTATTAATAAAAATATAGCCACTTCATTCATTGTAGTAGATTTCCTCAGCTTCAATATAAGACTAACTTTTACTCTTACAGAAATATTTTATATAAATGTTGTTATTAAAAACCAGAACACACTGAATGCTATTGGCCATGCATATAAATGTGTAACACAACAATAAACCATCAAGTAGTTTTAATCCCACAAACCTCGTAATAGATTTACTGTTTCCTTGTTCTTAGAGTGGCTGTTCAGTAGTATTAATTTCTACCAATGATGAAAACTGTAATGACAAAAAGTTTCTACTAAACTAAGGCTGAACCCCAAAAAATGCATTTTTAGATTTGGATTAGTAGAGTTTAGTAAAAGAAATTACAGAAACTCACCATATAAACCTACAAATCTTCCACTGTCTTATATATACAACATACAAAAGTAAGCATATTGGGAAACACTTGACCTTACGATTGTTTATCTGTAAATAATACTAGAGTTCTAGAGAGAATCACAGAATATAAAAAGCAGATAAGAAACTTTGCAGTAAGTCTGAATTTTAAATAGTATGAATGCCAAGTTCTTAATATTGCATTAATCAAACTTCCTTAGCATTTTTCTATGATAATTCAGTGATTCTCAGTACTGCCATGAGGTATGATTATCATTACCTCTTATATGTGACTTTTGATAATAAATATTGGTAAAAAAGTAAAGTTTCGATATTTTCAAACCCAAGACTTCTAGTAACGAAATAATTTCCAATTTTTCTCACTCAACAAAAAAGTATAGAGACAAACCTTGTTGTTCATCTTATCTTAATATAAAAATCTTAATGGATACTAATGTAAGCTAAATATCTATTGATACAAACGTAGTTGTTTCTTGGACAAACTATATGCTAGAGAGTGTACATCAACATTAATTGATATTTAGTTCTGCACTATATATTTCTTCCAGATAAGACCTTTTTTCCCACTAACTGAATTTAATAAAAATAATCTCAAGTTTCAATATGGCTTGATGAAGAAATGGCCTTGATTAGTTGTATTCATTCATGTTCATTGTAATATGTGTTTAGCTGTTATAACTTGGTAAAATTCATTATTTTACTTGGATTAAAAATGTTAATTTATCTTAGACTAAAATTAACCATGTCGAAACCACTATTACCAGTATTATAATAAAATTGTTATAACAATCAGAGTGGATTGAGCCTTGAGTTTGTTTTGCTTAGCGAGGCAATGTAGTAGAAACACACTGTCTCACTTTCTATAAAATTATAAAGTTGCCAAATTAAATGTATTAATGAAAGCTTGAATTGCATAAAACTAAATATTACAATAGATTCTAACAGAACAACTTTAAAGGTTTTGGGGAAATAAAAAAATCAAAAAGAGGTAACTTAAGTAGCAATTATGCAATATAAGTGAAATCTCACAAACATATTTTTCAAATATGACTTCAATGTCCTACATATTTCAACAACCAAGCTGTCATAATCAGAAAGTGTTCGCCCATCATTGATGATGATAGTTTGGCTGTCAAAACATGTATGAGATTCAAGTAATTTTTAAAAATATATTTGTGAGATTTGAGTTATTATGCTGTTTGCTACTTACTTATTCTTGCAACCCTAGCCCAAAATACAATTGTAAGATATAACTTTTAAAGGATCACATAAAATCAGGATAAAATTTTACAAAAAATATATAAATTCTCAATCTGAAAAATTAGGTGTAATTTTAAGTAATTAATTTATAGAATACAAGATAATATAATTAATCCAAAAATGAAAAATTTCAACTTTATATTTGAGCTTTAAACATTAACAGTTTGCAGATCTTATAATTTAAAGCACTGTTGAAGATCACTTAGTGTCACCAAAAACATTTTGTCTGAATAAGTTCCACTAAATTTAATCAAAACATAAGTTAGGCAGTTGTTAATTTGTCAAATTCAAATGTGCAATATTTGCCAAATGCAATGAATAATAAAATCCACAAATGATTTCAACTATTAGTTTAATTTTAAAGAGTTTAAAAGTGAGTAAAACCTAGAAAAGTGAAATTTTATTTGCAATTGTGAAGAAACCATATTTAAAAAGTACTTAACTAAGTGAGTACGTAATGGCTTACTTGCTGACGCGCTTCAAAACATTCGTTCCTATAGGAAGCTAACCCCGCTATGTATTCACTTAGTTAAATACTTTTTAAACATAGTTTAATCAATGAATTCAAGATGATTACATCAAGCAACTTTAATTGTGAAGAGTTGAAAGTTTTACTTACAACAGCTGTGAACAGAAAATGATAGGAAGAATAGAGGAAGTATCTGTTCCAACACATGAATAAATAAATATTCTTTGAGCTTAGCTTGTGAGGTTATGTTAAAAACAAATAAAAACATATACAAAACTCACAAATCATTCATTTATTTACTCATACGCGTTTCAATGACCAAGTCATCATCATCAGTGAGTGTTACTACTACAAACTCTAACTTACAACTTTTGTTGTATCACTGATGATGATGACTTGGTCATTGAAACGCGTATAAGTAAATAAATGAATAATTTATGAGTTTTGTGTATGTTTTTATTTGTTTTTAACATGAATAAATGTAACATCTAATACCTAGTTCTGATAGGTAAGGTTAAACAGTGCATTAAAAATAGTGATAGGTAAAATTATTCAAGTGCATTAAGAAATTATTAAATAATATGTCAAGTTATTTTAATGTCAATAGTATCCAATCACAATCTCCCTGTAGCATTATAAAAGGATAATATTTATATTAGTATGCTTTGAGGTTTAACATCCTCGATTCCAACTTCTACAGTTTTAATAAAAAATCAGGTAAGAAATTTTTCATTTTTATTTTAATATAAGTGGAAAATCATAACTTGCAGTTTTAGTGTTATACATCTTGATATTTTTTTAAAAAAATATTTTAATTGATATCGCTTGGCAAAAATCACTACTTACTGATATTTATCAGCAGATCCACTTCACATTAGATCATTGCATTGTTCAAAGACACGGACAAGACTGTTGTCTAGGTGTGTTGTATTATTGTGAGTCTGTGGTGCTCTTTACTGTGTCATTGTTCAAAGAGTGGTTCTTGAACATATAATTAACCACTACTTTATGAACAATGACACCCTACAGAGCACTAATACACCACATACTTACAATTATACAACACACCTGATCAACAGTCTTGTCTGTGTCTCACAGCATTGAACAAAATGCTGAAAAATATCAGTAAGTAGTGTTTTTTTGCCAAGTGTTATCAATAAAAATTATTGGAAAATTATAATTGAACAATTTAACTCTGCTGAGTGGCAGCTTTATCTGATATGTATTGGTGCAGCAGTATGTCAAATCTACTTTTAGTTGCTTGTACACCAACAGAGTCCAGAAGTTATAGAATAAATAGGAAAAATATTGATTGATTGACTTGTCTGAATCATAGTTTATAAAATTTGTACTTATTCAACCATTTGTACAGCCTATTTTTACATATGTTATAGGGCTAGTTGATGAAATACATAATAATTATATCAATATTGAAAGAATTAAAGGTTTTGACAAAAGTCTTGGTTAACTAAATAAATGTTTGTTAAATTATCAACAGGTTAAAATTTTGAAAATTTCATATTAGTTGTAGAGTTTAAAAGCAGGTAAAAAATTATAATATAAAGATTATAGTATAATCTATTTTTAATTTTGATTTAAAACTTTTAACAATAAGACCCAGTATTTCCTATAAAGACAAATAAATACGTTCTTGCAAACTTATTTTTAACTCTATTATAGAGTTACTACTCTTGGTATCACTTGGCAAAAAACCAGTACTTACTAATATTTTTCAGCAGATGTGTTTTGCACTAACATTTTTTAATTTACTACTGTTGCTTGTCCATGACTCACAGCATTGAACAATCCACCGATCTAGTGTAAAACGCATCTGGTGAAAAATACTTTGAAATCTTGTAGTTGTCTATGACGGGCTGGTTGTTAACCATTTATTACATTTTGAAATTCCTTGCAACCAAACATTTTCTGAAAGTGTAAGTTAACAATTTAACAACTTATAGTTAACAGAATGTCTGGTTGCAAATAATTTTAAAGTGTAATAAGTGTTTAAAAAACCTCAAGATGTACAACACAAAAACTGCAAATTTTATATTATAGAGCATTGCTCCCACAATAATAGAGTACTGTGTGAACTAGTCAAAAACATTCATATTGTGACAGATATATCTGTAATTTCAATTAACATTTTTTAAATTCTTTATACTCTAATTTCCTAAATATTTATCTCTCCCCCTCTCCCTATATCTCTTACTTTTATGGTCATTATTTCGTTTACTAAGTTCTTGAAATGTATATATTTGAGTACATTTTTCTGTCTGTTCCTTACGTTCCAATATTTCTCTTTGTTGACGTGTTTCGGAATAAATCCATTTTCAAAACTCAAATAGTAATCCATATAAAGACAAAATCAAGATTTGGCTAAACAGTAATATTTAGGTTTTGAAAATGAAGTCACTCCAAATTGTGTCAACAAAAGAAAGTATTGTAATGTTATGGAAGGCATAAAAATGTACTCAAATGTATGCAAATATTCCTAACAGAAGTGAAGATGAGTACTGAAAATTTCTTGAAGTGTAATTCTTTGAACTGTTACATTTTAGAATTTTAAATATTAATAGTTGCATGTCTAAATTAATTTCGTTTTATCAAACAGTAATTCTACATAATTATTCTTTTTTTGTATTTGCTACAGAAACACACATTTACCTTCTGTTAAAAAAAATCTTTGGTTAAAATTATATTATTTAGGGTAAGACATTTTTACTTGCTATTCCTAATGCTTGCAACTAACATTTCTCCTCAATCACCCGAAACTCAAATACTTACATTGTTTATAGTCACCCAAACATATATCCACTCTACTAATGTGCATACTGTCTAATATATCAAATAACTAATATTTTTAATATTATGTAATGTTTAGGCTGGATCTGATAACTAAAGTATAAATCATACATTTAATAAGTTACTTGATTAACACTTCTGCTGTTTAGTAAGTTAGCCCAATTAAAATGTATTAGTTTATAAATTAACTTCTAATGTAATTTATTATTAATTTTGATTACTATTTTTGTTATTAATGATAAGTTTCAGTGAATATTTTTTTAAAAATTTTAAAATACAATTTTGTAAATGTTTGTTTAGAAATGGATTATATTTAACAATTAATTACTTTAACTGAGGATTAATTACGATTCACCGAACGTAATGGGCTACAAAATTAATGGATTATATTATTGTCTAATTCCCGTAAATGTAAAAAACAAAATACATATGCACACACACATACACACACTTCTCTTTCTCACACACACATGCACACACACACACACACACACACACACATCAATATTTTAAAACATAAATAATATCAGGAGTATAGGCGTTCGTATATATTTAGATTTTTGCTTTAGGTAATTATTTATTATTAATTGTACCTGTATACTTCTTTATTCAATATTTTTGGTAAAAATTTACGAACCACATTTTTGTTAACTTTGGAATCTTTTTAAAGTAAACAGAAATTATATTTTTTAACATTAAAAAGTAGAAGGAAATTAAATATATTAATTTGAAATTAAAATTTGGACAACACTATTCAATTGATATTTTAATATTCATACTATATTTTTTCGTTTTTACACAATAATAATAACAATAAAAAAAATTATTTGTTATAAGATATAAAGGTAACCAAAATTTTATATATACATATATATATGTATATATATATACAAATTTTGGTTACCTTTATATCTTATAACAAATAATTTTTTTTCTTATTGTTATTATTATTGTGTAAAAACGAAAAAATATAGTATGAATATTTAATATCAATTGAATAGTGTTGCCCAAATTTTAATTTCAAATTAATATATTTCATTTCCTTCTACTTTTTGATGTATTTTTTATTTAGATATATTAATCACACATAATGATTTTTAATACAGCCTTTTAATTATGTTATATATATATATATATTTGTTGATTCCATCTTCACGTGAGCTACTAGTTTACACTAAAACATTAGTAAATATTTTACAAACTTGCCTATAGTAGCGCTTACTTATATTAGTTGAGGGCGGCCGTTTTGGGAAGCCAGATCACTAAACACTCTTGTAATAGTATGAAAAATAACATGAGCATCCTCCACACGCACAACAAAGGCCATAAATTAAACACACTAGAACAATATGAAATATACAGACATCGCAACACACATAAAAATGACATCCTAAATGAACAAACACGACACAGATCACGCATACTCTTCGATCACATCACTTCAAACCTTAAATCGTAAGATAAAAACGTTTCCTCCAAGTGTAAGTTACCAATTTAACAACCTTTAGTTAACAAAAATTCTGGTGGGGAGTAATATCAAAGTGTAATAAGTGAAACTTTATTAATATTGATTTTCTTTATATATTTCGTTTGTTAAATATTAAATTTAACAGGTCCTTGCATATTATTTAATTTCACGCTTTTAACTTCAATTTAGTTTCAATCGAAATTGGAGGACCATTTTTAACATCTTAACAGCACTAGGCAGTTTACCAATGATTTCAAAATTCACATACTTTTTTAAAACTCTTTCTTAGTAGTTTTTACACTTTGTTATGTGTATATTGGCTTTGTCTTACACTTTCCTCATTTACAATATATATTTTTATAACTATACTATAATATACATAATTTGTAATGTTTTTGACATTTTATTGTTTTTGTACTATGGTTTTATTTTCATTTTGATATATAGATTATTAAGTATTTTAATTTTTGATCATATTTTAGATTAACATTTTAATGATAAACTTTCACTATAGACAATACTACATTTACATTTCTATCATTTTGGATTTTGCATTATTTCAAGTTGCCACAAATCAAATAGAACTTTAAATCATTTTAAACAGATTTAAAAACCTATGTTGCAGCATGAAATATTGCTATCTGAACTTAATGTTTACTTGCAATGTTTGTTTTGTACATTGTGAGGCTTATTTAAAAATGTTCTTATTGGTATTAATTGGGAAAAACCCACTACTCACTGAAATTTATTAGGAGCCGTGTTTTCCACAGTAAGCTTGTTTGCTACTCACAGTATTGAACAATGCACTGGTCTATTGTGAAACGTATCTGCTGAAATGTATCAAAGAATAGTGGTTTTTTGCCAAGTAATATCAATAACAACGTTATTGTTTACTTTAAACTAATATGACAATTTGTCTTACTACTGCTTCTAAGAACTTTAACTTTTTAAGTCAAACTATTAAATTTTGAATTATTATGCAAACTTGAAACGGAAAATTTTTCATTTCAACACACGTAATCACACACAGGTTCAAACTCACAGACATACGCATATGCCCACATTTTTTCTGTAAAAATTATGACATTAATATGATCATTATAAAATATAACTAACACAAATTTAACAAATAAAAAGTGTACAACCAGTCCAAGTTTTCTATAACAACTAACTCATGATAATTATTAATTGTACAAATTCATATTACTTCTCGTTAAATAAACTCATTGTTATTATTTACAAGTACTAATTTAAGAGTTATATACATTTAATTTTCCTTTTAGATTTAAATACTCAATAAGTTTACCAGTTGCTTTTAAACTGTCTAATGATTTTTATAGTAATTCTAATACTGTATTAAACTGAAAACAAATAAATTCTTTTAAAAATTTTATTTTAGATGAGATGTAAATAAGTTGAGCTGAAAAATACAAATATTTCTACAGATAATCTAGACATAAACATGAAAGCAGAATTTATTTTAACATCAGTGATTGTATACACAATATCAATTCTTTGCTGCTGTAAAGGCTGGCACTTATGGAAATGGAAAAGAAAATTTAAAGGTAATTCCACGTTTTAACTATAGCTTTAAGAAGTTGAACAGTATTAGTGCACTCAGTTTTATTAATTATATATGTTTTATTTGGTTCCAAAATGCAGTAAGGGGTGAGGCAATTATCAACTTTCTGGGCCACCCACAAATTATTTTTTGGAAGTAAATTTTAATTTATTAAGATGATTTCTGTATATTTAGTTTAATGTTTGCTTTTATGGTGATCAGTCTAATTAAACATTATTGCCCATGGAGTGGTTTAAAAAAGACTATATATAAAGATAGGATTCAAGTAAACACATAAAATTCCCTAATCATGGATATAGCAAAGGATTATTGTTTGTGAGTGGAGAGTGGCATAACCGAAGTTGACCTACTCTCCAATTGGAACATAGAGATCTGTATCATGTTACACCACAGTACAGTAAGAAGGATTTGAATTAAGGATAGAGATAACAAATTAAAGATATGACCTATTGATCCCTTTGTACTGAGAGGAGTGGAAACTTTTGGTTGCTTACATGAAGTAGAGCTAGTTTTAACTAACGATCAAAGAAAGGTATCTACTCACTATTGTTCCTAAGAACTATATGTGAGTGAGTTAAATGTGTACAAGATGTCTATATTACTTATGTAAGGGTAATGGACTGATTAATCTGTTTATGTAACTTGTAAAAGATTTCAGTTACATCTGATCTTACAGAGACATTACAGAGATTCTCAAGTTACGAATGTTGCATTAAAATCACCATCTACGATTGACTTACTTAGTAAGTGGTAGTGTTTACGTAGTAGTGTTTAATACATCCAGATTAAAGTTTCTGTTGGTGAAAACACAAACATTTTTAATTTGATTTAACATTGACTGAAGTATCTAATTCATTCTAAATTATAGAACATTGGATTTAGTGTTAGTTTTATAGTGGCTAAGATTCTATTAAACCACTTAGGGGCACTAAAAGGATCACATTTCATGAATCTTTCATTTTACTTTGACTTCAACCAATTTAATACACCAACATTGTTTTAGTATTTTATTTTTTTTTGTTAATTATAGCATGTAATTAAAAACCGGGCCAAATGTATTTTGTTTTGAAGATGATTGCTTTGCAATCGAAACTTACATTAGGATTTGAAAATTAGGTTTTGTGCTTCGGAGGTTTTATTTATTTATAATAAAAAAATACAACACAGTTGTTCCAAGTTATTAAGTATCACTATATCATAATGTTAAAAGATTTTTTTGTCCATTTCCAGACATTATCACTTAAAACTAATACCACATTTGATACCTGAAATTAGAAGAGGGCCTTTGTTAAGTTAAGAAAATGTGCACTAAGAAACGATTTTGCAAAATTTTAATTTAAAGGGTGGAAATCACCTCCATTAGAAGATCACAAACCATATGGCATATATATATATATATATATATATATATATATATATATATATATATATATATAAACTAAATATTTGCAAGTGAAGCCTTACTTTGCAAAATCATTTCCACAAATAATAATAAACTATCAAATTAGTTATTAACAAATCTACAGATAAATTCCAAACTTCAAAACTGAGTGGGGAATAAAATGCCCTGATTGATTAAATGACTGACTGATCAGTTCACAGCTTAAACATGTTATTTAACTACATTGTCCTTTCGACAAAAGGTTTTGTTTGTGGACAAAACTTTGACGTGGATACTAAAAAAGTGGCAGCCTGAGAAAAAATTAAGTGAATTTTTAATTCTAACGGGTAAGCTAAGTAAACAAATTTAAAAAATATCACTTTTAGAAAAGAAATACTAAGAATCCATAACAAAGGGGTCATACCCAATAGTATTACCTTTAAAGCACAAATTTAATAAATAGGGAATTACAAAAATAAGACAGTTGTCACAATTTCATCAGTGACTTTACTCACTATTAAATCATACTATAGACAAAGAAAAGAATTTAATATATAGTATAAATTTGTTAAATTACATCTATGTAAAACAGTATTTTACCTTTATACTACTACAACAGTTAATTTTTATGTTTAATTATTAATGATTCATGTTTATGTTATAAAAAAATTATGGGCTTTTACACCCAGGATTTATTTACTTACTCAAAATATAAGCCAGTTCATTAGCAAATGTTTTAGTTAGCAAATAAGATGTCTTATTTTTTTATATAAAATTCAATGCTCTGATTGAATGATCAATCCCAAAACTTGTAAAGATACAAACTTGAAACTTTCATGATAGGTTTGTATTACAGGATTTTGAAAAATTAGAAAGAATTCGGCAAATAAAACTTCTGAAAAATAATACTTGTGGATTTTTTCTCAATTGACATTAAAATGTTACAGGATATAAATGTGTAGGTCAAAAAGTTGAAAAATATTTTGAAAAGAATTCTTCCTGGATGGAAACATTTTGAAATTGTACTTAAATCAGATTCAAAATCTGAAAGTTCGCGTACAAATAAATTCAACAGTAACTTTTACAACAAAACTTACAAACAATATATTCACTTATGGATTTTAAAATTCATCAAGTGATTAGACAAAAATATTTAAACCACAGCTATGATTTTGTATTTGATAATTTGCAAGCAAAGTCACAATAAGGATATCACTTGAACTTGTTAAGGAATACAGGCAAAATCAAAAAAATGCAAGATAAATTATGTATAAAAAGGATTTTATATACATAAAGAACATAATATTTTATGAATAAAATTATAAATAAATTTTAAAAAATATATATATGAAGTTATTATTAATTGTAAACAATTTTTTCACCACTAAGTGCAATAATTTTACCTTATGTGATGAGGCACCTTTCGGTCACTTGACCATTGTTGAATCACTGAATTAATTTTCTCTATTTTTCTGGTTTAGTTGTTCGGTCCGTTATTAACTCAATTAACTCCGAAAATTAATTCAGTGATTCGACAATGGTCGAAAGTGACCGAAAGGTGCCTCATCACATAAGGTAAAATTATTGCACTTAGTGGTGGAAAAAACTGTTTACAATTAATAATAATACTTTCATAAAGTCAGTGCAACGGAAAAATAATGAACAACATGGAATATCATGATATATTTATATATATATATATATATATATATATATATATATATATATATATATATATATATATATATATATATATTTATTTATTTATTTATAAATATAGGAGTGGTGGTAGAAATATATATATATATATAAATATATTTCCAGTGGTGGAGAAAATTATTTACAAGTAATAATAATAACTTCATATATATATATATATATATATATATATATATATATATATATATATATATATATATATATACATATATATATATATATATATATATATATATATATATGAAGTTAATATATTACTATTGTAAGTAATTTTATTAGAGTGATTCGACAATGGTCAATTGACCGAAAGGTGCCTCATCACTCAAGGTAAAATTATTGCACTTAATGGTGGATAAAATTACTTACAATAGTAATATATTAACTTCATAAAGTCAGTGCAACGGAAAAACAATGGATAACGTTAAATATCAAGAATATATATATATATATATATATATATATACACATTATAACATACTACTGCTTTGTTACTAAAAGTACTGTTGGTGCTATGTACAAAATAAAATTATGTTAGAAATAATTGATAAATTGCTTCTGAAGTTTTATGTTTATTAACTATTTATCTGGTTTATTAATACTTAAAACATGAATTTATTTGTAGAGTGCCAAATCTGTATTTTGAAAGATTATATCTAGTGAAATATTATTAAAATTTCTAGATTTATGAAAAATATCACTCATTACTTATTTAGTTGTACTTTAATGACACTATAAATTTACTAATAATTTACTGGTTCTATATCAGAAATGCCCTGCCAGCTACCTAAATTTCAAGGGTAAAACAGAAAAGAAACTCTTTACAACTAACAATTCTTTAGTTTTAAGTATAATGTTACCTTAACCAACACATTTAATTAATTGAATTTATCTTTAGGCATGGGGTCACTGGGTTATGGGTTTATTTTATAAATTTAGTTCATATGTCTGTGTTCTGAATGTACTTAGTTGACTTTAAGAATTTAGTTTTACACAAATTAAATTATTAATAATTAGTAAATTTGTACTTAAGTGGAATTGGAGGTCCACTTGGTTTTAAAGACGACCCAGGAACTTCTTCCTCATATCTTTAGCATCTTCATCTTCTGCTCCAATGGTAGAACTCATTTACCTCCGACTTCCATAGTTCTCTTTCCAACTCCAAAAACTCAACCCCTTTCTCTCTGGTTAAAAAATTCAACTCCTCTTTCTCTGTCTCGTAAATCGTCTGCCCTCCTAGGCTCCCAGAACTCGACTATCTATTTCCAGCTCCCAAACCTGTCATAATTTACCAATCTTTTAGCTTATTTTCAGAGTCTCCATTTAATTTTTCTACATAATTGTTCCTTTAAAATAACCACACATAGTAATCCCTGCCTATAGGTTTACAATAGTGAGACTATTTATAACTGTATAAAACAACTGTGGCATAATATTTAACATAAATAAATGAAACCTCTCAACCACAAACAACTTTCTTTTTTTATTTAAAACCTTATGTACATTTCGATTGCATAGCAATAATCCTCAGAGGTACCTCTGAGGATGATTGCTATGCAATTGAAATGTACATAAGGTTTTAAATAAAAGAAGAAAATTATTTGTGGTTGAGAGGTTTCATTTATTTATCTTACTATTTATGCTATAATACTTCGCAATAATAGGTTCACAAAGCTTATTCCTTGCTTTTTTTTATTTGAACATATGTTTTCTTAATAATATATATATAAAGAACATAAGTCAAAATACAAATACAAGAAATATAATTGAATTTACAATTCAAAGCTTTTCGTTGGCTAACAGTACCAACATCATCAGGAATATTAAACAATTCAATATATATATATATATCTTTTTTATTAATTTGATGAGTTAGATAAATAATTAAACTTGTGTTTCATCGTGTAAAAATATTTTTTAAAATTATATACGTAATTAACACCAAATAAAACATTACAATTTACGATTAGTATTCCGATTTTGTTTTTTTTTTAAATTTAAAGAAAATTGTTTCAATATTGAAAAAGAGTTTTAACTGTTGCTTATAATGTCTTCATACAATCTGATTTTTTTTGTTAATTTTCAAGATTAATTTACATTATCCACTTTCTTGGATAGATTGGACAGATTTTTTAAATACTTGAAAAAGTTGGTATTTTGTTTTGTTAAAACAAACACTTCCAGTAATGTTTGGGTGTTAGCAGATTTTTTAACAACTTATATAGCTAAAATGCTGTTTTTCTGCTTTTTAAAAGTATAAAATCTATTAAATAGGAATCAGTGAAGTAAAACTAACCGTTTTGTATGTATAATGATAAAAAATAACAAAAAAATTTAATGTAAAAAATTTCAATGTGTGTGTGTGTGTGTGTGTGTCTGGGGGTGGCGGGGGAGGTCTGTGTGTGTAGGGGGCATGCGAGTGCAGGTGTACGCATGTATATGTGAGTGTGTGTATGTGTGTGTGTGTGAGTGTGTGTGTGTGTGTGTGTGTGTGTGTGTGTGTGTGTGTGTGTGTGTGTGTGTGTGTGTGTGGTGTGGCGAGGGAGGTCTGTGTGTGTAGGGGGCATGCATGTGTATGTGATTGTGTGTGTGTGTGTGTGTGTGTGTGTGTGTGTGTGTGTGTGTGTGTGTGTGTGTGTGTGTGTGTGTGTGTGTGTGTGTGTGTGTGTGTGTGTGTGTGTGTGTATTTTGGTTCATTGTGATATTTCAAATTGTCCTCTATGATCATCAATGAGTTGAATATATGATTTGAGGTATACAAAAAAATGAAATGTCCCCAAAAAATTTTAATATAAATATCTTCAAAATATACATACAATAAATAGTGAATATGAAACTACTGTATAAACATGTATTTGTGAAACATGTATTTATAAGGACATATTACAAGTTTATAATATATGGGTTTAATACATAAAATACATATTTTGTTGTAGTTTTAAAATAAAAACAGTGTTACTTTTTTAAAAACATATAGGACTCCAATTGGTGTCATTAACACATATCATAACTTAATATACTGAATTTTATCATTATAAGATGGCCAGTTTCAACATAAAACATGTTTTAGAAATATATATTTAATAGGAAGAAAGGAAGTGGATTTAATACAGTAGGAAAATGTACAATGATTAACAGTTAATAGTTTAATTTGCGTAGCTATAGTTTTGGTAGTTGTAGCTCTTTATTTATATATTCTTCTATACTTATTTAAAATTCAATTACCTGTAGAGTTTATTTATAGCAGTTATTTGTTTAATTCATCATTAAACTGTGTATAGAACATATAAAAGGGTTAGTTACAATACTATGTTTAAATTTAAAGTCAAATTTTAATAAATTAATTTAAACTTACTTTTTTGCCTCACACAGAACAGAAATAATTGTATGAAATGAATAATTTTGAGGAATGATATCAGACATAAAAAGCTGAAGATTTATCTTAAAGTAAATAATATGAATTAAAATTGTGTTGACATCGATTCAATTAGTACTTGAATAGTTTTTTAAGATAAGAACCCAGAAATGTGTGAAAGAATAATCTCATTTATTACAGTTAAATCTAATCTAAGAAAAAATAAACTATTAATAGCTTTTCTCTTATAACATGAACATTTACCAAACATTTTTAAGAAATCAAAGTAATTAAAATTTTTATTTTAGGTTGTGAGATGAATTTAAACTGGGATCTAAATCATGGTAACCAACCCATTTTCACAAAGAAAGGTCCTCTTGGATTTGAATTACTTGTACCAACAGCTGATGGACTCCAGCTACCCTATAAAAAGAATATGTATATTGCATGCCCTGGAGATAATAACAAACTAAAAGATGAAAAAGATGGAACTCAATTAAACAAAGCCACCTGTTTCTCAAATAAAGTCTTACGTATAGAAAATCATATAATAAAGTCTGTAAATGTGATGTGTGAAAAAGAAGTTACTACAGATATTAGAAGAACAAACAGGAAATGCGCTAATGGACTAGGTGAAGAGATTGAAGTTGGATACAATGTAAGTAATTAAAAATGTGTTTGTTTGATGAATATTAGTTTTCGTTGATTGTTTCCATCTTGAACTTTATGTACTAGTATAGAATTGTATACTATTGAAAACTTCTTTTATATTTATTTAAGGTTTATTATTATTATTATTTGATAAACTTAAAATGTTAATTTTTCAACTTTGGTTACCAAGGCTTCATGTGGAAGCTGCTATGTCTTTGTATACAATTATATATTAGTTGTATATTTTACTTGTAGTTAAAAAATATAAATTATTTTAATTTGTTTAAAAAAAACACCTAAATCCATATAATTTAATTGACAGGAATTATTCACACTATTATAAAAAATATATAGCTTATTAGGAGCCACTTCATTTGGAATTGACTCCCTTTTACCCAAAATCCTGTCTGCATACCTCGATGGCCTATAAATAATATTAAGTATTTCATAGATTTGTCAAGTGTTATTCTTGTATTTCTAAGGTTATTACAAAAAGAAAAGTAGATGTGTGTGATGAGTTTGTGCTGGTAAGGATTGTTGAAAAAATGACGTATAACCTTATCAGTGTTGATAGATATATGGTACATGTTAATTTTGTGGGTTTATATGTCTGTATGTGTGATTTTAGGTCTAACAAACTGCAGGTGTGTTTTACACTCAGTTTCAATGGTTTAAGTTTGGTTATGTTGCACAGAGTTGAAATATTTGATAAAAATAAAAGTTTGGTGTTTGTTTCTTTTGTATAATGTGAGTTATATATATATATATATATATATATATATATATATATATATATATAAAATACGTTTTCTTGTTTAATAATTTAAAACAACATAGGTTATTCAAATACAAGAATATTTATTCAATCAATCATATTTATTTACATCAATTGTAATTTTCATTCCTGATGATGTTGGTACTGTTTACCAACGAAAAGCTTTGGATATAAATTAATAAATATTCTTGTATTTGAATAACCTATGTTGTTTTAATATATATATATATGTATATATATATATATATATATATATATATATATATATATATATATATCACTTACACTATAATGTACTTAAACAAGAATCTTACTTGGTATATATGCGAGTTAACTTTTGAAGACTTTAATTACGTATGTTCATTTTCGAGTATCCACTGAGACTCATATATTATATATTATATATATATATATATATATATATATATATATATATATATATATATATAATATGTTTTCTTGTATAATATTCAAATATATATATATATATATATATATATATATATATATATATATGAAGTTAATATGTTACTATTGTAAGTAATTTTATCCACCATTAAGTGCAATGATTTTACCTTGAGTGATGAGGCGCCTTTCGGTCACTTGACCATTGTCAAATCACTGATAAATCAGTGATTTGACAATGGTCAAGTGACCGAAAGGCGCCTCATCACTCAAGGTAAAATCATTGCACTTAATGGTGGATAAAATTACTTAAAATAGTAACATATTAACTTCATAAAGTCAGTGCAACGGAAAAACAATGGATAACGTAATATATATATATATATATATATATATATATATATATATATATATATATATATATATATAGTTTTTAGGTTAGTTTTGGTTGGTAAAGATTATTTAGATTTTTTGGACTAGGAGACTGACAGACTTACCTTGGTAAGAGTCCACACTGTAGTCTTGAAATAGAAACACATAAAAGCACTTAAACAATGATATATTTCAACCACACAGTGGTCTTTGTCAATCGAAGAGAAAATACAAAAAGAAATATGAGAGAATGAAATAAAATAAATGTAAGTTGTAATCACAGTTGTATCCGTTTTGAAAGTTGGTGTCTGAGCTATATAATTTTTTATCCTAAGTTTTCTGGCAAAGCTGAAATATATATATATATATATATATATATATATATATATATATATATATATATATATATATATATATATGATGTTTGTGTATTTTTTTATTTTGTAAAAGGTAGGTGTGTTTGATGATTGATGAACATGTCTGTTAAAATGCTACCAATAGATATATCCCTTGTTATTCATTTTTCTAAATGTCTAATACGTTATATATTATATAGCTTTTTGATGTAATTATTTGGTTATGTTGAAGATTATGTCCTTATGCGTATTTTTGTGTTTGTTTTTGTCATTACACACTGTAGGAGGATTCTTATAATTTCTTGGATAGAAATGTTGGTGTTGAGATTTGCAATGTTAAAAAGAGTGGGAATGGAGTTTGGATTGTTTGAAGTGACTACTTCCTATTGCTTAGTATGACTGTATACTTTTGCACGGGATTAATTTGATTGCACCCGTCACAGGATGCTTAAAATATATAATAATAAATACACAAAAACCTCTTTGGTACAAGACTGGTCTTTGTATGTTATCCCTCTGACGATGGTTACTTTGTAACTGAAATGTACATAAGGGTAAAATAAAGAAAGTTTGTGGTTAAGAGGTTTTTGTATATTTATTATTAAATTCAACCACAGTATATTCCTAATAAATAGTTGAAATATATAGATATACATTAACTTGTATTACTCTCGACAGTCTCGACTGATACATTGCGGTAGGAGTTTATTTTTAATTTATTATAAGCATATATATATATATATATATATATATATATATATATATATATATATATATATATATATATGATAATTTAAAAATCAGTGATGAATTTAGTTTTATATGTATATGCATAAATGTGTGTTGTATATATGTATATATTTATTTATCTTTATATAAAAATGTATACTATATGGGTATGGAATATTTAAAAGCAGCATATACGTATATAATATGTACTGGCATTCAAATTTTAAAATATTTTGATAATATTTTATAATTACACAAAATTATATAAAGATGTGTACATAAACAGTATATATAATGTATATGTATATTGTTTATGTGTATATATATATATAGACATAAACTATATATATATATATATATATATATATATATATATATATATATATATATATTTATCTTAAATAAATCGTTTATGAATGTGTATATAAACAAAAGTCATTCTTATAGCATTAGTATATGTAGCTTTATCAAGAGTCACAAAAATAGAAGGATTATATATTGTTACAAAAGATAATAACAATATTTTTTCTCATGGCAGGAGAAACTCAAGATCTGTAAAATCATTACAAGAAGAATTCAAAAGACTCTTATTAAATCCTCTAGTAACTATAAGTAAAACTTTAATAGATTTCATAACGCAAAGATCGGGACTTTCAATATTTTCATCTATTGTCAAAGCTTGCTGGCACACAAACTGGATCTTGATGATACTATTGTAAAAAATTCAAATATTTTATTACTGACAGAAACTCATATGAGCAATGAGGAACCCTAAGACATTCCCAATTTCAATTGCATTGTACATTTCAAAAGATCACAAGTTCGAGCTGCAGGACCATTTGCCATTTGCCACAGTGTGAACGATAAGGCGCATATTGTTAGTTCATATATGGACATTCATTTAAGACATACTCCAGCTTTGAGTATACACGCTTCTGAAATAGGGGAAATCTGTATAGCTCATTGTAATAAAGAAAATGGACAAACAATGTTAATTGTAGCCGTTTATATTTCCCAAAGAAATAGTGTACAAGAAATAATTAAACTTTTACATAAACACTATACAAAAGTTATAGTTGTTCAGTTTCATATTTAAAAATTATTTTGAAACAAACTAAAAAGTAAAACATTAATTTAAAATAGTGTTTAAATTAAATAGTAACAAGCAATAATAATTAAAAGGTTCTGAGAAATCTTATTTTGGGTTTATGAATATAAATTAATTATTTTCAGAAATTTGTAGATATGCAAGGAGAAGTTTGAAAACAATTGTTTCTCTAATGAAAATCTAATATAAATAGTCACATACATGATAATCTTTATACTTCAATCAATCATGTGTAACTGTTCAACAATTTCTAGTTGTATTTAGAATAGTTAGTAAAAAAAATTAAGTTCACTGAGAAGGCTTTATACAAAACATTATTTTTCTTCTAGTTGGTTATTAATTTAGAAGTTTTGATTTAAGGGAAGTGACATAGTAATTTTCAGAATATGATATTGCTTAAGCTAACATGTTTCAATATTTAAAGTTGCTTGTTGTAATCATTTTGAATTCACTGATTAAACAACAATTAAATGATATTTAACTAAGTGAATTTGTAAGAGCTTACTTGCTGGCGCGTTTTAAAACAATTGTTTCTTTCACGAAGCAAAGGCTCTACTCAAGAAAGGCTACTTGCTGACGCATTTCAAAAGAATTGTACCTTTTATGATGTAAAGCCTCTACTCATGGCATTGCCTTGTAGAGCCTTTGCTTCATAAAAGGAACAGTTGTTTCGAAATGTGTCAGTAAGTAAGCCCATAAGTATTCACTTAGTTAAGTATGATTTAATTATAGTTTTAATATTTAATTTTCAATCTTATATAACATTTTCTTTTTTATATCAACTACCCTGATACATCTCTGAGACACTTATGATTACTTAGAGGTGAAATTAATATAATGATGATTTTTTTATGTATTTGAATAAACTTTACAAATATATACATATATATCGATTTATAAGTATATATTATTGTTAGTATGAAAAACAAATGGGCTATAATTTATTTTAAATATATCAAGAATTATAAATAGTGAAAGTATATTTTCTACATTCGAAATGTACTTTATTTGAATTTCATTACAATAAAAAAAGTACCAAATTCACATTCTGGTTGTACACTAGTGTTGTTAGTGCCATCAGAGGGCAGACTTGCACCCTAGCACTTGGGGGTAGAATGGGAGCCAGCCCACCAGAGGCTCAGAAATCAGGTACAAAAATTTGGAAACCAAATTTCAGAAGAAGATATCTTTAAATGTAACTTATTTTATTAAGGAAATTCCAAGATATAATGATTAAAAAATTATACTTTTCATTGTAATAAAATTATGTGTAGTTTGTATGGTTACTTTAGTGTTATCAAAGTAACCTTATGTAACCCTAGTAACCTTATGATATATTATCAAGAAAGGCTCTGTTTTGTATTGTGAAAACTTTCATCTTGCATCCCCCACTCAAGACAACCCGAGATTGTCTTCTGATACCATTATAAATAGCAATTGAAACAGATAGAAAATAAAAACCAACACAAACATTGATCCAATGAGAAATAATCATATTACATCATTTGCCTAGAAAGCGCTACTTGACTGACAACATACGTCTCTGAGACGGAATTAAACAAAGAAATGAAAAAACTCATAAATATTTTGTAACCGTGACTACATTGAACAAACCATAACTGAAAAAAGGAATTAAGAGTCCATTGCTATGCTAGTATACGTGAAAAGACAAAAAGACTTGAACATTCATATACATCTCACAGACATATTATGTAAGTTGAGAATTTAAAAAAAACTAATCACTTGCTGAAACTATAATATTAGTAAATTTGTAAAAAAGTTACAAAGACACTGAAAATGCTGCATTAGTTTAGTAATTATGTTACAGTTTCACTGATCTTCATGGATAACAAAATCCATGAGACAAATTTAGAATGATTAAATACATGTTAATTGTATAAATATAACAAAACTTTCTAAATAGTACCATTTAGATTTATCATGTATGATGATGACTGTATTGGTAGGTATGTCTCATTTTCAACTTACACTGCAAATGTATATGTTTAGTATGGAAACAAGTTTAATATTAAAAATTAAAACCAATAAATAATAACACATTTTTTATAGTTAGGTCTTTGTTTTTTTAACCTATAGTTCTCCAGATGATAAAAGAAATATTTACTTTCATAAAATATTCCTAATTTAATAGAGCTAATTTTTTCTCTGTTTTCAGATAAAGGGAATGCTTTCAATATTAAATACCTGTTATAATATAAGTGAAGTAAAAACTCTCTATTCAATAAATATTTTACATGGGCGCAGTATTGCCAGTGCAGAAACAAGAATGATGAGGCCTAAGTTTATCGTGGGTCCTAAAGAATTATATCCTGAAGGATTTGATATTCATAACACTTACAAATATGTAAGTATTTAATTTTGAATTTATAGATGTTTTGAAGATATTGTTAATTACTATTTAGTGTCTCTTTTACCATTTATTATGTCATAAGGTAATATAAATTTTACATTAATTATTAAAGGTTATTCAAATATAAGCAAATACTTTTTAATAAATATTCATACTCCAGTACAAAAAAGTACCAATGTTTAGTATATTCAAACCATCTCATGAGACATCATGAAAACTGTAAATTTTATACATACATTGAGATAGAGAAAGAGAGGGGATTTTTTGCTTCACCATTTGTATACCCAGTTGAAAGTATTTCATCAGGGAATATACATACTTCGGAGATATTCTTATTGTAACAATATGCATGGACGCCCGTACCCGGGGGCAATGGGGCCACAGCCCCACTAGCTCACCCCCAGATATAAAAAACTAAGTAAATATTCAATCATCATATGTTTACTAGTAGAGTTTTTTGAACAAGTTATTTCAAAAATTGGTGAATTGTAGGACATGATTTAGAACAAAAATATTTACTAAATACTTGTAACTCAGACCCTAACTCTGACTGTTATGGTCTGAGTTCAAAATGGGACACATCTCCCGAAACGGCCTTCCTCAACAAATATAAGTAAGTGCTACTATAGGCAAGTTTGTAAATATTTACAAATGTTTAGTGAAAACTAGTAGCTCATGTGAAGATGGAATCAACAAATAAAATATTTATATACAAAACGTGTCTATTTTCCTTGAATATTTACATATTTTTGTTATTTAATAAAAAATACAAGTAATTAGATTATGTGTTCATTTACTTTATACATTAAGTACTTCATAAGAGTAGTAGGTTAAATAAGGTTAAAATTTGAATTTATTAGCCCCTTAATTTTTTAGTATGCTCTTAGAGTGTCTGATAAAACGCAAATAATTAGTTTTCATAAGTGAATCTAGTCTTGATGAAGCTCAAAAAAATTTGAGAAATTTGATGGATTAAGGTAACTATGAAAAAAAATCTCTCACCCAAAGTTTATTTTACCCATCATTTGTAGAATATCGCTTTAAAAAATCTGAATTTCAATTTGACTGAAAAAATGTTTTGTTTGGTCTGATATTAAAGTAAATTATGAAAAATTGATGAAAACAAAAGAATGTTTTGGCAATTGTTGGACATTCTAATGAAAAATTAATTTTGTAAAAATATGTGATTAGTTGTTTGTTAAAAATTTAGTTTCTTAAAAATCAGTCACGGTCTGAGTTGACAATGGGACACATCTCCCGAAACGGCCGTCCTCAACAAGTATAAGTAAGTGCTACTAGTTTGTAAATATTTTACAACTGTTTAGTAAAAATTTCTAGAATTAATTATGTTGTTTAATGTGCTAAAAGGAAAGGTTTGGGAATAATGAGGGGTGCAAATTTTAAAGGAGTGAACTAATGTGGAGCTAATTACCTATATGGATGAGAAAACAAAAGCCACATATATCTTTATACAAAAATTATTTGATTCCATAGAAACAATAGAACATAAAGTAAGTTTATACAATACTTTGTGACAGGTGAAAAATATAAACATTTTAAAATATTAAATTAAAACAATTGTGTCATAGGAAGAGAACCATAAACAATGAAGATGCATAAATACAAGTTCTATTTCAAAACTGAAATTATCCTTTTTCATCACGTCCCTTCCAACTATAACTGTAAGATGTTAAAGTAAATATTTGAACGAATTTGTTAGATGTTGAGATAGACAAAATTACACCAGCTGCGCATCTCATAGCTTGCTTCTAGTTTCAACTTTGTAGGAAAATTATAAAGCAATATTGTTCCATTTTCAAGAATAATATTGAACTCTTGAATTTTGTAGTCAATTACGTTCAGTGAAACTTAATTTGTGAGCGAATGAAAACGTTCTGTCTCAGTAATTTTCTAAATTTATCTAGATTTTAAGAACAAATAAATAATCAAAACTTTAGATATTTTATGTTTTAGCCACGACAAATTGAAGCATTTCGACAACTACTAGGGGCTCCTGCAGGTGATCCAATGACTTCAAAAACATTTTTAGCTAGAGGCCATTTAGCATCTGCAAAAGATTTCTTAATGGGGGCATGGCAGTTCAGTTCATATGCATACGTTAACCTCATTCCACAGTGGCAAAGTATCAACATTGGTCACTGGTTTGCAATGGAAAAAAGTGTTAGGAGGCTTGCCACTTTAGTAAGTAAAATGTAGCATGTTTATACCTTAGTTATTTTCTTACCTGACTAAAAACATTACTTCAATTTTGTATCTATGATATTCAGAGAATATTTGAAAGTGAAACTTTTGTATACTGCAATTTGCGAAAAGTAGTTCACGTAATTTTATTTAAACACTGAGATAGGAAGTTTCAACTGTACCAAGTTTAATTATTAGTATCAAGATTGGGCACCAGAGTGTGTTAGAGACCTAAGATGTCAATGTTTTAAAAGCAACGTTTTTATAATGTAACAAATAATTATTGCATTGTACTTTTTTATATAGTTTACTTTATTTCTAATATACATTTCATACTGCTCTAGTATGTTCAAGAAAAATATCTTTTTTTAGATGTGGTTTAACTGTAGATTGTTATTACTTGTATAACTCCAATATTCTCGAAATCTTGTTGCTGTTCATGACGAGCTGGTTGTTAATTCTTATTACACTTTTGCTATTACTTGCGACCAGACATTTTATTAACTAAAATATGTTAAATTGTTAACTTACACTTGGAGGAAACGTTTTCATCTTACGACTTCTTCAGCCTCGTATTTTTGCCACTAGGAATGCTGCAGCTGCGCTTCCTCGGTACCATTATTTTGAAAGTTAGAAGTGATGTGATCAAAGAGTATGTGTGATCTGTGCTGCGTTTGTTCATTTAAGATGTCATTTTTATGTGTGTTGCTAAGTCTATATATTTCATACTGTTCTAGTGTGTTTAATTTATGGCCTTTGTTGCATGTGTGGAGGATGCTCATGTTATTTACCATACTTTTGCATGAGTGTTTAGTGTCCATGAGGTGATTTGCGAAGGTGGATTCAATAGTAGTGTGCAGTGCGTTTTTGCAACTTTCAAAATAATAGTACCGAGGAAGCGCAACTGCAGCATTCTTAGCAGCAAAAATACGAGGCTGAAAAAGTCATATCACGAAAACTTTTCCTCCAAGTATAAGTTAACAATTTAACATCTTTTAGTTAACAAAAAGTCTGGTCGCAAGAAATAGCAAAAGTGTAATAAGATCCAATATTCTATTATGTTGTTAACGAAAGAAAAGTGTATTGGTTTCAATTAAATTTAACAATAAATGTAATAGAAGTTACTAAACACTTTTAAATGTTTTAAACTTGCCTATAGTAGCACTAACTTTGTTTGTTGAGAATGGTTGTTTCGGGAGATGTATCCCATTGTCAACTCAGACCGTTGACAATGGGATACATCTCCCGAAACGGCCGTCCTCAACAAATAAAGTAAGTGCTACTATAGGGAAGTTTAAAATATTTAAAAGTGTTTAGTGATTACTAGTAGCTCACGCGAAGATGGAATCAACAAATGGTAATAGAAGTGTTAATTAAAACTTTTTTTTAATGTAGGCTTAATTGACCGAAGATGAATTCAACATAGATAACTAAAAACACTTGTAAATATGTTACACTTGCCTGTAGTAGCACACTTAATTTATAATTGTTGAAGACGGTGGTTTCGGGAGATGTGTCCCATTGTCAACTCAGACTGTAACTCTAACCTTAACTTAGATAGATAGGTAGAGCTTAGCTAGTAAGAACAATTCACAATGGTAAATATTAAAAAAGTTCACTCAAAATCTCACTTAACACTAGTTTAATAATACATACAGACTAGTTTCAACGACGGTGTCAGCTTTATCAGTGATTGGCTACAGCTGTAGTGGAGTAGAACTGTATTCTAGTACAGTAAGTAGTAGCCAATCACTGATGAAGGATTTATACAAATATTGTATATTTTTTTGAATATTTGTGTAGTTTTTATGCATGCACGAATATTATTATATATTTACGTTGTCTGCCATAACTTTTTGCTACTTATTTATTTCTAAATTTGCATGGACTGAGCTTTTCTATTTTTTTTCAAGTTGCCATTATTGTTTTAAACATAAAGAATTTATTGTTCATGACAGTCAGCAAAACTTTCAATAAAATTTGAATGTAGCAAATTAATTACTTGTTGAACTTATGAGTTGAGGTAATTTATGAAAAACTTACACAGACAAAAAACATTTTAATCACACAAAGACAGTTTTGTTAGTATCTAGGTAAGCTGCTAGGAAGCATTGTTCAGCTATGCAACAGATATACAGCCAGGTTTACTAAAATGTGGTAAAAAATGTATGCAATTTCTATTAGTTTTGTTCTTTTATTTTGTGTTGAGATATTTGTAAATTTAATATTGTACTAGTGTGTTAAGATGTGGTCCTTTGTTGATGTGGAGAGTTTCTAAGTTATAGTTGATGGGAATTTAAAGATAGACTGTTTCTATTATAAGGTTAACAGCTTATTATGAATCAGTGTCATATTTTATAGGGTGTAAGTGTTCTGTAAATCTTTGTTGAAAGCTCCAACTTTCTTGTCCAATATAGAATTTATTACAGTATGTACAGTTTACTTTGTATATAGCTGGTAGTTGGGGCTAATCTTTGTTTAACTATGATAATATACCAAAACATAAAATAAAAACATACTAAATAAACAAAACCAATATAAATCATAAAACCTTCCTGTACAACTAAGCTGCCTAGCTAAACAATGTTTCTTAATGACTATCCTAAACATTGGCAACAATTGTTTATTGAGGTCAAAAATATTTTTCTCAGTAAGTTTTTTGTAATTCTCTTGAATTATAATGTATCAAGCTCTTAATTCATTAAATTAAAAACATATTATATTAAAGTTTTTCTTCAAGGATTATAAAAATAGACAAGGACTCATAAGAAGAATCTTTAAAACTCTCAATGTTGATATTTGTTGATTCCATCTTCAAGTGAGCTACTAGTTTTCACTGAATGATTACAAATATTTATGAACTTGCCTATAGTAGCACTTACTTATATTTGTTGAGGACGGCCATTTCGGGAAATGTGTCCCATTGTCAACTCAGACCGTAACTGATCTTAAGGTTTACGTAGGTTAGGGTGTTTGGGTGGGGATGGGATATTATGGTGGTGTGGGTGAATTTTGTGAGTATTAGGAGTTATGATGTCAAAAAGTATGTGTGAGTTGTAATGTAATTGTGTATTGAGTATGTGTGTAGGGTGTAGTTTGAAGTGTCTGTATATTTCGTATTGTTTGGTTGTGTAGCGTCGGTTATTTATGTGTCGTTTATGACGAATTTGTAGGTTAGATGTTATGTCTATGTAGTCATGTTTTGTGGAGTTGAGATGAAGTTTGATTGGTAGTTAATGTTTGTTAGTGCTTTTATATGTTCTTGGTAATTTGTGTAGAAGGATTTCCCTGTCTGCCTATGTAAAAACTGGGGCACGAACTGCAAGTTAGTTTGTAAAGTGGCCAAGTAGTTTGTTACTGCAGTGGCGTTGTAAATGTCGTCGATTTTGTTGTTTGGTTTAAATTGTATATTGAGAGTGTTGTGTGTGGAGTAAGCTATTTTGTAGTTGTATTTTCGTAGTGTGTTGGTTAGATTGTGGGTTTTGGATGATCTGTATGGTATTGATAAGTATTTTATGGGATTGTCCTGTTGTGTGTTTGTATTTAGGTTATTAGGTTTATTTTTAGGTGATTGTATAATTTGTTAATCATTGTTGGGTTGTATCCGTTAGTTTGTGCTATATGTTTTATAATGTTTAACTCTTAGAAGTGTTCTTCTTTGTCTAACTGTGTTTTAAGCAAGCGATATATCATGGTGTTGTAAGCGGCTAGTTTATGTTAGTGTGGGTGGTTTGAGGAGCTGTGAATGGTCGTATTGGTACTAGTGGGTTTTCGGTAAATGTTGAATTTATGTGTTTGTTTGTTCGTTTAATTGTAAGGTCTATAAAGTTGATACAGTTTTGTTGTTCTGTTTCGATGGAGTATGTTAGTTTTGGGTGTATGGAATTATGGTGTTTTAGAAATATGTGTGCTCGGTGTGTGTTACCTTTATATAATGTTATGATATCGACGACGTATCTGTACCAGTAAATTATGTTACCTGCGTATTTATTGTTGTGTAAAATGTGGTTTTGTTCAATATGGTGTATGAATATTTCTGCTAAGATGCTAGATATGGGGGAGCCCATTGGTAGGCCATTTTTTTGGTTGTAGAATGTGTTATTGTAGGTGAAATAATTTTGAGATGTGATTAATTTTGTAAGGTGGATGATTTCGTCGATGTGTGCATGTGGTGTATTTGTGTCTATAAGCATGTTTTTGATGATGTTGATGGAATGGGGATGTTTGTATATAAATTTGATATATCGAAAGAGACTAAAGTGGAATTGTGTGGGATATTTATGTTTTTTTATTTTGTCTATTAGATTTAGGCTATTTTTTATGCTACAATGGCTATTAAATTTTATATGGTTTTGGATAGTTTTGTTGAGGAATTTGGCTAAAAGATGAGAAGGGGTGCTTGTGTGGTTGATTAGAGGACGTATTGGGATGTCTGTTTTGTGAAGTTTGGGTAGGTTGTTTAGTTTTGGGGCTATTGGTTTTATTTATTATAGGTGCTTTTTGGTGTAGTGTGGGATTATAAGTTTTGTTTTGTTGATTGCTTCTTTAATTTGAGCGTTGTATTTTGTTGTTGGGTCATCTTTTAGTGTATGATGTTGTTATTTTGGGTGAAGTTGAGTACTTTTTTGTTGAGGTCGTTATTGTTAATAATTACCGTTATGTTGCCTTTGTCAGCTTTGGTTATGGTTAAATTTTGTTTTTTATTTTGATTTTGATATATTTGGCTATTTTTAATTCTTGGGTGTTTGTTTTGGGAGGTTTAATTTGGGTTATTTTTTGTTTTATTTGGTGTCTGATTGCATCTTGTTGTTCTAACGGTGTGTTGTGTTGGATTGTGTTTTCAAGATCTAATATTAGAGTTTTGGAGAAATTTTGCTGGCTGTATTTGGGTGTGATGTTATGTTTTAAGCCTTTATCTAATAGAGTTAATTGTAATAATGAATTCCTAGACCTTACAATTAAACGAACAGACAAACAAACACATAAATTCAACATTTACCGAAAACCCACTAGTACCAATACGACCATTCACAGCTCCTCAAACCACCCACACCAACATAAACTAGCCATATACAACACCATGATATATCGCCTGCTTAAAACACCGTTAGACAAAGAAGAACACTACCAGGAGTTAAACACCATAAAACATATAGCACAAACTAACGGATACAACCCAACAATGATTGACAAATTATACAACCGCCTAAAATATAAACCTAATAACCCAAATACAAACACACAACAGGACAATCCCATAAAACACTTATCAATACCATACAGATCATCCAAAACCCACAATCTAACCAACACACTACGAAAATACAACTACAAAATAGCTTACTCCACACACAACACTCTCAACAAAACAATTACAACCCAACAACAAAATCGATGACATTTACAAGACCACTGGAGTTTACAAACTAACTTGCAGTTCGTGCCCCACTTTTTACATGGGCCAGACAGGGAGGTCCTTCTACACAAGTTACCAAGAACATATAAAAGCACTAAAAAACAATAACTACCAATCAAACTTCACCGATCATCTCAACTCCACAAAACATGACTACATAGGCATAACATCTAACCAACGAATTCTTCATAAACAACACATAAATAAGCAACGCTACACAACCGAACAATACGAAATATACAGGCACTGTTCAAACTACACCCTACACACATACTCAATACACAATTACATTACAACTCACAACTTTTTGACATCATAACTCCTAATACTCACAAAATACACCCTCACCACCATAATATCCCACCCCCACCCAAACAGCCTAACCTACGTAAACCTTGAGATCAGTTACGGTCTGAGTTGACAATGGGACACATCTCCCGAAATCGTCGTCCTCAACAAATATAAATAAGTGCTACTATAGGCAAGTTTATAAATATTTATAATCATTTAGTGACTCAATATTTACTTTAGATACCACTGAACTCTTATTAGATTATAAGTTTATAAGAATTTTTGAAGACGAAATGGTAAAACGTTACATTGACAAAAGCTTGATAAGTATCAGCTTTTATAATAGAAATTATATGTAAAACAATAATTATCACACAACTGACAAAAAAATGAGTACTTTTTTTACTACGTTTTGGTACCACTTGACAAAAACCACTACTTAGTGATATTTTTCAGACTTGTTTTTGAATCTCAGCATTGAACAATGCACTGATCTAGCGTGAAATGTATCTGCTGAGAAATATCAATAAGTAGTGGTTTTTGCCAAGTTATATCAAAAAGTAATCATTTCAAAAAAACCTCAAGATTTACAACACAAAAAGTTTCAAGTACATTTTTTATTCCTTAACGTTTAAAGTAAGTTTTTTTCTATATGTTTTAACTTTTAGAATTTTATTCCTAATACGGACTTATTTCTGTATTTAAATTAATACTTAGAACAGACAATACTTCAAGTCACAGAATCTGTAAGCATGGATTATTACAGTTAATTTATTTGCTTTTCAGACAGAAGATGATTTTATCATAACAACTGGGACATATGGCATAATGAAAGGAATAAACCATTACACTAAGGAAGTGACTGGCTTGTACCTAGATGCAAAAAGAAAGTTGCTTCCTGTTCCTGAAATTTTGTGGAAGATAGTCCTCCATCCAAAAAATATGTCATGTATTGTATTTGTTATGCCAAACAATCCATTTGCGGAACACGATCCCGTTCCTATCTGTGATAATATTTGTGATAAATATTTCTGGCCAAAGTTTTTTATATATAACTGGAGGGGTTATATGTACTGTTGCAGTTACAAAAACTTCAAAAATGTAGTTACTTATGTGCCAGAACTTCAATGCAATTCAGTTTTATACAATATCCCTGAACCACTTGAACCATTTCAGCCAATTTGAACTTCAACAATAAAATTGGTGGTACAAAATTATTATTTCTTTTAATTGTGGAAAAATGTCTTATCAAATTAATTGTTGAAATTCATTAGCAATATCTCTTTATTGTAAAATAATAAAATTAAATCTATTTTATTGAATTTTGTAGTCCATTACGTTCGGTGAAACTTAATGAATCACTTATACATTAGTTTATGACTATCCGGACTTTAAATTTTGTAAAAACTTACTGAGACAGAATGTTTTCGATCGCTCCTTGGCAATTTTCTCATCAGTGTCTTCTGCTTGGAGTTGTTGGGTTAGGTGGTGATGGTTTTAAAGGCAGGTTTTCGATAGTATCAAAGAGTATGTCTGATTTGTACTGGGTTTGTTCATTTATGTTTGTATTTTTTGTTTTTGTGTATTTGTAAATTTCAAATTGTTGTAGTGTGTTGAGATGTGGTCCTTTTTTGTTGATGTGTAAGATTTCTAGGTTATGGTAAATGTCTGTGTACTGTTTCTTTTATGTGATTGTAAAATGCTGAGTTGGAGTTCTGTTTGTGTTCCTCGACTCTGTTTGAAGCTGTGACCTGTTTGCCCAATGTAAAATTTTATTGAAAGAAACTCAGTTTTCCCAAACTCCTTAAAAAAACCAAGACCAATAAATTACAAAATCAAAGTAGGATGTTTAAAGGAGGTCAAGCAAATTCTTTAAAATATTCAAATTGAACAGTGCCTGAAAAATACATTTGATTTCATCCTGAGAAACTTTGAAACACTTTTTGACACATCAGGAAAACAGGATGACACACTGTTACTTTTCTTGAATTTTGTAGTCCATTACGTTAGGTGAATCTTATTAATCACTTAAACAATAGTTTATGACTAAAGTTCGGATAGTCATAAACTATTGTTTAAGTGATTAACTGTTACTTTATTGTAACTAATGGATCATTTGTCATTCAAATCACAGTTTTATATTCTGTTCAGATTCATGCTCTCGACTGATATCAGTTTCCTATCACCTCAGGGGAGGGAAATACTGAAACTGAAATTTATACTCTAGGCCAGTGGTCTTCAATTACATTTAGTCAGGGTCCGTTTTGGATTTTCTAAAGTCCGCCGCGGGCCTTTATATATATATTTATTGGGTAAAGAACTTAAACACATTTGAACAAAGAAGCAAAGTAATTTGTTTATATTTAGACTCAAAAGATACTACAATAAGAGAACAATATATCTTGAAACTTATATAAAATACATTTTAGTGAGAAAAATGACATTTTTTAGTTTGAACAACTTCCTTGAAGTTTGGAGTTGAGGTTGTACAACTAATTCTAAGCAAGTTGTTAAGATGATTATCTGTCAGACGTGATCTAAAACGATTTTTAATAAAGTTCATTTTTGAAAACGCTGACTCACACAGGTAAGTTGAGCCAAATATTGTGCACAACTTAATTGCCAATTTTCTCATCTCTGGGTATCTCTCAGGGCTAACATACCTAATCCAAAACTGGTCACAAGGAAGATCTTTGGGGACTTGACTAAATTTGTCCTTCAAACCGATGTCTTCTTGAAAGTCAACCATCTCCATTTGCAAGGCAGCCTTATTTGAGTGGAAAATCTTCGCTGCTTCACTTGTCCATTCACCATTTGGTTTTAAAGAAAAGCATTTGTTAAGGACTTGTACAACATTTCCTATTTTCCCAAAATCAGAAAACCTAGTTTCAAACTCAAGTTTCAAATCTTTCAAAAAATGTTCAAATGGTTTGATATCAATACCATCAGCTTCGTCACAAATAGATTTTAGGTTAGGAAAGTGCAATCGTTCATCAGAGATATCTTCACACCAGATACCAATTTTGTTTGAAAAACTGCTAACTTCCGTGGAAAGTTCACACACAAGCAGACCTTTCCCTTGTAGCTTTAAGTTGAAGAAATTCAAATGTCTGAAGATATCTGTTAGAAAGGCAATCGTAGCTACATTCAGTTCTGTGTCAAGTAGGAAGCCTAAGTATTCACTTGCGATGTCTTCTTTGCACTCAGACAGAAACACTTTAATATCATTAATAACTGCAAAAAATTGTTGAAGAACCAAACCCTTGCTCAACCACCAAACATTGTTATGAAGAAGCAAGTCTTCAAACTGTACATTAGTTTCCTGAAGGAGAGCTATGAACTCACGGTGGCGTAGAGAAGACTTTGAACGAATGAAGTTGATGATCTTAATCACAACCTGCATTTTACATTCAAGAGAAGGGCTCAGTTTGCAGCACAAAACAGTTTGATGAATGATGCAATTGTAGAATAGCAGATTTTCATTGAATTAGCGTCACTTTTTATTTGACCAACCAAACCTTTGTTTTTACCAGTCATTGCACGAGCACCATCTGTTGTTATCGAAATAAACTTTTTAGGATCAAAACTAGCATTTTCAAAAAAACTCCGTTAAAACTTTGTGCAAGTCTTCTCCACGGGTTTGACCTTCCATTGGTATGATAGTTAAAAGTTCTTCAATGAACTGGTCTTTAGCTTTATCTAAAAATCTCACAAAAACTACTAGCTGAGCCATATCAGTGATGTCGCATGACTCATCTATGGCCAATGAATAACTGTCTGTAGCTGCTAAAACCTGCTTTAACATTTTATTATTTTCATCTGCTAAAATCTCTGTATTTCTAGTAGTTGTAGCTGCTGAAAGAGGAATACGACTAATAGTGTCAACAACGTCCTGTTTGGTGTCAAATAATGCACTCCCTGCCGCTAACATAGATTCTTTAACTATTTCTCCATCACTAAAAGGTTTCATATGTTTAGCGAGAGTCCAAGAAATGTGCAAGGACGCTTCTGCATAGATGGATTCATTATTTGAGTGGAAGTTGAATAACTGGCACATGAGGAATCAACTTTTGACTTGTGTAAACTGCTGCCAATTGGAAATTTTTCATCAAAAGACTTGTGTTTTGTCTCAAAGTGACGTTTGACATTCACACTTTTGACAACAGATACAGTCTGCTGACATATTAAACATACAGGTACAGCACCAGCGCTATTTGGGAGTATAAACAAATATTTATCAGTCCATTCTGATAGGAATTGTCTATTTTCGCTGTCAACTTTTCTTTTCTTACCTTCCATAGTACCTGTGGACAAACTTAAACAACTCACTTTTAAAACTTACAACACACCCGACAAAACATTAAACACAATAAATGCTGACAACGGCACTGAAATAATGTCCACTATGTACTAGCAGCAGATAGCTCAAGAGTGACAATGACACCGACGTCCGACACCGATAGTAAGAGACTGTAGCTAGACCAGACCGTCCGGGTAAGTAAGGGGACCCATAAGTAACGGGAATTACGCTGTGGTGGGGAGGGAGAGTGGGGGAACCTATTTTTTGACCACATGTCCCTTGGTGTCACGCCTCCTGCGTCAGTGTGCAAAGTTGTGTCGTTGTGAGACAACTCAAATATTTGGGGCGGACCGTTCAAAATGAGCTCGCGGTCCGGACCTGGCCTGCGGGCCGCCATTTGAAGACCTCTGCTCTAGGCGATTTATTATGAATAGATAGTAAAACATAATTTTAATCTAACAATTTGTAAAAAATATTAAAAAAACAAGCAAAAAAACCTTTTTACAATTTGTTTAAATTAAATTTTTCTGCTTTCATATCTATTTCTTCGCATATATTAAACATTTTTTAATCACAAAGAAAACAATTAAGGTAAAACTGTATTGCTAAATATCAAAATCTGATCAACAAATTAAATTTCTTCTAATAATAGTTTTAGGTAAAATTACTTCTATACCATTGACAAAATTAAAATGGCCACCTTGAAATCTCCAAAGTGTTTATTAATATTTCTTTAGGTCAGTAACTTTAAACATTATTTTGTTAGTTCAGATTTATTTTTTTTAAATGTGTCTCTTTATTAGAAGAATGCCTCTGACTCCACTTTGTGAAGTTTGTGGTGAAGAATATACCAGTATATAGAAACAGATGCGCTGTAGCAAACATTCATCCCAAACAATGGAGACAAGGCAATGAGATATGGTAAAGTAGTAGGGAAGGCAACCCTCTAAGCTAAAATATGTTTGCCAAACAATTTTCTCTACCATACTGTTGACTATTTTTTTGTTTACACATCACGCAAAAAGGAAATTAAGTATTTTACACTATGTTCATTTTTTTAAAAATCACTGAGGCAAAATGACTTTGACTGTGCTGAGATATCATCATAAGTGTTTTAGTAGCTTTATAAGATCATAAGCTAATAAAAACTCAAAACTTTCCCTAAAGATTGTAATTTAATTTTTCAATTCCTCTGAAAAATTTCTCAACTCATTTATTAATTTATTTAAAAAATTATTTTTAATTTTTTACTTTGAAGTAAAATGAACCCAGTATCATTTAATATCATATAAATTTAAAAGCATTCATCATACAACCAGAATTGCATTATATATAGATCATCTAACAATATTTACACAAGCTGCACGTATAAAAGGAGAAGGAAAGAGAGTGCTCTGTTAAGTCCTAAGAAATTTAATGAGCCAATACAATAAAAATGTTTCACTGTTTTCAATATATGACGAGAGAAATAGACAAACCACTTGATCCAAAATGTTTTTGTGCCTCTCAAATGTCTTTTTTTCAACATTATATGGTTGAGCTACATAAGAGATCATAAATTCCCATTTGGCAGAACCTAAATTTTAATCGGTTGTTACTCTAATTTGAGCAGAGTAGGATGATATAACACTTCTAATAATTTTTTCAGTTTCAATTACATTCATCCATTTTTTTAAAATTTCCAGTGACAATTAGTTCTACAAATTTCTATCATTCAGTTATTGAATAAATTAAGGTAAGTTATCAATTGAAATCAACAGGATAGTTTAAATAAAAGATAATTTGAAGTAAATGAAAAGTGTGGCAGTGTTTCTTAAATACTTAGGGTATGCATTAGCTAATTGAAATTACTTGTTACAATGTTTTGAAACAGCGATTTGCAATATGGTATTTCAAAAGTATTGAATCTATCACCCATGAGAAATAGGAATTCAAAATTAAGTCATAAATGATAAACCATAAAAAAATATTCTTATGAATATCACTGATTTTCTGAACCTACAATATCCATCCAAATTAATACTGCTATTGTTATCACTTAGAAAAAAAACACTACTTACTGAGGTTTTTCAGCAGGCATGTTTCACACTAGATCACTGCAAAATGCGTCTGCTGAAAAACATCAAGTAAGTAAGTAGTGCTTTTCTTGCCAAATGATAGCAATAGTAGTAATTTTAAAAACCTCTTAATGTACAACACAAAAACTGCAAGTTCAAATTAATATTTTTAAGTAGCTACAATATAATTTTAAGTTTGGCTCGACATAATGTGAAATGGTATACAAGATACGTAATCAATAATTTATTATCGAGTGGCGAATCTGTATGGATTTTAAATAAATAGTTTTCATTATAATTCTAATAAAGTTCTTTAAAAATAGTTATTAAACGTTAAACTTAGTAAGATCACAACATTCACATCTAATAATGTCAATTTATTAACATTCTTTCGTATCATTTCATTTCAAGCACACTAAATGATATTTATCAGTGACTCCAATGAAGATCACTAATTGTGCTCGAAAATATTGTTTCAGTAATTTATTTACAGATTTTACTTTTCAGGTCTAAACACAAAAGTTGACTATAATTAATCAATACATAACTAAGTGAATACTTCAGTCCTTACTTGCTGACACGTTTCAAAACAATCATTTCTTTTACGAAGCTAAGCCTCTAATTACAAGATAGAGGCTTAGCTTCCTAAAAGAAACAATTGTTTCAAAACGCATCACCAAGTAAGCTCTTAGGTATTCTTTAATTATGTATTAATTAATTATAGTTTAATCAGTAAATTCAACGATCCACTACAAAAGTTTAGTTAATCACTATGGAAAAATATTCACAGAGGTTTTTATTTAAAAATTTACAAACCAATACCACAAATGATACAGCAATACTTTTCCTACCTAGTCTATCTATATTCCAGGCTGCCTGTTCTGGTTATTTAGCTTTAAATTTTTTTAATTTTTGAACTCCCAGCTTCTAACAGAAGTGTGTACTTACATTAAAAAGTGTTTAAGGAGGAGTAAAACAAAAATGCCAGATCCCATATTTTAAGAACTTCTTCTTTAAAACACTTCTGAAACAGCCAGGCCCTCATCAGTAAACCATAGCAAGGCTTATGTTTTACACACTCATCATCTAATTCTCTTTTTTTAGGTTATGTACGGTTTATAGCTAGTTTATTTATAACAGGTTGGAATATATATATATATATATATATATATATATATATATATATATATATATATATATATATATATATAAGATTTACTTTTTAATTTGGTAATTTTTGATGTGTCTCATTTTCAATTACCAAGGTAACTCAAAGCAATGACTTTGACTATTTTCTTTTTTTTAAAGAAATATTTTTATGTCTATCAAGGAGTTATTGTAGTCTCAGAGTGTCAACAAATGTTAAAATGATTGTGTAGAACTTCCTACACAACAGAACTAATAATAATAATAATAAGATTGATTTAAGTATGTTGAATTTTAGGGTAATAACTTTCACAAAATACATAATAGTAATTTACTTTATACAATACTACATTTTAAGGTTTTGTGGTTTTGTCAAGTATCATTTGTAAAATAATTTTTCAAAAGAATATATATATATACACATGTTTCTCCTTCCACGCTCAACGAAACAATTACAAAACAGAGACAAACTTAATAATGCTATATAGTAGTATTAAAACAATACGACTTTTTACTTATAGAAATTTTCATAAAATAAATAAGCCGATAATAATTATTATTGTATTACCTTTATAACTAAAATGAAAATATCTGCATGGAAGAGTATAATAATTATTAAAGTTGTTAATATAGTATTAAAACGTACATCTCGTTTTCACAGATTATTATTCGAGCCTGTCTTTAACTTTCAGAACGAAAAAATTAAAATCTGTGCTGTGTGTTGGAGGTTGAATTATTCAGTTAGTGTATTGTAAAATGACGGTTATAATATATTCTATAATTTATCATTAGTTTTGTAAAACATTTTAAAATTTGTGTTTGTTTAAATATGTTATTTGTATTTTGTGTTCATTAACTTAAGGTAAGTTTATTATTGTTAGAAATTTGTACACGTTAACCTAAAATATTTCACCATACTACTTTCTATAACCTGTTGCTGTTAATAATTTGTCTAAGCTTTTATTTTAAAATCTGTATTCCCAATCACAATGTTTTTCAAAGATTAGTTTTTGTCTTGAGGCATATGTAATTCTAAGACCTTGACAAATCAAATTTTGGTTACAACTATATATGTATTGACTATAAGTTTTGGTTTTCAAATAGGCTAATAACATTTCATTATCACTCGTGAACACACAACACACACATATATTTCTATATTTTAACTTGACAGTTTTGAAAAATTAATATCTATTACTTGCTCATGATAGACGTTTATTTTTACACATCAACACTAATCTGAAAACTGAATATTCAGATAAAGTTTGGTTTTCTTACTGTATAAAACTAGATTAAGGAACAATGTAAGGTCATAAAATAATATACTATTTGTTAAAGAGAGGTTTAACTAGGCATATTTAATGGATTAATATTTTTAAGCTACTTGTCATCGGATAGTTAGTGTAAAATTAAAAAAAGATGCTGTTTTGAGAGTAATCAATTACCATTATGAATAAAAATTTAGAACATCGTATGAACTAATAATATACATTTTTTAACACTAAATACTCTAGACCTAAGTTTAAGTATATTTATACATAAACAATGGAAATCAAACATTTGAAACAAGCAATTATCTGTGTTGAGCTATCAAAGCTGAAGTTTAAACGTCTTATATGTCAGAATCAAGGTAAAAATTACAAGGGTATTTATATTAAACTCATATGTTAATGATATTTAATAAAACATTTTACCTTGTGATAAAAGGAGTAGTCAAGAGAAAATAATAAAACGTCCAATACCGTAAAAATTTTTGAAAACGGACACCAATAAACTAAATTTTCAACACCTACACAACTTTATAAACTCAAAGTTTCTTTATAAAACAGAATATTATGTTATAATACAATAAAATTGGTTAAAATGCACATTGGGCACCACCTGAGATCAAAGTATAAAATTGTTCAAAAACTTGTCCTATGACCATATTCATAAGAATTTTTTTTTACACTGAAAATTATTTATCAAATTAAAGTTGGGTAAAGAAGTACTACATCCGCATATCAACAGCATACTGTACTACATATGTGTATATTTAAATCTATCTGTAGAGTCTCCAGGTAGGATAGATTTAGTTGTAATTTTATATATTACTAAATACCTATAATAAAAGAGACCTATAAAGTGTCCAATCAGGATAGATTTGGTCGTAATTTTATACACTACCTAGTTATACATCTAATTCCGTGGAGTAATACTTTTTGCCAGGTGACGTCATGTGATCTTTATTCTAGCCTTACATGTGTATATTTGTTTGGTTAAATGTATAAAATTATAATCAAATCCATCACAACTGGATACTTTTTTACCATTAAATTTAACAACAACAAATAAAAACCATTATAAAGTAATAACAAACAAACTTTTTTCATTATATAAAATAGTTTAGGCTATGAATAAAAGATAAACACAAGTTTAATTATAAATATATATGGTGTAACAGATTAGGGAGTTTTCTGTACACTTATTTGCAGTTTAATGTATTTATTTATTACCAAACAGATAAGGAAATAATCCTTTAGTAAGTGTATAATTTTCTGTACACTTTTATTTGTGTTGTAATGAATTTCTTCATTATGTTTATCAAGGATATTTGTTTAAAAAAATGTTTTTAGTAAAACATGAATAAGTGTTTGTAAAATAAAGAGTTTTTTTAGTATGTTACTCAAAAGAATAATCTAAACAAAAAATAGTAAGTAATTTTCAAAATAATAAGTAGTGGTTAATTTATAATTTTCATTTTGGAGACATCAAATAATTTTTCATCATTTGCTCCTCTATATTATATTTCATTGTTATGCGACTACAGTATATTAAAATAGAACTACAATTAACAATTATATGATAGATTTGACTAAATAATAATAATGATGTTTAAATGTAAAGTAAGGACTAGCAGCATTCGACATGTGACTTCATTATTTCAACAACATACTTAGGCCTATCTTGAGACATAATAACTAGCTTATATAGTAAATTTAATTGCATGTTTTTAAATAACTAAAAATATTCAAATTGAATACTTTCCTTTTATATATAGTAGATAACTATCTATATAGTTATGTAGTATTATATAGTTTTCTATTTTGACAGAAAAAACAGTGTTATGCAGTATTACGCTTAAACTAAAATTGTGTTATGCTGTGAATTGTGTTAGTTACCATTCGTAAAATTATTATTTTTTTTAATAGCCAAACATACCCTAACAGATGGTTTTTTAGGTATGTTGTTCAATAGCAGTATTTTATTATGGTGTTAAATAGCACCCGGTTTATATAGAAACTTTAATTTTATTTGGTTTGCCAAACATGTACTTTGAGGTTATGTTTAATTTTTTTAATGTAACCACTATTTATGTTTTGTGACAACTTAAAATTCCTTTTTTTTATAAATGTATTTTTGAGAAAATAATGTGAAAAGGAAAAAACTGGAGTTAGCTAACTATTTGTTGATTATTATTGTTGAAATTTGCAGCTGTTGGGTTGTACATCTTGAAATTTCTAAATTGTACTTATTAATTAATTCACTTAGCAAAAAACCATTGCATAGTGACATTTCTCAGCATATGCATGTCATACTTGGTCAGTGCATATTTCAATGGCATTGGAGTAGTGGTTTTTTGCCAATTGAATTAATAAATAAGTATAAATGTTGTTTTAAAGTAAAATAATTCAATGTTAGTCATAATTTGATAGACTTTATAAAGTAACTAATTTACACAACACAGAACATAACCTTGTAAAAAATTGTATATATCCTGAACTAAAACATTTGATATTTTAATACTATTTCGATTTATAACCAGCGGTATGGTTTAATTGTAAACTATGTTTAATGATGATATAAAAACCTTGATTTATGTATGCCACTAATAATTTTTAGGGAATAGTTGACACAGATTGAATATATGACTCAAATATACAACATTCCAAATAAAAAAAAGTAACTTGAAGTGTCATAAGCAATAATAGTTATTAATTATCACAAATTAATTACTTATAATTCAGTAGAGACTCGAAAACACATCATAAAGTGAATTTACAGGGAGTCGATTTTCAAGAATGTTGAGTTTGCCAGAATTCAAGTTAAAAATGAGACAAAACACAAACTTGGAAAGTTAATACCAAAAGTGTTATTTTAGAAAAACCTCAAAATGTGCAACATAAAAATATAAATGTTTCATGTTTTATTGATGAGGTTAATAAATTTATTACTTTCTTGATGACCAAATTTATCGTAATTATTATTTTGTAGTTAGATCATAAAATAGGCATTAATAATGAAATATAGATTAAAATGGTGTTCTGCTTTTTAAGCAACATGTAAAATAACGTTTTTTCTTGTTTGGAATATTTTTCCAGTAACATGTTAAAACAAAAAATATTGGATAAGTGGGTAAAAGCTTTGGCCAATTTTGTGTACGCACTACATTTCATTAACAACAATCTTATCAATAGTTAACTTATACTAGCTAATGTTTAGGAACTATATTTTGTTCCACGACAACACTGATAATTCATATTACGTTGTGCGAGCTAATTATCTTACAAAAAAACACATACAAAAATGTGGAAAAACATTTAACGGATAAGAAATAGGTAAAAGAAGTTTACAATTATTATTTAGTTTGTTTATGGATTTTTTTTTCAAATTAAACAGAACATTAAGGCTCTCATTGTATAATAGTATAATTTCCAAAGACGATGGCAATGTAGGCAACGTATAAATTAGTAATATGTGTGGATAGGACAATCATCTAAGAACATTCTAAATATGGCATTATTTGTCTTTGGATTTACAAAGGTTGCCTGCTTGCCTCTTTTTGGTAGTTAATCTGAGTCTCAACTAATGGCTTAAACCCATGAATTTGTCTTTGTTTAAACTTGGAATCTATGAATTTGTAGGTGTGTTTCTTCCACAAGTTGCTGTAACCTTGACCTTTTTATCACTCATAATTCTTTCCATATCTTTTATATTCAAATCGTCTGTGATTGCCAAACAACAAAATAAAAGTAATAGATCTTTTGAAAGTGTATTACACATATTTTATAGTCAAATTTCATGTGGATTGTTCGTCATTTTTTTTCAGTAACTATTTTGTAGGTCATTACTAACAATCTATAATCGTTATGGATTCGGATCTTATAAATGTCATGTTAACAAAATTTAATAACAATTATATGAAAAATGAGGAAATCAATTGATGCAAACTTAATATGAAGTGACAGAATTAAAATAATTGTTTTTAAATTTAAATTTGTATACCATTGTTTTATGTTTTGATTTTTAATTTTCATTCTACTAAATCGTATTTTAAAATTTAATTTAATACATTTTTAAATTGATATTAATCTTTTTGTCTTCTAATGAATTTATTATTTGTAAATAAAGCAAAATGTTCATAGGCCTCTTTATTATGAGTCATGAAAAAACTAATATTTTCTGTATTGGTATTATTATTTATACAGCAATTGTGTCAAAAATGGGTTGCATAATTGATCCTCTGCTGTATGATATATGATGCTAATACTTATTTTATTGGCAATAAGCTTTGAAAAAATATATATATTTTTGTGTAAACAAGTTTGTCACAAGTTTACAATAATTTAGCATGCTTATTTGAAAGAATTTGTTTTTAGTTTGTATATAATTTTTCATTCATATACTCCTACAAATGTGAATACAAATTTAAATATGATTAAACAAAATTGGTTAAATTTATTCTTATTTTTATTATATACATTTATACTAAAAGAAAAACCGTTACTTCTTTTTCAAAATTATAAATTTTGTTAAAAACAATAAATTAACCATTTGGATTTTAACAAATTATTTTACTATTCATATTTATTATTCATTACAAAAGAATATAAATTGTTGTAATAAAATTGTTTTAACTTACGTAATTTTGTATTTTCCTTAGGTTGAATACAAGCAAGAATGTTTATTGCATCCTTCCATTATAATAATTTTTAATGCATTTTTGAAATTAATGACTAAGAATCTACTTCATAAAATATAACAATAACAAATGGCAAAACAGTTGTTTTATGATAATAGTTAGCTAGGTAAACTTATCATTGTAGGTTAAAGGTCAGTTGTTTTTTTAAACTAGATTGGCAGTATAAATAATAAAACATACTTGAAGTTCTTATCACACAGATATTAGCTCATTAATTTGTGTGAAACTAAAGTTGCAATTTTTTCATTCACATTTTTGTTCCTATAACTTATTTAGGCACAGGACTGATTTATCTTGTAAATGATATCATATCAATTTAGTATAAACCTTTTCTATGTCAGTATTAGGTGGGTTGCAGATTAACATTTTCAGTTGTTAAGTTTGTTAAATGATTACGTCAAATTCTTCTTTGTCATTTTTATAGACTCTTATCTGAAATCATTAATAAGTTATTTAGGTATCTTTAGATATTTCAAAGAAATTGATAAGTATTTTCTTATGATTAAAATAAATAAATTGATCCAAAGAAAATATCTTTCATGCTATTATTGTTGATATTTTGTGATAAAGTCAACTTATAAAAATTAAATTTTGTGTACTATTGGTTTCTCTATATAATGTAGGTTATTTTCCTGTAGTTTTCCCCCTTTTAAACATTAGATTGAACAGCTTTTGTCTTGCTTTTAATTGACGGATTAACAGCTGGACTCTAGAATGGTATTGACACAAATGTCAATAGGTTACACTTTTTGTATCCATCAACAAGTGTAATTTTGTTAAAAACGTTACTGATGTCTTAATCATTTAGTAAATTAAAATGCAGGAATTTCTACCCTACATAAAAAAATTATAGAAATTTATTATATACGTCTCTTTAGATTCTTGAAGTTGGATTATAAAAAGAAGGAAGAATTGAGATAATATTTTATTTAGGCTTAGTAGGTATTCAGTGGATTTTTTACTTTCATTTGTTATCTGAAGCTATGAATGCTGTCATTGAATTTTTTAAATTCAAAGAAAAACTTTTTATTACATGATTGCTTTTAAATAATATGAATTGAAATAATCCTTCTAAACTTCACTAGTGCACAAATTTACTCAGTTTCACAGTTATAACAGAATGTATATAAAACACCTTATTTTAGAAACACTAAATAATAACTGAAGTTTTGTTGATACTTTGCACAAAAATAATTATAGATTTTATTTACTTATATTGTTTTAAAAATGAATTTATCCTGAAAGTTTCTCATGAATTTGAAGAAAATATCTTTTTATCTACAAATTAAAAAAAAAATTTATGAACATTTGCATCATTATCCAAACATTTAAATGTCTAATAGAAAATTTAAAGAATCCTGATTGTTCAATATGTAATATGTTAAAAAAATACATACATGTTATATTTGTTATTTTAAATCTATAACACCCATGGTTGCTTTATAATAGAATTAGTATCATTTAAACTCTCCCAGAAATAAAATTCAGTCTCATTTAAACTTTGGGTTCTCTATTGAATTTTTTGTAATTTAAAATTCTTAAAAATCATTTTGAATAAATTTGGCCTTTAGTTGAAATAACTTTATTTCAAAGAGTGTAAACACTATTAATATGTTAACGTTAAAAATAAATCTAAACATTTTTTTATAAAATTCAAATCTCTATTATAAAATTTCTTGAAACTGTTCTTCCTGAATAATAAGTGCTCATTGAGAGATAATAGAAATGATCGAAATATAAAACGGTGAGATAATTGATTTAAACATATTCATTTATTTCTAGTAAAATTGAATGTAATTTCTAAGGTTTACAAGAAAAATCTGTATTAGAGAAATTGTTTTTAAAATCGTTGTATCATTTAACATTTTGCCAGTTCTATATGCTTGACTTGAGACTAAACTAGAATACATGTTACAAAAAATGTTTTTGTGAGACTTTAGCTAAACTATATTGCATGAAGTAATATTATGTAAACTCGCTATAAGTCTTAGTTGTAAGTGCTTATACCCATGATACATTTACACTTTTTAGATTCAGTGTTTCAGTTTGAGCAGTTATGTAATTTTTGTTGCAGATAAAAATGTCTCGTTCAGACAAGAACAGAAGCGGCAGTTTTGTAAGTTTATTTTATATTACTAAATATTTCTATGACGTTATCTTAGAAATCTTGAAAAGTGTGATTGGTTTTTATCGCTGTTGATGGTTTGGACTTTAAACAAATATAAATATTTATAATTATTATATTTTATAAAAATCGAGCAACATTTTTATAAAGCAATTGAAGGAGATAGTTTTTACTTACAAAAACAAGTTTACAGTATAGAAAATGTGTTATTTTTTAAGCGGAGCTTCTAGCATTTGCTGATAAATGGTTATATTTTTCTAAAATAAAGTAATTTAGAAACTAAATTATTAAGACACTAAGCATAACATAACTATTGAACAAAAAATATTATTTTTTAAAAATATTGTATATAAATGGGTTATGTGATGCATAGCATGAAAAATATAATATAATAAAGTTTTAAAATATAATTTCAGAATTTTTTACCAAATTTACTTAATTTTTTTATATAATTATTATCTTTAAAACGGAAAAATATTGCTGTATGATTTCATCCTTCAAACTGGTGGTATGTATGAGAAAATTTAGAATAAAAAAATGAATAAAGTCACATGATTGTAGTCTTAAAGTAGTTCATTTGCACACATGATAGGTTCGTCTCAGTGGTTAGAGGTTTTTAAGTATTATTTTACCTTCATATAACCTCAGTTTATTCCAATTAAATAGTTAAGGAAGGTTCCTCTGAGTGTATTCTTCTTGTCAGGAGTCTCAACAGCAGATACATCATTCATTTTAGTTTCATATTCAAAAGTTCAGAGTTTCCAATTATATTAAAAGAATACAAAATGAACTCATAAATTAGCTTTCCAGATACAACTTTACAAGTGAATACTTGGTTATCAACACAGACAGAAAGAAACAGCATTTTCCATCTTTGGTTTTGCTTAAAGGTTTAAGGAATAACAATAAAATCCTATGTTAGGTTGCAAAGAAGAATTAGCAACAAATAAAATATGTTTCACATTAGTATACCATGCCAAACCTATATTTAACCCTTAGCGCTCGGATTTTTTTAACATGCTTTGCTTCCCCACTTGTAATTAAATTGAGAAAAATTCCTCACCTGCATGTTGCATTATTGTTTAAGGAAAACTTTGTTTTCTCTTACATCATTTTAGTAAACTAAGCTATTTTTATTCACTAATACTGTATGTACATGATTTTATTATCTTATTTGTAGTTTTGCAGAGTATGATATCTTTGAAAACAGTCTTCCAGATGAAGTCCTGGTTTTCTGCTGCATGTTTTTCAGTGAAAAACTGTTTCCCTTCTACCTGCTTTTATCTTCCTGTTACTGCAAACTACACAATCCTTAGAACTACTTTTATCATTGGAAAAGATTCAATGTAATTTCCCATTCAGTCTTTCTTCTTTGTCAGAATACAGGTTATTCCTGATATCACCAATGCGTTCCCTCACCAAGTTTTGGCGAAACTATTTTTGTTTAACAGGATTTTCTCTCATTTCCTTTTTTTTGTTATAGATAATAAAACTGTTTACTACAGCTACATCTAATAGCCAGAAAAACATTTCCCTCCACCATTTATTTGTTCGTCTCGTAAAATTGCATGGTTCATTATATTGAACAGCTAAATCTACACCACCCATAAACTGGGTATATTTACAAATACCGGTTGGTTTAATTATTTTGTTTATGAAACTTAACTACATTCTAATAAATCAGGATCAAGTAAAAGATCAGGGATGTCAGAATCACTAATTCCACGTGAAGCCACGGCAAACTACGAGTAAAAAAAATAACCTGCAAAACTGTAACCTACTTGCAGCTTACAACGTAGTGGCAAACTAGATTTTGTGATGACTTACATAATCCTAGACATTTTCAACTTAGTTCACATTATTATCAATAGATTGTAGCACCAAACGGTAAAAGATTGAATGTCGTAGGCTTCGTTGCAGACGAGTTATAGGCATTTGAAAATCGTGTCGGGTGACCCCCGACATACGAGTAAACTGCAATATACGCTTGGCGGGGCTCCCCCTACCGTCGAGTGCTTAGGGTTAAAGTATTTTTAAAAAAAACCAAAACACATTTTCAAAATTTTGTCATGATATATGAGTAGATTGTTAGGTTATATTTTTTATTTTGTGTTTAGGTTTTACTTTTCATTTGATAAGAGAATTTGATTCTTACGCTGAAAGTGTAATAATTTTGGATGCAACTTACGATGAATGTTATATTAAATATTATTGTTAATAATAATAATATAATTAAACATCTTTTGTATATAACATAAATATGAGAATGTGAAACATACGCTATTGAAAAAAGTAAATATCTTAAATGGGAAAATTTCAGATGTACAAGTGTAAAAGTTTTTTTTCTTAATTATGTGTTTGTAGTAGTTTTAACTCACTTGACTAGTTTAACTATTATCGCCTACGGATAATAAGAAACTGTTGTTGATATTCAGTAGGATTAAGGTTAGAAGATAAAACCTTCTGATAAAGGATCTATATGGAGGATCATTGTTTCATGTGTTGTATACCTGAAGTAGACCTTTCTATCAGGGGACTAAAGAAGTGCGTGTGACTCTCTTCTAAGAAGAAATATAATGAAGAGGATTGCAGTTTAGTATTCTACTGTACAGAAATCTTGATATTAGGGTAAAATACAAAAAGATTGGTAGTATTGGCATGTGAATGGAACCTCTTAAATGAAAAAGTAAAATAAGGTTTGTAAATATAAATTTGTTAGATAAAATTAATGAGTTTTGTTGTAGTTTTGAGCAAATCAGAATGATTGTTATCACATCGAAGGAGATGCAAAACCTCTGGTAAAGGATATAGAGTAGATCATGGTATTATATGTTCGGGTTCAGGTACCTGCCCTGAAGTAGACCTCTTTATCACGGTAGTAAAGAAGCATCTACCTATACACCCTTTTGTAAGAAAAGGATAATACAGGGAAGGTAGGATTAGTTGGCACTAAGGAAAGGACATAATGATCTGGTAATAAAATGAGAGGCAAATTTTGGCATCATATGGGGGGGACCTGAAGGGCTGAAGGATTTACTTTAAAAGTTGAAGGGCTTGTTTAAAAGATTGAAGAACTTACCTGAAGGGCTGAAGGTCTTGCCTGAAGGGCTGAAGGACTTGCCTGAAGGGTTGAAGGTCTTACCTGAAGAATTGAAAGGCTTACCTGAAGGGCTGCACCCTTTCTCAACCAGAGTGAAGATAGTTGTTTTATTTTATTTATACCTGGAGAATGAACGATAACAAGTTAACTAAAAAAGAAGATAATTTTGATTTTTATGAAAAAATACTCTTCTGATGGATACGTATAGAGGTACAGAGAAGATAAAATAAAGAAGCAAAAACCAGATGGATGCCACTGAAATTCATCCTTCACTAAATGGTATTATATGGTGAGACAAAGCAGAAGGCAGAAAAATGGGTTTAAGTTGAATGCAGCTGAAAGACTTATCCTTGGGAGGATTTTGAAAGTGTTTGCATTAAATTAACACACACCCACACATACAGATGATATGAAGATATAAGGTTTTAAAAATGTATCAGGTCTATTTCAAAAATGTTTGTACAGTATTTAATAAAAAAAAAAAACAATACACCCACACCCTCTATCACAATAATTTTGTATTAACCACATTTTGGTTGCAAAGCAACTATACTCAGAGGTAACAAAAATCATAATCAATAATGTAATTTGCAACCAGAATGTTCATAAAATTATTGTAGTTAAAGGAAGTTTTTGTGTCACAACTAAAGATTATGTTGCTTTAAATTCTAGTCTTTAGTGTTTTAACCAAATCTGCTTTGTCCTACAGGGTTTGAACCCACTGCTTAGCAATGACAGTGGTTCTGGCTGATCATTTTAAAACCACAACAAAATATTTAACAAATTTTTTTTTTTAAAACATTTTAAATTTGCAAGTAATAGATTCTCAATTTCTGTTGTTTCTATCTAACTATAAACCAATTTACTTTCCGATTTTTGCTGAACAAATAGCAAATTAAGTGTTTTGATAAATTAAAAAAAAAATCATTACACACCATGTTTAATTTTTGAAGAAATTGTTTAATATTCGGAGAAATAATATTTCTTGTAGATATTTTATGGTAAGATAGTACACTGTTTCCATATTCAATTGATTCTTGATAATCAATGATCATAGAATGTTATAGATTTGTTTTTAAAAATTGTATGAGTTGTTTGTCCCCTTTATATTTGAATTTATGCATTACCTCCTTTTAAATTCCAATTATTCCAAATTTCATTCTTTTGTCATTGGCTTGGTATATTGTATTATACTAATATTTGTAAGGGAGTTTATACAAAATGTGTATTATTTATTTGTAAAAATGTAGTATTAAAAAGCTTTTTCTTAAATGAAACAAACTCTTTTTTTTTGGCAATTGCGAAATGTATTTTAGCATTCTTAAGATAGTGTGTTGACACCGTGGGTTAAAAATAGTTGACGTTATTTGGGGATTTGTAGTATTCCTTAAAACTAAACTAAAAGTAGCATCAGTTTTCCCACATAAGCTAAACAGAACCTGTAATAAATTAGTGTTTCTTATTAAGTAATTTTTAAAAACATTTGAAATTTCTACAAAGATTGTCTTAATATTTTATTTTACATATATCTTGTATTTAACAACATGATCCCTTTTTGTAATGATACATGGTTTATTTTCTATATTTTATTTTAGTCTATATTTACTGAATTTTGTTGATTTTGTTTTTAATTTGGCATGTAATTTGTGGGTGGAACGGTTTAATTTAATAAGTTTATTGCTTTTATTTTAATCATTATAAAAATTACGTGTTGTAATAACATTTAAACTTTTTTTTATAAGTAATTATTTCAGTAACTAGTGAAAAATTACTTTAAATCATTAATGTTTTTTTTCCATTTCTCAATTTATGTTCAGTGCCCATAAGATTTAAAAGCTTCTATATCATGCTAATAATATTTGGTTTGTTTAATGGAAAAATAATTTCGCTTAATTTATGGTTTGCAATGCATTGCACTTGTTTTGTACTATTTGCATTTTTAAACTGCTTTTTTAGAGATTAAAAGAATAGACTTCTTAGGGTAAATAATGAAAATTCAGTTGTTAATGAATCAGGAATCCTCTTGAAAGGAATAAATATCTTAGGTCCCACTTAAATGTTTATGAAATAATGAAACTTTCAAATTCGAAGAAAATAAGGGTATATTGTTACACGACATATGAATTTACAATTATTGCCATTTCTTAAGAGATTCCCCAATTCGTTCTATAACTATAGCTTTAAATTTTATGATTTAAATTTGTAAATATTTGTATTTCAAAAATAATGTGATTAAATCTGAATCATTGATTGTGGGTTTTTGAGATTTATATTTTTTGTTTTTGTTTTACCTATATTTCCAATGTCAAAATTGTTTAGAGTGTGATGTTTTCTTTGGATTCATAAAGAAATTACACTTCAATAACTAATTAATTGTAGTGAAAACCCCTAGTTTTGTTTGGATTCTTAAAGAAATTACACTTCAGTAACTAATTAATTGTATGAAAACCCCTAGTTTTGTTTGATATATAAAAAAAACACAACCCTTACACATATGTTGAAATTTTTGCTCTATGGTGTGTAATTTTATCTAAAAATTCAGCTATTAGATCTAGTTGAATGTATACACTAGATGGTAAACAGAAATAATTAACGATAATAGTAATAAGTTTAACTGTAATTTTAATATTTAGAATTTAAGGATTTTTCAATTAATTTTTTTATTACTAGGCTTAAAGGAAAAGATTAAAGTAAGAATCTCTATAAGCCTACAGTTTATAAATTGTGAATTTGAATTGCTTGAGTCAGTGAGACAGGTTACTGCTGCCCATGACATAGTTTGAATGAATTGACTATAAAGAGAGTGTAAGAAAGCTCCATGACATCACCACTTGTTAATAGAACAAGGACATCATTTGACTTTCTTTCTCATCAGACACCTAAACATGGAAATGAAAATCTAAAAAAATACAGATCAAAACAAAGTAATGCTAAATAAAAATAATATATAAATTTGGCTTTTCTTAAAATGTGTAAATGTAGCTTGGGTTATAGTTTATGTCAAGAGAGTGGCTAAATTAAAACTTGAATTGATATTGTCAAGGCACATTAGCTTGACGTTTTTGTACCAACAGTTTTTTTGGCAGGCTTACAAACCTCCATCCTGGAAAACATTTTATGTTTAGTTCCAGAATATTAATTTCATATTTCCTATTTGATTATTGAAACATTGTTTTTGTTTAATATTTAAAAATTATTAAGTTATTAAATTATTATAAAAATTAAAGTATTAACCTTTAACCTTTTGAGTTTCAAAATAGCAAACATTGATCGTGTTTGAGATGGGAAAAAACATTTAAAAATTAATCATCTTGACTGACAGAGTGGTAACCCCTGAATAGTGTCCATTCGTAATTTTTAGAAAAAAGCATTGTATTGGTCAGATTTTTCTGCTTCTATAACGAGCAAATAACTCTTCAAATACTTACTTGGGATGAATTTAGTTAACTTAAAATTCAAGCTTTGGGGCGGTTGTTTTGTGTCTTTTTTTTATATAATTTTCCTGAACAAATACAATTAATGTACTTTAATGAAGTATAAATTTGTACTGCCAATAAGTAATAACATAGAATGACAAACAATTATTGGGTGAAGTGGGACATCCCATTTTATAAGAAAACAGAGAAGGGATGTCCTATTGAACAATAACTACTGTTCGGAGAACCGAGGCGACGGATGAGGGGTGCGGGGTTAGTACTAGCCCAGTTACGAACATTCGCCTGAGGTGTTTAGTTGATATTATGCCTGTCAGTTGCCTTTGCATGTGTCATGTTGGGAAAAAGTAATAATCTTATATCATAAAAGGCCATGTTAAATTAGACATATAAGAAATACATGTAAACAAAGATTGTGCATTTAGTAAATTTTACAAGAACCTATTTAAAAAATTAAAAATCCCTTTTTATGTATTTTTTTACACTCTTCTCAAAAATGATATTATATTGACAAAAAATTTTAAAAAAGTAGTAAAATATGTTTAAAACGTTTTTGTGGTTTTTTACCCCTGTAAGAGGTCAATGTACATAAATATACGAAATTTTATTCAAATCGGATCAGTAGTCGGGATACGGACACACAGACAGACATGCATACTGACATTTTGTAAAAAACACTTTTTTGGCTCAGGGGACCTCAAAATGGATATTACCACTAACACCTCAAAAATCTTTTTTTGCGATCACAATACTTTCTCTATACTATAGTATATGTGAGAAAGTAAAAATACAGCCTTTGGTAGAAATTTATCAAGGTTATTAGTATGGGATATAATCTTTTACACAATTTATTTAGGTTCAAGATGAATCAATTTACAGTAACACAGTATGGTCTAACAGTGAGCAAGCGGGATGGTTGATGTTTTTACAATTCTGCAAAGGCTAGTACACCAACAGCCGGGTCAAATGAGGGAGTTCGTCACCGCAATCCTTGCATTCCTTCCAGCTCAGTTCTCCTGACGGTTGTACTGTATTGTTTGATTCTTTAGTCAATACTTTTACCTTGTATAATTTGTATGATTTTAAAAAAATCTTTTTCAACTATAGACCTAAGCTGGTCTTGTTTTGAAAGTTATTGTTATTTCACAACAAGATTTTATTAATATTAAATTATTTTATAACACTTTTCAAGAATATTAGTTATTTTTCAATTCATAACCTATTTCATTTATAAAACATGTATAGTTGTAAAAATATGAAAAAAATAATATTAAACTTTCTCCATTAGAAAAGGAGAGACAAAAATTAATTTTAAAAATAAATAAAATTGTCAGTAACAAAAACTGAAATTTTAAAAGTGTAAAAATGTCTTCTTCCAGTGAATTTAAAATTGTAGTGACACTGTATAAAAGACTACTAAAAATAAATTATCACAAAATCTATCAAAAATAATTTTTAGACATGAATGTAGAAAATTACAAGCTACAATGTATAATTATTAATAAGTGCAACAAACTTTTTGTATCTGTAAACTGTCGAAACGGGTTGCCTTAGCAGCTGAATATTGATCGATTGCTTTTTATCCTACTATTTTTTATTTGGGGAAGTCAGTCACTTTGAATATTATTACCTGTCATTGCTAAGCAAGAGATTCTGAATAATTGATAAGGTTATGATACAGATATAACTTCTTGGGGTCAGGGATGTTGGGAAAGATCAGGGCCATTGGAGTAGTTGTCTACACCTAACAATTCTTACTCTGTGTTAGGAGTTACAGAGAAGAGTTTACCTTTAGGGTAGATGGATTAGGATAGGTAGGTATTATAAGGTTTTTATTAAGGAAGGGATATAATAATACACTGCAACTTCTTAGACACTTCACACACAACAAAATCTCTTCTGAAAATTGCGAAACAAAAGTAAGTAACAGTTGTCCCAACTGACCATAAAATACTTTTCATCTGAAAATGAAATCGACATGATTGATCAATTGTGGGACTTTAAATTGTACATAATACTGAAGGAAAGTCAACAATAAGTAACGAAAAATATTCCACATTTTTTAACAGAATAGAAAGAAGATTATTTAAATTCAGTAACTGATTTCATCTAATCAAATATATACTTCTTAAGATTATCATTTCAAGACCAAAGATAAACTATTGTCAGTGTATGGTTTTATCAGGTTTTGATTGCCTCTTCTCATATGTAGGTTAAATTGTTTAAAAATTCAACTCAAAGTGGCTACCAGTAGCAGAAACAAATAGGGTTGTCTGTAATATTTCCAATCATTTTAGAACATACCATTTCAGTTGAATTAATAGTATAGTGGTAGATTAGCAGTCTTATCTAAACATCTCCATGATGCAGATATTTCATCTGTTAATATTGCCGATGGTGAAGCTGGAAAATTAAACTATTTATCTTCTTCCACTCCCATAGAAACTATATACATTCTGAGGTATTTTAATCACTAAAAGTTCATTTTACTTAAAAATTTGTTTCTGCCAGAGTTTTTTTGATGGTTTAGTTTATTCTTCTTTTTAGTGAAATATTGCTTCGTGTGCAAAAATTCTGTCTGTCATATCTTGTGTTTAGACAAAACAGCTACTGCCTTCAACAATTTGTGTCTAGATTACAAGTGGTGTTTGTATTTTTCCATGTTCTCAGTTATGTATTGGTAAAACTCAAATGACATTTCTTTGTCTTTAGATCTCACAAATACAGTGAAATTCAGACTATTTGAATTGCTTTCAGATTTTCTGAAAAATTAGGACAAACGATTTAGAAATTAAGAAAAAATTAGTTGCAGAAACTTAGAGCGAATTCCAAAATAATTATTCTGCCTACATGTGCTATTGGCTTTTTCTCCGCGAAGTTAGTGTAGGCACTGAGCAAACATTATTTGGATGCTGAGTCTCCATCTCCATGCAGTTTGTATAGTTGCCTGATGTCCGTCGGCAGGTGCCTGTCTCGCCTCGACTGTCATTATTTGCTTTTATTAGTCAGTCAGCGTGTCTTTGATTGCATCTGCTCATTGCTTTGTTTGTAAGTGTTTTGTCGTTCACCATGGCTTCTAAAAAAAAATTAGTTGCCTTATTGTTACCGGATAAACTGAAGATTATAGACCAGTCAGATTAAGGAGTTACGGGTCAACAGTTGGCTGAGCTGTATGGTGTTGAACAATCAACAATTTGAGACATTAAGAGGGTCAAACCTACAATTTTAAACTAAGTATCAGTGCTTGAAATTAAAGGTGAAAGTTTGTCAAGGAAATCAATGAAGGCAGCAAAAAACAAAGAATGTTGTTTCAAAGTGATTTTTGCAATAACACTATGGGAAACCCAATTTTGGGTCCAATTCTTTGTGAATAATTTAAGATCTTATCTCAAAAGTTTTAAAAAGAAATATAAAAAAAGTTTTTCTCCCATTCGCAACATATATACAGTAATTAATATTTTGAGCCTTTTTTCAAATAAATCCAGTTATCTGAATTTTGCTTTATCAGAATGGGGCCTAGTCGCAATTGGTTAGTATTATTAGAGTTATACTGTAAATTATTAGAACCTGTTACTATTTGTTGCGTGCTTTTTTTCGTTATTAAGCATATAATTTTCTAACAATCCTGTATAAAATAGCACCCATTAGTTTCTGGGAAGTTTGTTTCTTTGTTCCTTGCAGAGTTTTCGACATCTATGTCATCAGTGGTATTATTTGCTAATCTCTTGTTTGACTTTATGAAGAAAGTAGTTACTTTATGAACAAGGTAGAGTTCTGCAATCCACCATAAACACAAAATTGTGGAAAAATTTATGCGTGTATAGCAACTCATTCAGAGTGAAGTATACTTAAATTTGCATATCCAAATTTTATAACTTCAATATCTTTTGAATATTCGACAACTTTTATAATCATGTATTAGATATGAGGTTTAACTGTAAGAATTTTGAATGTTGGTTACTTTTTTATTTTAAAGGCAAGCACCACAATTTAAGCTATTATTGCTTTACATTGTGGATTTAGTCTCAAGTTATCAAGGGCTCTTGCATCAAATTAATTGTTATTGAAAAAAACAATGACCTTTAACTGAGCTGAATAGGGCATGACGAAATATTTACAATCTAAATCTAAACCTTATATTACTCACCAACCATTATTGTCATGGTAAAATAATTATAGAAGGTTGAGATGGATAGTAGAAATACTGTCAATATTTTAAAGAAAACTAACAGGATCAGATGTAAAACCTAGGGGCATTGGAATAGATCTAGCAAAAGTATCATTTCAAAATTTAAACTGTCCCTTTGAAATAGGGCATTGACAGTTGTGTTTTTTTTTAAATATTGATGGATATCATTTAAACTCTAGTTTGAGCATTTTTTTTTTTAATAACCATTGGAGATAGTTATAAATTCATTTTTACCAGTAAATAACAGCTGAAGGCTGTGTATTTGTTTAAATTAATAATTATATTTCTATATTTTTTTGTAGATCCTCTGAGGAAATTTATAATAATTAAATTACAGTTGTCTTTGTATCATTATCATTTTGTTTATTATTATTTATCAAGTAATTAAGTTTTATATAATTGTTTTGGTTTAAAATACACATACAACTAATGTTAAAAAGCTTCAACTAATTATCCACAACTTACTTCAGGTGGAAAAGTGATAATGTAATTACGCCTGTATGAATCAGACAAGGCTAGGTCACATTGCTTATCTGTAAGCTTGCTTTAAAACAAATCCATTGATAAAATTTACAGTTTTAATGGTATAGAAAAGAATAATATAAATCAATTTAAAGACTCTACAACACTAGATAATTTTTTGTTGTATTTAATACCTATTCAATAAAATTATCATTGTGCCCAAAATGCATTAAAATATTTCAAGATACAAAATCCTGAAACTAATTAAGGCAACATAATTTCCCTGATTAAGAAATACTATAATTTTTACTCCATAACCAACATTTTAGAAAATAGGAATGGAAAATTCCTTCAAGAAAAAATTAAATCTCAAAACTGTTGTTATGATTAATTAATGTTAAATCTTTTAAAATGTAATACAGGTTTAAAATCATTTGGAAGCCTCCATGTGTAATGTGAGAAAACATATCCGGGTAGTGGGTGGACACCCTGATTGGAAGTAGGTCTATTTCAGTTGAATTACTCCTATCCAGCGAGTACCATAATTTTGCTCTACTTTTAGTGGCAGGGGTCGTACCTGCAGGTATACCTACTTCGTGTACCTATTTAGTGGCAGGTATACCCTACTTTTTCCTTTTTATATTATTTAATTTTACTTATCTCAAGGGAGTGTAACTGTGCAAACACCTCTTTTTTATGCCGAAGGAGAGCAAATATACTTCAGGGGCGCATCTCTGCACATGTGATGTACCTCTGCTCAGGAGGTTTTAAATCTTCCATTTGGTAGGGATGACAAAGTCGTATTATAAACTTACTGACTGCCTTAAAACAAAAAAAAATCTGTTTTAGAATATTTTGATAATTTTCTTTTCATCTACAATTTTCATTGACTTCCCTGAGAAAGTTATTAAAATAGTTTGTTTACTATTTGTAAATTATTCTTGAAAATATAACAGTGTTAATTATATATTGCGATACAAGTCCTTCATGTGTAAGTTATTGATGCAACTGATGAACAAGTTGCTATTTTTCCTCATGTGATAGTGAAAGTGTTTAAGGTTTTAGCATTATACCACTATTATTGTAGTTGTTATATGAGTGATTTTATTTTAAAATTTAATGGACAAAGTACAAAGTCTCCAAAAAATATAAAGTTATTTTATAGCTGTTGTTTATGTTTTTATTTTTTAAATGCTGTCCTGTTGTTCATGTGTATGTAGGGAGGGGATATATATGTGTTGAAATTTTTCTTTTCTCCTTCATCAAAAAAGTTATTAGAAATTCATAATAGTAATGAGATCATATGTCGAGGTTTTCTGAAGCTGAAGTAATGGGATCATATGTCGGGGTTTTCTGAAGCTGAAGTAATGGGATCATATGTCGGGGTTTTCTGAAGCTGAAGTAATGAGATCATATGTCGGGGTTTTCTGAAGCTGAAGAAAATTGAGCTTTTGTGTTATTTACCAATTTAATTGAAATGTTATTTCATTCTAGAATTTGTTTGTAAAAACTTAAATTCAATGCAGTTTTTCTGTTGCACATCATAAGGGTTTTTTTTAATTACAGTACTACTTTTGGTTTTGGGGGAAAACCACACAATACAAGGATCACATAAAAGACATAAAAAACACACAACCCAAATCAAACTTCCCCATACACATACAGAACACACTACACAAATACACCAATATAGACAATAATCTAAAAATCCTTCATTACATCAAAAAAGCAACAAACTAAACACAATAGAAAACTACGAGATATGCAAACACCACAAAAATCACCCACAATACATTCTAAACAACAAAACACACTCACAACCAAATACTATATTTTAATGCATTATTAACAACTACTCTATGAACAATGATACACCAATACACAACAGACTCACACAATACAACACACTTGAGCAACAGTCTTGTCCGTGTCATAGCATAGAACTATGCACTGATGTAGTGCGAAACATGTCTGCTGAAAAATATCAGTAAGTAGTGGTTTTTTGCCAAGTGATATCAAAAGTAAATTCTATATACCCTCCATTTTGAATGATGTATGTATTCTTATATGCTTTATCATATTTCAATATTTAAAAACTTGCCTATAGTAGCACTTACTTTAAATGAGAACCAGCAATTTGAGATTGGCACAATTGTTCTATTTTCGACTCAGACTGTAATTCAAAGATGATAATGGAACATACCTCTCAAATTGGTCACCCTCATGTAGACAGAAAGCTAGTACTAATAAATAGCAACTGTTTACATATTAATATATGGATAAGTCTACAAGTGTAAACTAGTAGCTAACGTTGAATGTAGAAACAAATAATTTACTATTCATTAAATTTGTTATAACGCGGGCTCTGCTTATGTAAGACTGTAAGGTTTGAACTCACAGGAAGCATTCCTTCTTATGCACTAAAGTTCTTTCTTCAGTTGTATCCCATCCAGTAAAATTCTACAACACAGTACTTATCAAAAAATTTATTTAATGGTGTATAAACTTTAAATTACCTAAAATATAAATAGATAGGAGATGTTTGATTGTGTGTATGTGTGTGTGTGTGTGCACGGGGGTTTTCTATGAGGTTTTCTATTGTGGTTTGTAATTTTGGTTTGATGTTGGTTTTTGTGCTATTTTCAAATAACTTTACTTCCCGTTTAATGAAATTCGTTTTTGTATGGTTTAAAAAGCTGGGGTGGAATTGATGGATCGTTGTGTTATTGTCTATGTTATTTTGTTTTTCTATTAGTTTGTTAAGTTTAGATTCTATTTTTTATTTTTTAATTGAAGTGAATTTCTTGCATTTTTCTTGAATTTTGATATATTTATCATGCCATTGGTTTGGTTTAAGTATATTAGCTAATTCTAAGTGTGTTTTGAAGAGTGTAAGCGTGTATTAGTTAATTAGTTTATTTAGTGTATAGAAATTTAATTTCGTTTTTTATCCATAAAGTTTCTGCTTGTTTAGCAGTTTTTTGTGCAGAACTGGTTTGGTTTTTTATTATTATTTTAGCATATTTTGGTGTTATTTTGTTTTTTATGCATTGTTTATTAAAGTATATGTTATGGTTAATATTTATGATTTGTTTCTTGAGTTTTTCAAATCTGTTTAATAGTTTGGTTGCTTTTTTACCTTGTGGGGTGATATCCATATTTTTATTAAATATATATATATATATATATATATATATATATATATATATATATATATTTATTGTGATATTTCATGTCCATTATTTTTCCATTGCACTGACATTATGAAGTTATTATTATTACTTGTAAATAATTTTTTCCACCACTAGGTGCAATAATTTTACTTTGTGTGATGAGCCATCTTTCGGTCACTTGACCATTGTCGAAACACTCTTAGTGATATATATATATATATATATATATATATATATATATATATATATACATTCATAAACAAGAATAAATACTGAATTTTATTTTACTTTATATATATTCATTTCAAGCAGAAGCATTACACTGATGAACAGTAACAGCATTTTCAAAATTATTTATATTCTGTGACTACATCAGGTCACAGTATATAGACAGTCCTGATGTAGTCACAGAACTATACAGATGCAAATAAGTTTTGAAAATGCTGATACTGTTCATCAGTGAAAAGCTTCAGCTTTAAATAAATTTGTAAAGTAAAATTAAATACAGTATTCTTGTTTATGAAAGTGTTTATTTAACCCTATATATTTAGCAACAAAAAACAAATTCATCTAAGGATATAGCATGAAAAATGATTAACCATAATAATGGAAACCATAATAATGATTAAGATATATTGTGTTCTTTGCTAATCACAAAGTACAGATCTTCAGTTTCTCTCTCAGATTGACAAAGGACTGTGTGCTAAAATCATTATTTTAGTGTTTATTAATGTGTTTATTTCAAAATTACAGACAGAGGTATTACTAAGGCAAGTCTGTCAGTCTCTTATTTAACAAAACAACATCACAAATGAATTTTAAGCTCTACCAAAATCAACTTATATAGAACACAATTCTGACATTTCGCCAGAATCTCAATATATATATATATATATATATATATATATATATATATATATATATATATATATATTTATAATTCAGTATTTATTCTTGTTTATGAATGTGTGTGTGTGTGTGTGTGTGTGTGTGTGTGTGTGTGTGTGTGTGTGTGTGCGTGTGTGTGCGTGCGTGCGTGCGTGCGTGCGCTTTTGATACGAATTTGAAATAAGTAAATTTTTAATGTCATTAAAGTTGAAATAAATAAGTAATCATTCAATATTTTTGCTAATCCCAGGAACTCTCACAACCCTCCACTAAATTTATTCTGTTGGAATGCCAGATTTGAAGCTCAAGAAATAAATTTATTATGAATTGATTACTAATAAACCAGGTGAATGTTTAATAACATAGGAACTAAGAACGTTCAATACTAAATTAATGTAGTATTTTTTAAATAATTTCATATTTTGGAACACATACCAAGAGCAGTGTTACATTATGATACATACATACATGCATATATATATATTATCCTCCTATGTTATCTTAAAAATAAAATACATTTTTATATTAAATAATTAAATACATTGTTGTATATCATATTTCAACAAATTTTGATGTGTATAAAATCATTTTAAAATTAAGTAAAATATTTTATTACACATTCAAAACAATTTCTAAACTTTTAATGTAAATTTGTAACTACGTTTGTAACAGCTTATAGAGAAAGCAAGACTTGCTAGAACCATAGTCCTGCATAGTCAGGCTATGCCCTGACTAGAGCCAGTTGCATAGTCCTGCTTAGACATGCAGAGTTTTATGATGATAATTCAATTAAATGTTTTTAACTAATCAATTAACCTTGTCAATTTTGTGAATAATTTACATTAGGTCGTCACACAATATTATAAAAGTTTACAGTATTTATATATTTAGTTTTTTAAAAATTATTTATAATGATTGCTTCTAGTTGGACACCTGGTTTGGGAGACCAAAAAAAGGTACTCTAAAGGGAATGCCAGGACAAATGCCCCGTCCACATTCAGAGTCCGATTTCAATGATTTGGAAGAACAGGTTGAGTTTATAGAACACTTGGATGAGGAGGCACTCAATTATAAATTTGAGGAAATGTTGGTAAGTTCATATCAATGAAAGTAATAATTGTTATTTTCTATAATAATAAAAATATTAAAATATTGTAGTACAACATAGATAATTCAAATCTGAAGGGGCTGATGGCAAAATTTGAATTATGAAAGTTGAAAAACGCCCTTTCAGTCAAAAGGAGTCCTCTGACTTTTTAATATCAGGTATCGTGTCACTTGTCTATCTTATTTTAAAAAAATATAGAGTCCATATTAAACATTTTAATAAGCACTAAACTTAGGCACGGTAGATTTATAAAAGTTATAAGTATTAGCAGTTAAAAGTTACTGCAGTCAACATTAGTAAAAAAATTACTTCAATAGAATATATACATATATATTAAGTTTTGGATAGATATGTACAGAACAAAATTAAAGTTTGTCAAAATATTTTGAAGTGTATGTTTTTCTTGCAGAATTAAACATTTGCAAAACTTTCAAGTACATTAAGAAGTGGAAAACACCGTCACTTTCATTGGTGTGTCCTCTAATATACCTCTGAAACTCAATCCAATAATGAAGAGCCTTTGTACGAATTAGGGACATTTCCAATTTAGCTTGATCTTTTTCTAAATTCAACAATTTGGCACTTCTTTTCACTTCTGCTAGAATGTCTTGATCAGAAAGTTCTCCACACACTTCTACTTGTTCGTCTATATTAATGTACCCTTCGAGGGTGTCATCTGTATTGGCTTCCCATTTGACATGTGAAGGGGGAACATCTTCATTTAAAAGAGGCTCATCACAGTAACAACAAAGAGGTTACTGAGCGGAGCATCGATTGATAACTGTCAATCACTTGCTCAACATCCCTTACCCACCATCATTCTGTTGACACCCCCTCAGAATCCTGTGACTAGCTCCATCATAGTTGTGAGTTGAAACCTACATAGGGAAAGTGGGTCTTGTTACAATCTAAGAACTCATTCTATTCTTCCCTGCACAGTCTGTCAGTATGTGCGTCCCTCTTGCATACATAGCTGCTGTCCATACTCACCACACAGGCCAGCATACTCAACACAAGTTGTATTTACCCAGCTTTGTAAAAGCGACTTCAGTTTCCAACTTCAGCTTAGATCTGGTACCGGCTTTGCCTATAGCAGAACGTATCTGATAAAGCAAATCCAAATAATCTTGACTTTTCTGCCAGGCCCTAGAATTTCCCTGTTGCATATTTTGATCTTGAACATTTCCACTTGGAAAAATAAATTTTAGTCCTCTAGATGTAGACAGAAACTGTCTTGGTGTCTCAATCCACTAATTCTAGCTTCGTTTCCCCCATTCACCTTAGACCCATCCAAGAAATAATTTTCATATGTTTGGGTCTACTCTTAACCAACGCCTCTTTCATAAATGTAGGCTTTAAATTCCTATTCTTGTGAAAGGCAGTGTTTTATCTTAAGGTTCTATTCAGAGTGTATCTATAAATGGTTTATATCTTCTGCTACATGCCTTCCAGTACCCATTTTAACTTAGTTGATGAGCTGTCATATGCCTTCTGACTTGATGTATGGTTCCAGGGACGATAATATCAACATGACCCTCCTAACCATACATTTCATGCTCCTTCTCGTTGCCAATGCCCCTCTAAAGAAGAGCCCCTACACTTAATCAAGCAACCCCCAATCCGTTTCTTTTAAATTCTACTACACCAGACAATCGAGACAAAGATTAACCTTTGCCCAATGATGGCAGAATGGAGCCAACTCATTTCTCATGGACCCAGGCCTCACCTTTGCCTATTACTCCTCTGCATTGTTAGAATTTGGCTACGGCTTTTTAGCAGTTATCCAGAAAAACTACATATTTATTACTCTTTATGTAGCTCACCTTTGTGTTACCAATTACCATCCTCTCCAGCAACATTGTTTACTATGATCCTATTCCTCTGTTTGTTGTTCATTACTGTTATCCTCACATGATTTTACCAACGACCATTGCAATGTTATACAATCATGCACTGTTTGTACAATCAACAAAGGAAACTAGATAGAACTGTTTGCACTTGGCCACATTACCAGCCATTAGTGCATGAGCCAATGCCCTTGTCCACATATTAACAGTGGAACATGCGCTAATGGTGGGAGTGGAACACGCAAAATAAGATGAAACTGTTCGTACATAACCACAGGATGGTCGTCCCATGATAAATTGAGATTAATTCAATGTTGTTAGAAAGGAATGCATTATGGAAATTTAAGAATTTAAAAGGAATTTAATGATAGTACAAATTTCCTTATGCTATTAAGTTCAATTAAATGTTTAGTTGATGTTAATTGAATATTGTTAATGCCTATTTTCTTGAGGATTTATTTGCTGATAATGATACTAAGTATGCAGAATCTTTTACTTTTCATTTAGTTTATTAATAGCAGTGATTATATTGCTAGTTGTTACATTTTGGTTGTGGTAATGTTCCACAAATATTTTTCTATTTCCAAACACTTGATTAGACTAAACAAGTTTGTTGACTTTGGTGACATGTGATGTCTATTGATGTTGACAACTTTGAACACCATAGTTTATCTCATTATTAATTTCTATTTGCATAAACCAGTAAATCTTGAAGTGCTATATACATCTTTCTTTGTCAATTGAAATTTTTTTATTTGTCCAAGTTTCATCCAATAAATATTTAACAAAACTTGGTTTTACTCTTGCGAATTAGGCATTTAAAAATGTAACACAAAACAATTTATTTTACAAAATTACTGTCCATAAACTTCTTCATATACATATTTTTTTTTAATACAGTAGTTTATAATGAATTTCATTATTTTACATATTGGGAACACTTGCAGGGTTAAAAAAAAAATTGCAGAAAAACTTTTTTATCTTGAAATAGAAACACATAAAAGCACTTAGTCCAAAAAATCTAAATAATCTTTACCAACCAAAACTAACCTAAATATATATATTGTGTAGAGTATCAAATCTTCAGTATCTGTAGATGGTCTCCAAGCAACCTCTGTCTTGTTATTAGCCAGTAACTATAGTAAGGACGATGAACGTTTTTGTCTCCCCAAAGACAGAATTGGTTTTAGCAGCTCTAAACTGTTAAGGACTCCTCTAAGTATTCAGAGGTTATCCTTGTATGTTGTAGAAGTGGTTTCATGTATCAGATCATAGGAGATTGGTTTGCATTGCAACCCAAAGAGAATATTTTTGGGAGAAGATGTGTTAGTTAGCTAAAGTAATTGATGGCAAAGAGGACTGGGTAAAACCATGAATTGTTCTTTCAAGAAATTAAAAAAAAAGGATGCCTAGAAGAAAATAAAGGCCAAGGCATAGTGATATTGTTAGAAATGATCATATCCTAAATAGTGGTGTTTACCATTGTTATCATCACAGGCTCTTCTAAATGCCTGACACGTACAAATTATACCTGTAGGTATGTAGGTACTACTGTAGTTGAAGGGATCAAAATATATAATTTTAGTAGTGTTTTATAATGGTAATTTGTATACTAATAAATATCTTATAATGTTTAGAATAAGCAGCTAAAACATAACAAAATGAGTTGATACTTAAACATAAATTTCAAAATAAAATGTATATATATAGTAATCTTTGGATGAATGTCTTTTTCTTGTTTTATATATACAAAATTAAACGACACTTTCGTAAACAAGAATTTTTATTTTATTTTTCTTAATACATTGAAGCTTTTTGCTGATTGACCGTTTCAGCATTATCAAAATTTTCAAAGTACCTTATAGTTCTAAGACTACATATGGACATTTTGATAATGCTGATACTGCCAATCAGCGAAAAGCTTCAATGTATTAAGAAAAATAAAATAAAAATTCTTGTTTATGAAAGTGTTGTTTAATTGTATATATATATATATATATATATATATATATATATATATATATATATATATATATATAGAGAGAGAGAGAGAGAGAGATTTTTTGGACTAGGAGACTGACAGACTTACCTTGGTAAGAGTCCACTCTGTAGTCTTGAAATAGAAACACATAAAAGCACTTAAACAATGATATATTTCAACCGCACAGTGGTCTTTGTCAATCGAAGAGAAAACACAAAAAGAAATATGAGAGAATGAAATTTAAAAAAAAAAAATAAATAAATAAATAAATAAATAAATAAAAAACCTAATCTTTACCAACCAAAACTAACCTAAGAAAAAAAAAATATATATATATATATATATATATATATAATTATCGCAATATGTTTTCTTGTGTATTAATAAAGAACGAAAGTCAATATACAAATACAAGAATTATATTTGAATTTACAATTCAAAGCTTTTCGTTGGCTAACAGTACCAACATCATCAGGAATATTAAACAATTGTTTAATATTCCTGATGATGTTGGTACTGTTAGCCAACGAAAAGCTTTGAATTGTAAATTCAAATATAATTCTTGTATTTGTATATTGACTTTCGTCTTTATATATATATATATATATATATATATATATATATATATATATATATATATATATATATATATATATATATATCAATATGGTTCCTATATAATTTTGTATTTCATGAGTGTTTTTAATGAAACTACAGCAAACATAATTGTAAATTTGAGTTTTTTTTATTGAAAAACACTATTTCATAATAATTGTATTTATAATAGTTTTCACTAAAACACTTGTAAATATTTACAAACTTTCCTATAGTAGCACTTACTTATATTTGTTGAGGACAGCCGTTTTGGGAGATGTGTTCCATTGTTAACTCAGACTGTAACTGATCTCAAGGTTTTCGTAGGTTAGGGTATTAGGGTGGGGGTGGGACATTATGGTGGTGTGGATGTACTTTGTGAGTATTAGGAGTTATGATGTGTAAATATTTACAAGTGTTTTAGTATTAAATAATAATTCTGGTGAAATAATGTTTACTTATTAATTAACATTGTTTACTTCAATTTAATTATTAAATCATGTTTAATTAATATTTCAGGATGATATGAATCTGACAAATGAAAAGAAGGAGCCATTGAGGAGTCAACCTGTTATGAACAAAAAGAAAATGTTAATCATGCATTATAAAGGCTCGTCTCATGTAAGTAAAATTTAGAAGTGTATTAATTTTAATTTGAAGGTTTATTTCATGTAGATAATTTAGATAACTTTTCTCATTAATTGAAATTTTAAATATTTTTTTCAAATTTATGTATTTTCCAAGATTTTTATATATTTCCAATGAGCCAGATTTCCGTAGTATAAATTGAGAAATAACATGTGATTAGTTCAGTATGGTATACATAAACATATTTCAATAGAAAACCAATTTAATTCCTCAATATTTTAATGAGAAAATTGCACATAACGTAAAAACCTTTTTTCAACAAAATGATAGTTTGTATACAAAACTCCAAGTATTAATGTAAATTTTAAAATGGTTGGCAAGTAACCAAAATGTACAGATGGCTCTTGTTAATAAAATTGCAACATTGAATTGTTTTTATTTATTGCCAATTCCAAATTATTTCTTAATTTTACAAATATTTATTTGAATAATTTTTTGTATATGGTAAATATATATTCTAATTATTTATATTTAAAATTGTGATCAGAAGATATGTATGAGTGCCTTCATATCACAATAATAGAGTTGTAATTATATTAATCACTTTTACATTAGTGGACTACAAAATTCAAGAGTTGTAATTATAATTAGACACAGAACAACTCTAATATAATATAATATTATATATATATATATATATATATATATATATATATATATATATATATATATAATATTATATTATGTTTTAAAAAATAGGTTGAAATATTTAGTGTACAAAGCACATTTTTTTTATAAATAAGAACCAACTATAGTTTTATTTAATATAGAATAGGACTCTACGAAAGTGAAATCAGCCAGAGTGGGTGGGGGCGACCTCCATCTGGGCAAATAAGAAATTCACATATAGTTGGGTGGGTAGGACGGGCTGCACACACACCGGTTTTGGATGGCCGGAAAAAATTGGCCAATATTTTATTCGTAGCAGGTGCTTGCACACTCACCAGAATTTTTAGGAAAATGAGAAACTCTATTCCTTCACAAAAAAAGGCTTACTCTAACATTGAGGTAAGTAGTAAATCGATATAAAATAAATTCAATGCTTTCTCTCAATAAAATAAAGACCTGACACTTTTGATTGATGTTCCCAATTTACTAAGTAATATTAAATAAATAGAACCACAAGATGGCTACAACAATAAAACAAGAAGTCCAAACAATTCTGAAATTTCGTCTAACCTTTTCTTTTTTTAAATGGCTAAAATCACTTTAACACGTTCAGCACGGCTAGCGTACCGGCGCGCTCTAGATTTCCTTACAAGGCACAGAGAGCGTGCCGGTGCGCTCCCAGCTTACCTTCTTAGAGACGGCGAGCTCACCGACACCACGTTCACTTCCAGGCTAATTAAAACTTCTCTAGTGTCGATACGTGTTTGTATCAAAGTTTGATTTTTATGTCAGTACTTCAGAAGAGTTTGGAGAACATTGTGCCTGAGTCGTTTTTAAATCCGACCATCCCAAGTTAATTTTTGATGCTTCAACTGATTCAGTGCTTCAGGGAGTTTTATGAACAGATTTAATTTGGTTTAACTTTTATATTTTAAAGTTTTTTTTTTTAGTTTGAACCACTTAACGCGGCAAAATATCCGGTAAAAACAACGATCATAAAAATTAACTAAGCTTTCTGAACTAACGCAAGAATAAACGATAACTGCCCTATTAGAGTGAATAAACCAACGCGAGGTGGGAACAGACTATTGTAAATATGAGTCATTGGCAAAATCCTTCTACGCCTGTAAACCTAATGTGTCAACATAAGATTGTAGTAAACAAATGTCAGCTTATCTCGGCTATAAATAGTTTCGGACGTGACATATGTATTATCTATGTCTCCGTTTACATTATCGATCTCTATGGCTTTATGAAACGCATGGTACAAACAGAAACAAACATTCCGAGTTAAACGTTGAGTGCTTATTTTAGTATGTAGTATATTTTAGTAGTAGGGTCTTTAGTTTTGTATGTAAATTTTTTTTCTCTCTTTTTTATTGTGTTTTATTATTTGTCATACAGTAATTTATCATTTGTATTTCTTTTTTTTTAATGTGACCCGATACATAAAACAATATTGTAGAGTCTAATACACTGTTCTGATGTCCCCAATAAATCTGTATATGCTAGAAATAAAATTATTGAGATGAAAACAACGGGCTCGATAATTAGATGCTACGACAAGCTATGCACCCCGCATAGTGTTCCATTGCCGTCAGAGGTGGAAGTTAACAAAAAACAGACAGTAGTTTGATGAGATCACCAATATCGCCGCCGTGCTGAATGTGTTAAACAACGCAAGAGTTTGCGAGTTAGAGGTACTATTAAAGAAAATGTAGAGAACAAATAAATACACGTTATTTTTTTAAAATTAACCTTGTTTTATTGTACATTAATAAAATTAAATTAAAATTAAAGATAGAATAAAAAATACAATTACAAATAAGCTTGTTGTTTTATATTCTATATTATAATATTCTACTAATATATAATATGTTTAATAAACCCTGTATTCTAAACAGGAGATTAGGACGAATAAAACACGATATACAGAAAACTACTTACCAAATGCATTTTTTTCTTTATCCTCCATATCTTCAAAATTGTTTTTCAGAGCGCAGCAAACTTCTTTCCATGCATCCCTGGTTTGATTCCTATCTTTAAATGAATCCAATGTTTTGTCCCACAAAACAGGTTTTGCCTCCGCTAGCAAAATAAGGGCATCATAATCAATACCATCCATTGCAATTTGTTGAGCAAGCACTACCGATCTTAACTGAACATTTGACTGGAGTGGGATGGTCAGAAAACAACCGGCGGGTGTGCAAGCTTGTATTTAGTCTCGTATGCCACTAAGTAACCGGTTTTTGCCAGGACGGTCGCGATGTAGTGACAGTGGTCGGCTGCTCACCGGCATTTTACCGGCACCGATAAGTGGTTGGCGTGTGTGCTAGGTCCCGTTCCCATACATGGTTCACTAATGGGATTTGTGTGCACAAAACCGGTGTGTGTGCAATTAGACGAAGCTTTGTTGCCAATTCATCATTAAACGTCCATTTATTGACAGTTATCGTTATAACTGATGTTATATTTCGTTATAACGTTATAACTGATATCATTATTACTGACTTTATAAAGTTATTGTTAATTGTAAACAATTATTCCACCACTAATAATAATACATATTAAGGTGGGTCAAAAAAAAAAAAAGTTTTTTTTACAGTACCTAACCAATAGTATTTTATAGTGCTATAGTGAGAGTCTTTTATTAAATGGGTTAAGAAACATAAAAGCATATGAATACTGTCAAAATATTTCAATTTCTGGTAGTGCTAAAGGGTCAAAAATTGGTAAAATTCTAGGTATATACGTTGTATTCCTCCAAATTATAAAATTCTTGTAACTGTTTTTTGGCCAATCTGCATTAATGTTTTCAATACTTTATAATTTGATTAATAATGTTTACATTCGCAGAGATTATTGTTAAATAAAAGCCTTTGACTTGTACAACAAGCGAGTCATGTACAACTATTTATTTATAACGCAAATTTTCAGAAACATTGCACGTGTAAATAAATAGTTGTATCTGTGTCGCAAGTAGACCTTATTTATTTACTCTATGAGGTATGGCTATAAAGTAACAAGACTGGCTCTCTGTGGGACGTGCTGTGCAAGTCTTAAAATCACCTATATAGTCATGTTCCCTGACATCTCCTCTCCAAATCCCAGCCAGTTGAATGACATTAGCTTGCTCATTTGGGCTACAGCCTTCATTAGCGTCACACTGTGTTTTTTCGCTCGTCGGATAAATGGTATGTGTTTTGATTGAGAAACGTTGCAACTTGAAATTCTAATTGAAACTTGGTAAATCCGCCACAGAGGCCCATTCTCTCTTATAACAAGTGTATGAGCAAGAATGTATGTCAAGACCACGGGTTTTTTAGTGGTATAAACATTTTAAAGAAGGACAAGAAGATGTTGAGGATGATCCACGCTTAGGACGACCAACAACTTCGAAAACGGATGAAACCATTGAGAAAATTGGAAATGTTATCTGTCAAGATCGCCAGTTCAGTATTCGTGGATTGCCAAAAACGAGTATATATCGATAAAGAGTAAGTTTGACAAAATTTACATGAACATTTCAACAGGAGAAAAGTTTGTGCCAAAATGGTGCCCAAAAACCTAACGAATGAACAAAAAGGCTCATGATTAGAAATTTGCTCTGGCATCTTGAAAAACAGGAAGAAGGATCCTAAACTGTTGGAGAGAGTTATTACATGTGATGAATCATGGTTTTTTATCTATAAACCTAAGCCTAAGCGTATATCAATGCATTAGAAGAGCCCAAGTTCACCAAGATTAAAGAAAGCTCGAATGTCGAAATCAAAGTTCAAGACCATGATGATTGTTTTTTTCGTTATACATGGAGTTGTATACATAAATTGGGTTAATGAGGGGCAAGCAGTAAATAAAGAATATCTTGAGGTTTTGGTTACCCTCTGTGTGCGAATAAGAAGAAAACGATCAGAGTTGTAGAAAAAAAACAGATTGTGCATTCTGCATCAAGACAACGCTCCAGCTTACAGTGCACTTGTTGTGACGTCATTTTTGGCCAATTATGGTATTCCTGTGTTGGAGCGTCCACTCTACTCACCTGACCTTGCCCCGTGTGACTTTTTTATGTTCCCGAAAGTGAAGGAAGCCTTAAGAGGAGCTAGATTTGATACAGTGAAGGAAAATGCGATGGAGCTCATGAACAACCTTACAGATAATGACTTTAAACACTGTTTTGAATAATGGAAAATTTGAATGGAGAAGTGTAGGGATAGGGGAGAGGAGTACATTGTAGGGGATAAAGTTGTAAAAAAATTAAAATTGAGTGACTTATAACAAATGTCACCCGTTGTATATAATTTGATTCTGAGCTTAGCTTGTCAGGATGCATTAGAAATAAGTTTTAAAAAGTTAAAAAATAAAAGTGTATGTAATATAAATTAACAAAAAAATTTAATACAAAATTGTTTCAAGATAAAATTGCTAGTTTCGTAGTTTTGGAAAGCCACCATTTGTGCTGCCATAAGGCATGTATACCGACTGGAACACAACACTGGCAGTGTGTCATTGCTACTTATTACTTCAGAAATTATGCTTGCTTTTTGTGTTAATGTTACTCCCATTACACTTGCAGTAAGTTGAAGTAATTTAACTATTTGCCTGCATTATTAATTTTACAAGTACTCTTTATCTTATTTAACTTGCCATTATTTACATTTTTGTGATAATTCTAAAATAGAAAACTTATAATTTCCATAAGAAGTAGAAGGTTGCAGACAAGAGAGTAAATTTTCTTTTTGAAGATGGATATATACATTTTAAAACAAAAACATATATACTTATTTGTATTGATACTATCTCTATTGTACAGTTCAATTGAATTGGAAATTAAAATAATATTTTGCAGTGCTTCATTCTGGAAAGTCAGTATTGAAAATGAAAAAATGTGTAAAAATTTATGTATAAAATATCCAGATAAATTGACTTCAAATCGAAACTATTGTAGAGTATAAATCTATTTATGAATGTTTAGTTAGCACTGAAAGTTTATTCCTTGAACAAAAATATTTTTTGTCCAAAATAAATTTAGCTAGTAGACAATGAAAAAAACAATTTATCTAGAAAAATTACAAAGTACATTAAGGTTAAATGATCCAAATTCACTTGATGCTGAATAGTTGTTATTGGAGGACAGATTGTTTGATGATATATCACAACTACTATTTTTATTAAATGAACTATCAAAAAATGGCAATCTTATTTGAACTTTAAAAAAATTCTGTAAAAGAAGATTTAAACATTTTTATTGGGAACTATAAGGTTAAAATTTAAGCTAAATAATCTATCCACCAATACAACTGATGGTTATAGAGTTTGTACTACAAAAATTAGCAATTTTTTTGAATTGGTATTAACACCATTCAACCAGATAAAATAAAGCCTCCAAAACCTCTATAATTTTGTAAATGAAGTGTTACTCTCACATTCAGGCTCCGTCTGTCTTGTACAGAAGGTCTTACCAGGTTTTAAATTCTCTCGAAATCATGTTTAATACAAATAGGAAAATTTATTTACTTTGGTTGATTATAAGTAGGAATGTATATATGGAAGTATATGTACTTAAACAAGAATCTTACTTGGTATTTGTGCGAATTAAACTTTCAAAGATTGATAGTTTCTTCATTGTCTAGCATCAACATTCATATACATTCTCGAAAGTCAACTCGCAAATATACCGAGTAAGATATTACATTAAAGTTTACCTAATAAGTGAATACAATAAAACAGTGTTGCCAAGTTACATATACATAATTAATGTAATATCTTACTTGGTATATTTGCTAGTTGACTTTTGAGAACTCTTAATTATGTGCTCTCATTTTCAAGCTTGTTTAGAAGACTGACGGTTTCTTGTAGTAGGCAGGTGTGTGAGAATTCCGTTATCAGTGGTATAAAGGTACTGTTCTATTTTCAGTTCCACTGCACTGTGGGTTAGTTTTGGCCTTGGGGTTAATTTTGTCTTTTAAGTTAAATAATTTATCATTTTTAAATTTTGTTGTACTAGTTTATTATGTTTTATTGTCTATAAAATTGCAGCTGTTCCCAGATTTTTATTTATAAGATGTATGTTTTTTAATGTGGCGAATGTGTGGATATTTTTGATGGCATGTGCGACTATGTTCAAATTGTAAGTGTTTGGTTTGATATATGCTTTAAAGTGTTCTTTATATCTGTATTAATTTTTTTCTGTTTGGCCGATGTACAATTTGTTACAGTCTGGGCATTCAATGTTATAAATTCCCTTATTAAGTGTGGGACATAGTTTTTCCGGTTGATTTATTATATTGATTATGCTTTCTGTATTTTTGTATGTTATGTTAATATTTTTACTTTTTAGTATTTTATTTATTCCTTTTATATTGTATCCTGTGTATGTGAATGCAAATGATTTGGTTGTTGTTTGTGGTTCATGTTTTGGTTGTTTTAATTTAGTTTATTCTTTAAATTCTATAGAATATTAACTAAATTAAAACAACCAAAACATAAACCATTACAACAAAAAATAAGCTACATTCACGTACACAGGATACAACATAAAACAAATCCTGTCCTGTTTTTTTTTATAGACTGTCAAAGTCTTTAAAAAGATCGAAAATGAGAACACTGTAAATAATAGCTCTGAAAGTTGACTGACAAATATACCAAGTAAGGATTTTTCAAGTACACTAAAGTGTCAGTGGTGTGTGCCCCTCCTGCCGCTCTATAGAAATCTGTGTTAATTCTTATTGCTAATGAAAGATGAAAAGGATTGTGAATTAAATGTGATTCAAGCAAGCATAATACTTCCTAGTCTGAGATATAAATAAGAATGATAATAGCTCACATAGGCAGGTTTGTATAGCGCAAGTTAACCATTCTATCGAAGTGGTAGAGCTATTACTCATTAAAACAAGACGTAAGGATAAGGGGAATAAGGAAAAAAATAGAGACAATGATCTCCTTGGTGAATAGGAAAAAATTATAGCTCTATAGACAGGATAATTTAACTGAAATTATAGCGCCACCTAACCTGCCTAGGAATCACATTTTCAATAAGACAAGATTGTTTAGTATAATTATATGTGTGTTACTTGTGTATTTTTATTATGAGTAGGTGTTGTGTGATTTGCTTGGCACACATTTAATTTACTTTTTATGATTTTACATTGCTTTTTAATTTTTAAAATAATGTTTAAATTCCTCCTAGTTTATGTTATTGTGGTAAAATTTAATTTTAAAATATCAGTAAAATTGTAAATTTATTGTTTCAGGAAAATCGATCGAAATTTGACAAGCCTGCTGATTATATCCAGTACTTAGCTGCCCCAGATTTAAGTGTAAATAAAATATATAACTGTATAGAATCATTGCGTATTGCACTCACTAATAATCCTCTTAGTTGGGTGCATGAGTTCGGCTCCCAAGGTCTTAAGCAAGTGCTTTCTACGCTAAATGAATGTTACCGAAAGTAAGTTTTGCTTAAAATTTTTAAATTACAATGTAACTTTGAAGTTTTCATTTTCTTTTTAGAAATAAATGTGTGTGCATGTGTGTGTGCATGTGCGTTATAACTAACATTTCAATTTAATCCTAGGTATAAACATTTTACTGCAATTATTCCAGGATAAAATGTTTAAAATCTATTTCTTGTAACATATAAGGCATTTCAAATAATAACAGGGTGTCTAGTGACAGGGAAAACCTGGAAAAGTCAGGGAATTTTAAGATTCTGGAAAATTCAGGGAAAAGTCAGGGAAAATTTTAAAAAATCGGGAAAATATTTATTTTGATTAGAAACAAAACTAGTGGCTATTGCTCTCGAATATTTGTTATTGTAAGCCAGCGGGCTGGTTTAGGGCCAGGGCAGTCAGGAAATAACACTTCTTTATTTAGATGCCCATTATTTATTTGATAAGCCCAATGCTATGACTTCAGGACTTATGTCAATAAATATTAAACGTGTCGAGTTTGTACAGCTGGGAAGTTTTAGCCTGGACCGTGGCCTTGGGGTGCGCAGTGGTTCTGTTATCATATGGACAGGTGGGGATAACAGATAACTCTGTTTCTGACCACACAGAACGCTGTGTAAATATTCGTAGCCAGCTATTTGTCTAGACTCGTGGTAGTATGTGTATTTGACGGTGATTATTTGTACACTGTTTATTTCAACATGGAAGGTTCCAGTTTTCATTGCCGTAGCGGGCAAGCGCGTCATGCAGATGTCGTCATTACCTCCCCTCCTTCCTTAGGATAAATATAAACTAAAAGATGAAGTGACTGAAGCAGAGATTATATGGTGCGTGAATTTAGTAATGCAACACTTCTTTACGCAATGCAGAAGGTAGTGTGTGCCTCTTTCTAAGGATGTTCCCTGATAGCACTATTGCACAGAAAGAATATGAGATTGGGGAAAGATAAAATTTCCTATAGTGTTGTATTCGGTTTATCAAATTATATTAAAGACCTGTTACTGACATCATTAAATTCAAATTCTAACTTTGTAATTGGCTTTGATGAAAGTTTAAACAAAATATCACAAAGAGCCCAAATGGATTTGAGTTAGGTATTGGGATGCAGAGACGGATGAAGTGAAAGCTCGATATTTTGGTTCTGTGTTCCTTACAGACACAAAAGCAAAAGAGTTACTGAATTCGTTCTTCAAAGTCTGGATTTATCCAAGATCCTTCAGATATCAATGGATGGGCCCAATGTAAACTGGGCTTTCTATAGACATCTAAAAGAGGAAAAGTCAGGGAAAACTCAGGGAATTTCTTCAAGCTATTTTACTAGACACTCTGGAAAAGTCAGGGAAAACTCAGGGAATTTCTTCAAGCTATTTTACTAGACACCCTGAATAAACTGCCATTATTTCTAGTACGTTAAAGACTATTGATATGAAAATATCTACTAATTGTAAACTGTTTGGTTGTACGACTGATTTTGATGTTTGTTATTTGTTGAACATATTAACTATCTATGCTTCTGTTCTAGCAGGTAGATTTTGATCACTAGTTTATCTGTGTCTGTTTTCTTGTTACACAGCCTTCTTGCAAAGCCCTTAGGTTATAATTTATATATGTCCATATTTTTTCTTATCTATATTTGTAGTTTTCTCATATTTTAAATTAAACAAAAAATAATTTTAGAAAACTTAATTTTTTTCCAACTCAATTTTTTTATTTCAACCACAAACTAAATGTCTTGATGTTTGTCATTTATACAGATTTTATTGTAGATATTTGTCTTCGACTGTGTTGTATCTTTCATCTAAAAATAGTTGTTTTTATTTGACATTTGTATTATTTTTTAAAATTTTACATAACATAATTACTGAATTATTACAGATGACCTGAAACATTGTGTCAAATGAATCTCCTATCTTTAATTTATAATTGCAATAATATTTAGAATAACAACCTTTTTTACTAAATTTTCAGTGACAGCAGATACGACCGTATTCAGTGCGAGTGTTTGAGGTGTTTAAGGGCAATCATGAATAATACGGTTGGATTAAAGCAGATGTTTAGCCAGAAAGAAGCTTTAACAATAGTCGCTCGTTCATTAGAGCCTTCAAAACCCAATGTCATGTTAGAAGCCTTAAGAGTTTTAGCCGCTGTATGTTTGGTCCCTCCAGATGGACATGACAAGGCCGTTGAAGCAATTACCATGGCTGGAGAACTTAAGGGCCGTGACAGGTTTTTACCTATTGTACAGGGTTTACTATTACAAAACAACGAACCACTAAGGGTATGTATTCATAGTTATACAAGTACTCATAATTATGAAAAATATTTGACATGATGTAAATACACTGAAAAAGTTTAAAAGAAAAAGAAATTTGTTATTTTAAATAGTTCAATGGTTCATTTTTTAATAATGAATGAATCTGTTGCATAATATCAAGCTTTTGTAAAATTTATTAATTTTTTTAGTAATGAAAAACTTAATTTGTCTTGTATTATTTAAGTTTGTATAGTGATATTTCATTTGTGTTTCTCTGAGAAAATGTACTTATTCTAAACAATATCCTAATAAAGGATTTTAAATTTGAGCTTCCATCTGAAGTTGATAAAACTAATATAGTAAAATGACAAGCATAACACCTATTATAATATAGAATGTATTTTTTTTATATAGATTTCAATGTATAGAAAGGCAATCTTATAACAAAATATTAAAGGAAGTGAAAATGTTAACCATATTATGTGTAAATAATTATGTTGACTTAAAATTTATATAACAATTTATCGTGTTTAAAATTATAAAAGGGGTACCCCAAAAACGATATTTTTTTAAAAAGCTATTTATTTTCAATTTGGTACAATTATCCCATTCAAAATAGTCACCATTAAAACTAATAAATTTGTCCCACCGTTGCTTCTATTCTTCAAAACATTTTTTTAACCTCTTTAGAAATGGGCTGACAACTCCTCCCTATTCTTTCTCTTGTTCTCTTCAATGTTGTCAAATCGTTGTCTTTTAGTGCCTCTTTTCTTGTGTGGAAGCAAGAAAAGTCCCTTAGAGTCAGGTCAGGCAAGTAAGGTACGTGGGGCAGCTTAGCCATGGCACTTTTATCCAAAATCTATGTAACAGAGATGGCTGTGTCTGCAGATGTTTTTGTGGTGGAAAAACCAATCTCCTGTCTGCCACAAATCGGGTGTTTTTGACAAACACTGTTGCACAATTTTCTTAAAACTTCCAAATAAATGGTTCGATTGACGTTCTGACCATGGGAACAAACTCTGAATGAACTACGCCGTTGGCATAAAAAAAGCAACTGTGTTTTGATGTTTGATTTGATAACATTTTTTTGTTGAAAGACTATATCTTTGTCTGTCAATAAATCATGTGCTACTAGACTAATTTATCATATTTTATAATTCTAGGCTTTTCCTTAATTAGAAGATTAACCATAACAGTAAAATAGTTTACCTTTTCATCATTATGACTTTATACTTATTTTGTAAATGAAGTCATGTATAACTACAGGATTGTCAGCAAGAGGCTGGATTGTTTAGCATGTTTGCCAATGACTCAACCATCAATACTGTATGATGTCGTGTGGATGTCCCTCCACTTTTAGTTGATCAACAGGATTTAAGCTCTTTTGTCAATAATTCCAGACATTCTGTTTAAGTTATGGGAAGAACTTGTCTATAAGTATGGCCTAGATTTGAACTATGTAAGAAATAGTACTCACATTCAACATTTGTAAAAAACTTCTTTAGTTTGTTGTTATATAACTTTAAACCCTATATTCATTTTGAAAAAACCCAGTATATTAATAATATTAATATTGAAATAATATTAATTACTTTAATTCTTGAATTGTTAAAATACATTTACTCTACTTTTTTACTTCAATTGTCTCTGTGCATATGAATTTATAATGATTTTTTAATAACTAAAAATTATTTTTTGTTATAGGCCAATTGTTTGCAATTAATAAATGCAATTGTTGATTTTGCTGAAGATTTGGAGTTTCGGCTTCATCTACGAAATGAGATCATGAGAGTTGGCTTAGTTGATGTTCTCGATGTAAGTATTGTGAAAGCTGTCTCATAAATTTCTATCACGCAAATGTGTACACAAGTAACAATACAAGTAAAAACTAGTTTATAACAGAACCAAATAAATGTCCTCTCTCTTATACCAATTATTTGTCTAACAATATCTGTAGATCTGATTAGAGCATCTAAGAAGAAATACCCTCGGTCTGTTATTAGTTTTGGGTACTGACAGACTTACTTATCCATTACTAGATAGAATTAACAACAATAACCCTTGCTACAAAAATTTACATCTACTACTACGTAGCGCTACAGCTCGGGGTGGGCCTTGGCTTCCTTAACAATGTCCCGCCATGTACTTCTATCCTTAGCCTTCTGTTTCCATGCTGTAATGCCGAGTACCCTTAAATCTTCCTCAAGGTCCTGTAGCCATCGTTTTCTTGGTCGACCAACTCTTCTTTTGCCAATCATAGTGCCATGTAAAAGTTTGTTCGGTATTCTATTGGTGGGCATTCTTATGATGTGACTCAACCATTCTAGACGTGTTTTAATAAAATGGACCACATTTGCGTCTTTGTATAAGGAATACAACTAGGCATTAGATTGAAGCTTCCACACATTTGTCTGTACATCATGGACCGGACCATACATTTTTCTTAAAAGCTTACGCTCAAACAATGTCAACTGATTTTTTATCGCGGCGGTTAAAGTCCACGTCTCCGCTCCATACGTTAGGACTGGCCGAATTAAGGTTTTATAGAGTCGTACCTTAGTGGTTTGAGACAATAGCCTATTTTTAAAAAGCTTTATATTTGCGAAGTATGCTCTGTTAGCTGTCATTATTCTTTTCTGGACTTCATTTATTGTTTTATTTTCATCATTCACTTCTGAGCCCAAATATGTGAAACTTTTTACTTTTTCAAATTAATATCCATCGATATCTATAGTAGTACTGCTACGCCCTCTGCTTCTACTCATATATTTAGTTTTTCCCTCATTTATGCAGAGACCTATCTTTTTGTTTTCATTATTGATTATATTAAAAGTTTCTTTGAGCGATGGAATATTTCTGGCAACCAAGCATATGTCATCAGCATATGCACATATTTGACTACATGAATGCATAATATACCCTGAAACGTTAATCCTCCTCAAAACGCCATTACGGAGAGATTGAAGAGGATAGCAGACATGGCATCGCCTTGTCTCACGCCAGTCAGAATAGGGAATTCGGGACTAATACCGCCGCCTATGACAACTTTGCCGTCATTATCATACAATGTCATGTTGATCAGTCTGATCAACTTGTTTGGTACGTTGAACTCCTTTGTACATCAAGGGTGTTTAAATATTTGTAGCAAAGGTGTTTCTTTATTTATTATAATTACCCTACTGTGCTCTGTATAGATTTTGTAGATAAAATCAAAGTTCACAACGCATCACTTTATAGTTGTGTTGCTTAGCAACCACTCAATGTATGTTACTGTAATTTACACAAACTATTGATTTATTGTTTGCATCTGGGTAATGACCAATAAGCAGTAATATGTTTATTACTAACTGTTTGCAAATAAAAACGCGTGTTCACCACAATCGCAACTGACATCGATTTAATACTGTAATAACTACTTTCCAGTGTAATGTTGGCTTTGTTGTGCTGTTTTATGTTATTTTTGTGATTCTAAGCTCAAATGGGTGTCCCTTGTCCGTTTAATATTTATTAGTTAGATCATGAATGTTTTAGTTCAAATAACAATTTGGAGACAAAATACTAGACATTAGATTGTTGGCAAATTCCCCGACCAATAATAAGAGTGAGTGTTTTCTACTCTCCGAAAATAAATATGGCGATGTAAAGGAATGATTTTGTTGATATAATTGTAATAGAGTCAATACATTACTGCAGGCCTATGTAAGCCAGGAGAAAAAAAATGTCCTACGTTACGCAACTGAAAATTGAGATAACTGCAAATTGTGGTAGAGAAGCATTGAAACTATAGTAGAAAAATAATGCACACTGTTCTTGCATTAGATTGTAATGAAAAAATAAAAGAAACTGAGTGTCAATCCTAGATCTAACATTAAGTAAATAAGCTTTGACAGGCGATATCTTAAAAATCATTTTTGGAGCTTGGTCTAGTAATGCATAAACTTAGGCTAAGAAAATAACCTGTCAGACTTCTACTTAGTTTTGGTTTGGTTCATATACCTTTCTTATTTTTAGTTCTATTGTATATTGTAACCCTCAGTAATTTTTTAATGGTAGTGTGCTTTAATTTATTAAAAAAAACTTAATTACCATTATCCACTATCATTATTATTTATACCAAGATAAGACTCACTGGGTCAATTGTTTTCCTTAACAATTGTATCTTACAATTAGGTTTAAGCAGCTTTATCTGTCTATCCAAATCGTTCTAAAGAAGATAAGTTATATTAAAATTCTTGTTTGTATTTACAAAAAAGATTTAACTTTGAAACAATTAAAATATTACACTTTAAAACATTGTTATTTTACATGTTTAACATCATGAATAAAAAAATGTAAAAAGTTCATGTCATTTACAAATGTTTATGACAATGCTAGGTTAATGCACGCTGGTATTCTATATTTACTGATTTGTATGTATTGAAAAATATAAAAAAATTAAATTAAAAAATACCTTGGCAATCACTTAAACTTACGTGGCTTTTGTTAGGACATATAATAATTTACACAAGTTCGCCTTTATAACATATATAAATTTTGAAAATAATAAACTAAAATATTTCCCGTTGTTAGTAAATTTTAAAAATTAAGTTAATAAAAGTTTAACACATAATTTAACGACTGTAAACCCATGTATGTCCTCTGTCCAGCGTAGCTAGTGGAAAATAGATGAAACGGTTTTTCTCACTGTAACCTGGCACATGGTTCTGAGTCTCTCCACCCTTGTATATTCAGAAAAAGGCCTTTCATTGGTTACTACTTTTTAACATCATTTTGACTAGCATTGTCATGAAACATTTTTATAAACAAAAATGTCTTTCAAACAAGGCTGATTTTACACTAAAAAAAAATAAACTAAATAACAAATATTTATGAAACATTCTAATTTGTAAAAAAAATTATTTAGCATGTTACATATTATATATATATTTACAAGTTATAATAATAACTTCATATATATATATATATATATATATATATATATATATATATATATATATATATATATATATATATATATATATATATATATATATATATATATTCTTGATATTTTACGTTATCCATTGTTTTTCCGTTGCCCTGACTTTATGAAGTTAATATATTACTATTGTAAGTAATTTTATCCACCATTAAGTGCAATGATTTTACCTTGTGTGATGACCATTGTCGAATCACAGTGATTATATATATATATATATATATATATATATATATATATATGTATATATATATATATATAAAGTTGATATATTACTATTATAAATACTTTTAGCAATATATCAACTTCATAAAGTCAGTGCAACGGAAAAATAATGGACAACGTACAATATATATATATATATATATAGATTCTTTGGACTAGGAGACTGACAGACTTCTTAGTAACAGTCCACTCTGTAGTCTTGAAATATAAACACATAAAAGCACTTAACCAATGATATATTTCAACCACACAGTGGTCTTTGTCAATCAGAGAGAAAACACAAAAAGAAATATGAGAGAAATATTCTATACACACACACACATATATATATTCTTGATATTTAACATTATCCATTGTTTTTCCGTTGCACTGACTTTATGAAGTTAATATATTACTATGTGAGTAATTTTATCCACCATTAAGTGCAATAATTTTACCTTGAGTGATGAGGCACCTTTCGGCCGTAGACCATTGTGGAGACCATGATTCGACAATGGTCTACGACCGAAAGGTGCCTCATCACTCAAGGTAAAATTATTGCACTTAATGGTGGATAAAATTACTCACATAGTAATATATTAACTTCATAAAGTCAGTGCAACGGAAAAACAATGGATAATGTTAAATATCAAGAATTTAATACCTACCAAGGTAAACAACTGTACCGTTGATTCGACAATGGTCTACGACCGAAAGGTGCCTCATCACTCAAGGTAAAATTATTGCACTTAATGGTGGATAAAATTACTCACATAGTAATATATTAACTTCATATATATATATATAATTCAACATTTTTTTATTCCAGTGAATCGGCAAACATTTTAAATATTTATTACCTAATATACCTAATTTATACCTAAGAAACACGACTCAGAAATTATAAACAGTTTAATTAAATAAAATAATATTAACAAAATTCTTTTACAAAATGATCAGAAAAGCCTATCATTCAGGAAATAACATCAGATTGATGGTTAAGAATTATTTAGAAAAAGTTATCAGTAGCAATTAGTGAGGAATGAATTTTAAAATATAGGGAATTTTATACAAACTATTCTACGAGCTTAACTTGTGAAATTATGTTAATAACAATTAAAAGACGTACACAAAACTCACAAATAAATCATTTATTCACTCAGACGTGTTTCAATGACAAAGTCATTGCTCAAGTGAGTGTTGCTACTTCAAATTTTAACTTACAACAGTTGTAAGTTGGGATAGTTTGTAGCAACACTCACTGATGATGACTTTGTCATTGAAACGCGTCTGAGTGAATAAGTGGTTAATTTGTGTGTTTTGTGTACATCTTTTATTTGTTATTATAGAAAATTTTGTAAATGTAGAAACTAATAATCATCTACATTTCCGTTATAGTTTATTTGTCTGATACAATATAGAGATTCATCGTAATGTCAACGCTTAGAAAACCATTCTAATTAATTGTAATGAGGTGGAAAGATGTCTATTTTCCAGAAGCAATGGTTGGACCAGTGTCTGGTTCATTTACCAAGTGCTTGTCTTATACTATCTAGATTTAAAAGAATTTTCTTCAAGTTTCACAGACTATTTTTCTGTTTCTCTTCTTTTATGATTTGTTATTATTCTTATTATTTGTTTTTTTGTCTTTAGTTTTTATACAGAATAGCTGTTTATTCCTTTCTTAATTGTTTTAATTTAAACCTTTTTATTTATGGTAATGGAAAAAGCTCTTTATTTGAAAACTATATGTTATAAATTTGTGTTACATTTTCCTGATGACAAACAAACTAATTACACTTATCTTTACTTTTAAATTTATTTGAAAATTAATTTTTTAAACTGTATTTAGGTTCTTTTGGAAATAAAATATTACTGGTAGTACTTACCAGTTATAAATTATTCTAAACTTAAGGATTATTAGAACCAGTAAAAATTAAATTTTTTCTTAAAATTTGAAAAGCTTGACCAATTTTAAAATTAAACCTTTCTAGCCAACAGATTTTTTTTATAAAGTCTGTTTTGTTAGTTGGTATTTCTTACACAAATACTCAAAAGTTGTAGAAGAAATCATAACAAATTCACCTTCGTATATTTTAAGATGCCCAATAAAAAATAAAATTATGGAAACCATTTACAATTCCATTTGAACCTTTTTTATTTTTTTAAACTATATCAGAGTTTACTTTAAAAGTTTAAACACTTTGTATATAATAGCTAAATATTAAAACTAACAAAAAACTAGTTAAATCAGTTTCACTACTGATATGTCTAAATTTTATTTTTCAAAAGACTCACCAGGTGTGTATTTGTTTGAGAAGTCCTTAGCATTTATTAATTTTATTCAAATTTATAAAATATTGTGATTACTGTTAGTTACATATGAGAGCTATCTAGAAAGTATTAGACATTTGGTATTATTGCGATAGTGACCAGAGGGTATCAAAAGATTCCTACGCTCAATACTCATAAACTATGGTCGCAGGAGGACTGTATCTCTCCTACTTTTCGTACTGTAATTAGTTGAAATGTGTGGTGCAATTGAAAATCCCGCCACTTGTAAAATGCATTCAGTGATTCAGTTTTTGTTACCAAAAAAGTACAAGCCAGTTAAAATCTAACGCCAAATGTATAAAGTTTTTGGAATGGGAATAATAAGAGCGGCATGAGGTAGTAGTATATAGATTTTTAAAATGGCCACACAAATTTTCACAAGGACAACAGTAGTGCTGGTTGCTGAAGACTTGTTGATGAAAATCAATAAAAGAAAAATATGAAAATCGCATTTCTCAATATCTGAACTTTCAGAACATTTCCCCCAAAGTCACAAAGTTTAATTCGTTAAATTATTGTGGGGAAGCTTGAACAATAAAATTTAGTGCAAGGTGGGTTCCAAAAATCCTTTCAGAATACTACAAAAACAAATGCTTGCTGCATCGCTAACTTTCTTTGAAGGCTATAATAAATATGGTAATGATCTTCATGATTTTATCATAACTGGTGGTGAAACAGGCTGAAGCATGTGAATTGGAAGGCTAAAAAACAGTCTCCAAAAAAAAAACACGAAAATGCCTCCAAACTCTGTCAGAGAGAAAGATCATGGTAACTGTTTTTTTTTTTTTTTTTGAGTCAATGAGGCTATGATTTTCTTGCACAAGGCTCGATAATTATCAAAGAAAGATATTGTGAAACACCGCAGGAACTACTTTGGACGATGATAAACAAACGTCGGAAAATATTTTGAGAGAAATGTTGTTCATTCATGGCAATGCGTGTCCATAGCTAATCGTACATGAGAGTTGTTAGATGGAGGTATTCGATCATACTCCATATAGCCCAAATCTAGCACCAACTGACTATCACCACTTTTCAGCGAAGATGTGACTTGTAAAGCATTGATTCGATAGTGACATCAAACTTCATGCCGGGATTAACCAGTGGCTAAGAACTTAGGCAGAGGATTTCTTTAATGTTGAAAAACTTATGTCACACAATAATAAGTGTCTTAATTTGAATGAGGATTATCTTGAAAAATAGCTTAAAGTGTTGCTTTAAAAGGTATATAGGAGAAAATGTTTTTCTGCATTAATTTCTTATTTTAAAATGTCTGTTAGTTTCTGGATTTACATTTACTGTATTTCGTGAAAACATATCGTCAAATTCTGGTCTTAATTATTTGATAAATATTTTATTAATTATCTATTGTATTTTCTCTTCATCTGCTTCCTTTTAATTTATTTATTTGTAATACCTATATTGTATTTTACTACAGATGTGTTTTTTCCCTAAGCAGTTAGATAATTTATCAAAATAAGTATATTTGGTTTTAATCAGAATTCTAGTGTTTAGTCTATTTTGTAATAATATTTATGTTTATGGGGGGATATTTAAGATTGACACAAGGTTGATTGCTCTTGAGCAAGCACATTACAAAATTTATGATTTTTTTTATTATTACAGGCATTAGAGAAAAACGCTGCAGAAGATTTAGCAGTTCAGTTGAAAATTTTCATTGATCATAAAGAAGAAGATTATTACGAATTTATTCAAAGATTTGATAATGTTAGATTAGAGGTAGATGATGTTAACGACTGTTTTGAGGTTGTTAAAAATTTGGTAATGGATTCTGCTGCCGAGCCTTACCTGCTTTCAATCCTTCAGCATTTACTATTCATCAGGGATGATGCGCTGATCAGGTACTGAATAATTGTCGCTATATTTTGTTGAGACAGCAAATATTAACTTGAATTCAAATACTGTCAAATCTGTGCATTGAGAGAAAAGCAGTATTAATCGGTTTAGAGTTACTTTTAAGAATAATGTTTCTAAAATTTTATATTCAATATTATTCTTTTGGGAGAAAGTTTTCACTTGATGAGTGCTATTATTGGTATATATTTATATATATATATGAATTTAACCCTTTTAAGACTATCCATACTCTTCAAATTGAACATACCATTTTTCCAGTTTTCGTAGCACTTCTTGAAATGTTTAGATTCCATATAAATACAGATAGAAGTCTGATTCTTATGTTATTTGTTCCACAATTACCTAGGTTAATAAATATTTGTAATATAAATCATTCATTTTCCCAAATTTTCATGCGCATAGTCAATTTTGCCTATTTACTATTATCAGTTTTTTTTCATTTTCCAGGTTCTTAAGCATATAAAACCTTCAAAAAAAATCCTGTTTTCTAAAAACTTGCTCACAGTCATCTCTAAGAGGTTCTCTACCGGCATTGGGAATTTGCAAAGTTTATACTAATAGAAACATTACTTTTTAAATTTTAGCCTATATTCGCTACTATTATTAGAATTCTGAATTTCCCTCTTGCTACATTGTTCAATTCTTACATTATAATCCTATTAACTGTCTATCTGTCTCTCAATATTATTTCTGCTTTGTAGTACCTAGAAAATTAACTTACATTGAAAAACAAAATTCGAAAACAAATTAGAACTTCATGGAAATAATACTAAATAGGTTGAAAGTTATTCTTACAATTAATAATTATGAAATGCATAGACAAAATATACATGTGATCATCATAATACATGACAGAAAAGACGACTTGAACAAGGATAACATAAATGAGCGCAAACTGTCGTTAACATGATTGCAGCCATCTAAATATCGTCCTAATTCATCGCCATATATGTGTGTAAGAAGAACCATTTTGTTCTACATGAAATAAGCTTTTGGTAGTAATAGTAACGAGATCTGTTGAGTTTTTAGAGAACTGCAACAGTTTCAAATTCCAGGCCGATATATCGTTTCATGGTCTTTTTCAATTGCCATTCAAAGAGCCCATATGGTCTTAAAAGGTTTAAGGTATTGTAGTTGGGCTTTGGTTATTGACATTTGATTTTTCAAAACAAACTGTGATCACGAGTTACCTTTGCCAACTTGTTACCGGTAAATAACTTCATAGTTTAATTTAACAGCAGTTTAAAAATTTATGACATCTTATATTATACTAATTGTAATATTTTATTAATGTATTGATACGAAATCAATTTTTTTTTAACCTGTTACATTCAGGCATATATAACTCTGAAGAATAGGATTTCGAATGTTTTAACCTGAAAGCAATAAATAAAAGTTGCATTTTATTTATTTAAAATTATTCAAATGTTTTTTTTTTTTAAGTATTGTCAATTGATTAAATATGCCTACTTCTCACTTGTGACTATACACAAACTTCTTTTGATGTCTACATTTATATGTAGTCACAATTAGAATAAGTTCTCATTACTGTGGAAACTTTCAACCTTCCGCTTCTGACTAGTGAACTGATATTTTTGTTTGCTTAGTTTGCAAGTTCAATGCGACATTAATTTCTCTTGAACTGATTTGAGACTACTTTATCAGCTCAAAAAAAAATAACAACACCTATTTATGTTCAACTGTATGATTCGATGTTCATCTGGTTCTTACAACAATGAAATGAAGGTATCCCATTAGCGGCCCAATTTTAATTTATAAAGCTTTCAGTAACGTACTAAATTTGTAATTACAAACTAGACTGCAGCCTACTAGTGTTTTTATAATGTTATGTAATAGTGTTGAGTTTTTGAACCGACATAAATCATGTAAGTTCAACATTAATTACATGACATACCTGTTTATGTATTATGTTTATCTAAAATTAACGTTAATTTCATGATTTCTGTAATTTGTTTTTTTCTCAAATACAGATCCCTCTCTGTGCCGAATGTGAGGAATCAGAGAGGTTCTACTGTAATATAAATTTAGAATATACTTATATTCTACTGTATATATGCATCAATACATAGACTAAATACTTGGCATGGTTCACCAAGAGTTATATTTTATTTCAATCAGATCTTATTTTTTAGATCTTGAAGAAGTTGTAATGACCATTGCTTGATCAAAATTATTTATAACTCACTTGTTTTTTTGAAAGCTTGAAGGTACTATATATGTTGTACTGTTAATATTTCCTGCTTTTGATTTAGATTTTAATAATTATACAAAGGTTTTAAAAATGTGTCTATTGTGTGGCAGAAGTTTAAAGCGAGTAATCTAGGAGTTTCTTGAAATATGTAATTTAAAATTGTCTGTTGATTGACTTAGTCTTCTTCCATTTTGAATTTCTAAATAATACTCCTTAAGCTCTTCAATATATTAATGTAAAACATATATTGATAATTGGAAATAATTCTAATGAGAATCCATACCTCTTATTTTCTTAATCTCATACCAAGGTTTCAATAATAATCAGGAAAACTCTATGCTTTTCATCAACGCTCTAACCAATTACAATAAATAACAATTTTTACATTTACAGCCTTAAAAAGGATCCAATTATAATTCAAAGTCATCCCAATAATAATCAAAACGTAACCTTTAGAATGAAGATCATAACCATAATAGTTGTTTTTTTTTTTTTTGTTAGAAGCAATTATATTTATAACCTATGAAAAACATGAGATCCATGTACTGATGTGTTTATTGTCCTCTTTAGGGTACGTACGTGCGTGCATGCATGCACGTGTGTGTGTGTGTGTGTGTTTTCTACTTCATATTCAAGGAATCAAGATAGTTTAACTTAGCTAATACATTTATATTTGCAGGCCTGCCTATTATAAACTAATAGAGGAATGTGTATCACAGATTGTTCTGCATAGAGGAGGCTCTGATCCTGATTTTAGAGCTAGAAAGTTTCAGATCGATGTACAACCTTTAATAGACACATTAGTTGGTAAGTCAACAAAATGAATTGCTATGTTACTCACAAATCTAGCAATTTAAAGCAGATGCTCCTGGCTGTTACATTCTTGATATGTGTTCTACTTTCTACTTGTTTTCATGTGAATTATGAGGGTATTCAGACATAACACTTCGATGACTACTAGATGACTATATATATATATATATATATATATTTAGGTTAGTTTTGGTTGGTAAAGATTATTTAGATTTTTTGGACTAGGAGACTGACAGACTTACCTTGGTAAGAGTCCACACTGTAGTCTTGAAATAGAAACGCATAAAAGCACTTAAACAATGATATATTTCAACCACACAGTGGTCTTTGTCAATCGAAGAGAAAACACAAAAAGCAATATAAGAGAATGAAATAAAATAAATACAAGTTGTAATGAGTTGTATTTCATTCTCTCATATTTCTTTTTATGTTTTCTCTTCGATTGACAAAGACCACTGTGTGGTTGAAATATATCATTGTTTAAGTGCTTTTATGTGTTTCTATTTCAAGACTACAGTGTGGACTCTTACCAAGGTACGTCTGTCAGTCTCCTAGTCCAAAAAATCTAAATAATCTTTACCAACCAAAACTAACCTATATATGTATATATATGAAGTTAATATATTACTATTGTAGTAATTTTATCCACCATTAAGTGCAATGATTTTACCTTGTGTGATGAGGCACCTTTTGGTCACTTGACCATTGTCGAATCACTGATCGGTGAAATCAGTGATTCGACAATGGTCAAGTGACCGAAAGGTAAAATCATTGCACTTAATGGTGGATAAAATTACTACAATAGTAATATATTAACTTCATAAAGTCAGTGCAATGGAAAAACAATGGATAATGTAATATATATGTTGGTTCTAGTAGAGCTTAAAGCTTATTTAGGAATTTTGGACTAGATAGGAGAATGACAGACTTACTTAGTGGCATTAGTCCAATACTGCAATCTCTAAGAAATAAATATACACACATAAAAACATTCATACTATTGAAATAAATCGATGATACAATGATCTTTTTCAATCAAAAAAGAGAAGAAAAGACTGAAATGAACCACAGATGCGTATAAAAGATTAAATATCTAATTAACATAAAATAACATATAGTACTACATCATAAATTATAAATCTCTACATCATAAACTATAAATCTGTGACATTTGGATATTTAATCTTCTAAATGCATCTGTGGTTCACTTCAGTCAGTCTTTTCTTTCCTTTTTTGATTGAAAAAGATCATTGTATGATCGAAATATTTCAATAGTATGATATGTTTTTTATATGTGTCTATTTATTTATTTCTTAGAGATTGCAGTATTGGACTATTGCCACTAGGTAAGTCTATAAGCTTCTATCTAGCCCAAAATCTCAGTTATTTCTAAAAATTATAATTTCAAAAACTATGTTTTTGTTAAAGAAAAAAAATTAATACACACTTTTTTTCACTAACACTAATTCTTGAATCACAATATCTAATTTTAACAAATTACAAAATATATATTTCAATAAGCCAAAATGTCTATAGAAACTGTTTATAAATAAATATTTACAAATAATTAACTTTTGTGAGGAATATTTTAAAACATTCCGGAACACACAAACCAATATCACATGAAAAACATCTGCTATATACGACGAAAATGTGTATTAAGATAGTCAATATGTTTTCCGTATACGACTAGCAAGTCCAGAGCCCTTCATTTAAATAAATGTAAACCTAACTACGGGCTATCCCCATCCTCAAAGTTTTAATGTACTAAAGTATATCTCGCATAAGGACAACAGAATGGGGAGTTTATCAAATTGTCATCCAAGAACATGATGTCAGAGCTTGACAACCTATAACATTTCTTCTGTAATTTCATTGAAGAATCACAGTAGAATAATTGTAGAGCATTATTTCATAAAATCTGCCAGCAGTACCCCGTGTCTATGCCAAAAGATATTTGCTATAACCTTTTTCATAAGAATGTCTGGTAGCATTTTTGTGGGTTTTTCTCAGTTAAACAGTATTCCCCACTCTATTGACTGGATTTTTGATTGTGTTCACATACAAATCCCAAGTTTCATTATTAACATTCCCAAAGTAAAACATTATTAACATTCCCAAAGTAAAACATTATTAACATTCCCAAAGTAAAACATTATTAACATTCCCAAAGTAAAACATTATTAACATTCCCAAAGTAAAACATTATTAACATTTTACCTTTATTATGGCATGAAAGAAATGCCAAGTAAAGCCAGCATTATGCATTATCCAGCATCTACTTGGCTTTATGCCAAGTAATCCAGCAAATAATAATCTAGGATTGTATGTTCTGAGATGTTAGTAATTTCCGTATTCGGTAATCATAAAATATCTAGTAGCTAAGTTCTGTAAAAACCTTATACAACACTGTACATTAAACTCGAGGAAAATATACTGAAAGATCTGATACTATAAACAGGTTATTTTTTCATGTCATCCGTGTCAATCAGATTGTGTTAATATGGCTCTGGCGGGCTCTAATCACTTCTCCTTCATCATAAACATTTATGTATCCATTTTTTAACATGACAACATTTTCTTACCAACATCTTTACTCATTAAATTAGGATGATAAACACCATCAATTCATGTTAGACACCCACAGATTTGGCAATAGAAATAAAAAACAGCTGTTTTCCAAGTTAAGTATAATATTTTATTTATATAAGAGTGACATTTCAATCACTAGACCATTATCATCATCACGCCTATAACACATAATGGACGTTTATATTTATTATAATAGATACAGAGTTTTTAACACATTGACTGACAACCGGTTTTCCGATTACCTTCAAACCCTTTTTTTGTACTTTTTGTTTAAGTAATGACAAAACATAATAGTATTTTGTCTTCTAGTGTGTTTATTCATTTAAACTGGTTTATTTTATAATGTTGTCGGACACCTGTGGCCGTCATGGCCCGACATAAATATTTATACTGCAAGGCACCTCGTCGGTCACATTGTTGGGCTTACTACGCATTTCATATTCAAGGATGATCTTCCGATTGAATGTAAAATGATAACATTTTGATTGTATTTTTTAATATAAGTTCAAGAATAAATATATGCTATAACCTATTTTCACAATATTATAGATATTTTTTAACAATAAATATAGATTACTTGGTTTTTCTCACATATTTTTTAAATTTTTAGCATAATTGTATTTTTGTTGAAAAATATTTTTTCTCGAATAGTTAGAATGTAAATATAATCTGAACATTTGTCTTAGATTTATGTTTGTATTGTTTCAATACAAGTATGTTTTTACTTATTACACTTTAAAATAAGTGTAAGTTGACAATTTAACGACTTATATTATTAGAATGTCTGGTCGCAAGTATTTTCAAAGTGTAATAAGTGATTAACAACCAGCTCATTATGAACAACAACACAATTTGTTTGTAAAGTTTTTAATTTCTAATTTTCGAATTGTTCAGTATTTTTAGGTGAATTTTTTTAGGACCGAATCAAAGTTAACACTATCTAAAACATTTTGTAGTTTCTGTCTAAAAAGAAGAGTAAATAACTATTTCCTTGTAATTCTGAACTTCTAGTTTAACAATAATTATAGTCTTGTAAAAATAAAAATAAAAAAATTTTCTGAACACCAAGTTGCAGGAACACACACAGAGGCAGTGTCGGGCACCTCATATGGATAATTACAACGTGAATGGACCTGACAGCCTTGTGTTATGTCTACTTTGACGGTCACTGGTGACTACCGCTGCCCTATGCAAATACGGTGCCCGTCATGACAGCCACCGTGTTAATAATAAATACTTTTAGTAGACAGATTATTACCTTTTTTTTTTAACTTGGGAGCGGGTTTAAACTGCCCGAAGCACCGCTACCTTAAGGTATATTGTACTTACCTCCTTGAGCTAGTCAAAGAGCCCCTTCCCTCTTACCAGGTTTAGGAATTTTCTGACTAGTGTTTTACCTTCAGCATCCACCAGAGCTGTACTATCTCCAAAGAGGTTGAAGCGCCTCTCGGCAAGTGCTTCACATCTATAAATGATGTGTGTGGCGGTCTCCAGTTCTTGCCCGCATAATCTGCACACTGGTTTATCTTTGAAGATACCCGTATTATGCAGATGTTTCCTTAGTCCACAGTGTCGCGTGAGTAGACCTGTGGCTATCCTCAATTCCTGCCTAGACAGATAGATGAGACTCTCCTGCAGCCCCAAGGAAGGTTTCCTAAGGGTTAGCTTACTGTGTCTCATTCCTTCAGCTCTGACCCAGTGCTCGCAGTGTCTTTCAGCCATCCATTTTCGCACTGCAATCTTGACCATATGGATAATTACAATGTGAATGGGCCTGACAGCTTCGTATTATGTCTACTTTGGCAGTCACTGGTGACCGCCGCTGCCCTATAAAGTATATAGACACCGCTGCAAAAATAGTGTCGGTCACTACCGTCATGACAGCCACCGTGTTAATAATAAACACTTTTAGTACACAGCTTATTACCTTACATTCGTAATAATTATAACTATTATTTTTTAAGAACACATTTTGTGTCTATTTGTCCATTATGTGTAATAGGCCTGATGATGATAATGATCTAGTTATAGAAACATTGCAGTAGCAAAATAAAATATATCTGACTAGCAAAACAACTGTATTTTATTCCTAAAACACTGTCAAGTTCACAGTGAATGTATGTGGCTTGTTTTTTACCTAGAGAAATTGAATTTCATTTTAATATAAAATGTTATAAAAGAGTGTTTTCAGACTGTACAAATTTCTTTATAATTTTTCTCAGAAAAATCAAAAGTGGAAGATGAAAGGAGGTTAGAAGAGATGAAGTTGAAGTTAGAAGAAGCTATTGCGTTGAAACAAGAAGCAGAAGCTAAGCTGGTGCTTGCAGAGAAAACTGTCCTTGAGTTTCAACAAAGTGGAGTTGTGAAAGTAAGTACAAACCTCCCTTTACTTCTCAACGCAAGTACAGTAAAATATGTTGTCTATGCTATGATTTAAATCTTAACTCAAAAAAATTAGTGAAACTAAACCGTTTGAATTATTGTATTTCTAAAGAACCGGTTGCATTTTTATTACTCATTATGAAGGACCAGGAGAGTTATAAGCAGATTTCCAACTGCGGAAATACTTGAGAAAATATCGCTTTGAATTGTTAACCTACACTTACTTAAACGTTTTCTTGTAGAGTTGTTGAAGCTTACGAAACTCTGAAATGAAAACTTACAAACATTGTAGGAGTTAAGGAACATTTCTTGGAAAGTCGCTGCAATCACTCACACAAAGATTAATAATCACTAGTAACAACAGTGGGTTTAAATCGACGTCTGGTTTTATTGTGACATCAAAGTAAAATATTACAAAAAAAAAACAAATTGATTGTTTTCAGATTTAAGTCATTATTTCATTTATAGAGATGGTTGCAGTATAGTAGAACGTTGATTTTCCATACGTCAGTCATCTGAATTGTCAGTTATTCTTCCAACATCGATAGGAAAAACAAATTTGCCACAAACACTGTGTTTACAATTCAGTGTTAACAAAATTAATTACATCAACATTATAATAAAATTATTAGCTCAATGTGTGGGCGCTAAATTTGGTTCTACGAATTACCTGTAAATGTTGGAGCTATAATATATGTGTCGGCTATATAACTGTTGATGATATGTGTCCATTAAATTTTAGGAGTATGAGTCAGTGGTAAATGTTGAGATCCACATCAGCAATAAATGTTAGGACTGTGTTGATGCTGGCTACCGAAATTTAAAATTATTGTAATCTAGTTTTAGACTACTGTATTCTTTAATAAAAGAATTATAAAAGTTGCATTTTAATATAGAGATTGTATAGATATTTACTAACATATTAAGGACAGGTTTTATAGTACTTTATTGCTGGCTTACTTAGAGTAAAGTATAATATATTAAAATATTTTGCTTTTATCTGAACTGTTTCTTTATCAAAGGTGCTGTAGTTTCAGTTGTTCGGATTATCGGAACTAATTCAATGAATGCGCCATCACCAAGTAAAAAATTTTGTACATCTATAAAAACTTTGTTTATTGCTCCCTTTAAAAAAATGTGCTTCATATTCCATTTTTACAATCAACTAAAGTTAATACAATACTAATATATTACATTTCATTTTATTTTACCTTCAAAAAATTTTGTAAGGTTTTATTTTAACAAACTGTGTTTTATAATATATAGAATGAATATAATAAAGTATTTTCAGGTATTACCAGAAGAGCTCCATCTCTTCATTTGGATAATTAAGTTGTTAGTAACTGAGAATAAAACCTACGGATTTTTTTTGTTTAGGGACCTGGTGGAGGAAGCCTTCCTCCACCACCTCCTGGATTACCAGGGATATTGAGTTCTGGACCAGCACCTCCACCACCACCGCCACCACCTTTACCACCTGGCGGTAAAGGCCCTGGAGGAGCCCCGCCCCCACCACCAATGCCCGGAATGGGTCCTCCTCCTCCCCCTCCCCCTCCTATGCCAGGATTTCCAGGAGCACCTCCTCCGCCACCGCCTCCTGGAGGTTTTGTTGTTCCCATGGCCCCAAAACCTGATGTCCTTCCTTATGGATTAAAACCAAAGAAGAAGTGGGAGGTGGAAGGTCTCAAAAGAGCAAATTGGAATACGGTTAGTAAATATTACACATTGGAAGAACATTGTTTACATATTCTGTGAAAATTTAGAAAAATTCTGTTACTTAGTAAAACTAGATTATATTCATATAAATACACTAAAATATGTGAGAAAATATCTAAACTAAAACAAAATTATAAGTTATTTAAAAAAATGTTATATGATCTTTTTCTGTTTATATATTGTATTCAAAATTATAAAACTTTCATAAAACTTTTTAATTATATCGTTCTTTGATATGCTTTACAAATACTCTCTCTTGATAATAACGTTTGATCTATAACTGGCTGATTTAAAGGTTGAAATAAATAAATTCTTGTCAATAGCATGAGTTTATCTAATCATATCATAATAACATTTTAGCGAACTATTTCCAGTATAGCATAAACCATTATCAATCAAAAGTATTGTATATGTTTAGAGTTTTTAACATTAATAAATTAATAGTGTACTTCAGGAACAGAAATTTTTTCAAACAATTTTTTAAAATTATCACCCAACTACATAACTGATTATTCTAGTGAACTGATATTTCATTAATAGGTTGCCAACAATTACTTTAAATGGCCATGACTTTTGTTTTCTATTAACAGTGAGGCTATTATATATATTCATCAGATTGTATGACAACACAATAACCTTTTTCTAAACTTGAGACCTGGAGATTGATGTAATTAGTTCTGGTGTTATGTTATTCTTCTTAATGTTACTATTAGTATTATTATTTCAGATAGTTCCTCAAAAGTTATCAGAAAAAAGTTTTTGGATTAAAGTTCAAGAAGAGAAGTTGGCTTCACCAGATATTTTGAATGGCTTAGCTGCAAAGTTCTCATCAAAACCAGCTTTCAGAAAAGTGGATGATGATATAGATAAGTAAGTGCATGCACATAATCACAGTAAACCAGTGTCTAAAATGCAGAAAAAGAATGTTTTAATAATAAAACAAATATAGGTTTATAAATATATATTACCACTAAAAAAAAACTAGTTTCTGAATGTCATTAAAAATCATTTTTATTTCATTTAATTACTTAAACAAAATTCACTACTAAGTACAGTAGAGCGTCAAAAATCTGGAGCGTAACAAATCCAAATCGTGCTTTCAGCGTGCACGGCACTTGGTGTTAATAATTTATTATTAAATTTAATCTTTAGCTAATATGTCACATGCTTTTAATTATTATTCATCTGTAATAGAGCAATTTTGCAACTGTAACATCGCCACTTGTCTGTTTCCGTCAATTTTATTTCTGTGATATGTATTAGTAATGTACATAATATATTCTTTCACTAATTTTTTTGTATTTTTAAGCCTTCTGATGTAATAATTCCTGGTTTAATTCAAACTTACACGATACTGTAAACATTAAAATAGATTATAGTTGATGAAATATCAATAATACGCAGTAGTTTAAAGATTGTTTGAAAATCCGAAAAAATCTCTAATCCAAATATCTTCCTGTCCCAACTGATCCGGATTTTTGATGTTTTATTGTATAGAGCATAGATTGGAATTTAAAATATTATTCTCTAAAAGATGAATAATTTACTTTCTTGCCAATCTGAGCTTTTAAAGTCTTCTGTAATATTTATTATTCTGAAAAGTTTAGTTGTACCCTTTGTATAAAATAACCTGCAATTTGCAAATTTATCAGATATCTTGAGTGTAAAATAAGATGAAGTTTCTTAATACATTTTGTATATTAAACCTGAATTTAGGCCAGGTTCTCCCAGAAGTATTTCTAACAAAGCTCGAGTATACCTCAGGCTAACTAAATCATTCCTTGTGTTTTTATTAACAACAAAATATCAGTTCTCAATATCTCAATGTTCTAAAAGAAATTTGCTTTAAATTGACATTTTTGTTACTCAGCTCTGACAATTAATGTGACTCTCTTCGGATGAAGAAAAGTTATACAGAATGTTAACATAACTATCATTTTCCATGGATACTATCTTCACTTTCTTGTTTACCAGTAATATTTTGAGCTTTTATAGAAACATTAAGTTTATTTTAGTTATGTTTTCTCTTCAACAATTTATTAAGATTTCCTTTCACGTAGTTATTTTCCATGTGATTCCCCTGTGTAGATAAAAAAGTCAAGATTTGTATGATTCCTGAATACCTGTATGAAATTATGAAAATATTATTATTTATGATATAACAACAAAGACGATCAGAGGCATTTCCAGTCCATTTGTTTTTCACCGCTTGTCTTGCTATGCTGTCTCACTCTCACTCGAATGGGCTCGACTCTTACTCTCTCTCTCTCTCTCTCCCTGTCTAGCCGCCACTGCTTCATACATGTCAAAACAAAAGGTACACAGAGAAAAGGTAGTTTCAATTTTTCCAGTTATACAAACTGAAATGACTATTACTGAAGTTATATCGTAATTGCGATCTGAAGTTCACATTTGTAATTTTAAACCATTTTTATCCAATATATATTTCTCATGCTTTCAGAAATTCCTATTCATAAATCAAGGTTGAAAACTTTGTGTAGCCTATTATATTAAAATCGAACTTTAAAAAGGCTTTACCATATGACCAAGACGTTAAGTAAATTAATTATTAGAGAATATCATGTATTCCTATATAACTTTAAAGAATCGAGAATCAATAGAAAAATTTTAGAATCGGAATTGAAAATTTTGAGTATTGACCCATCCCTAGTAACAATAATCAATCTTTCAACTTAACCTATGTCATCCAAGTATGCTCTATTATTTAGTAATTTCTATTGTTGCATTGTTTTATAGCCCAATAATATTTGTTATTTTTTGTTGTCTTCTTTAGTTTGTCTAATATAAATATTCAAACGCACTAATAATATTAAAATAATTAATGAACAAATAAGATTTAGTCTAATGTAATAATTGTGAATTTAAAATTACTCTAAAATAAAAGTAAAATACAAAGTATGAGTAATTGGCATAAAGTAGGTGGAGCTAAACCAGTTCCAATAGGGACATGGCTTGATTAGTATATAAGACAACTCCTGAGTGGAGATAGATGGTACGTAGAAAGTTCTAGCTGGTAGTGGCTCCTCAAAATATGTCAGGAAAAGTTAACTCTGATTAGCATCATGTGCATGCCCTGATAAATCCCTTGGGGGCAACATATTTTTTAATTTTTTTTCTACTTTTTCTCTCTTTTTAAAATTATTGTACTATTTTTAATATTTGTTATAACTATACTTAAGAAAGTATAAATTTTGTCAACGTTAGTAGCAGTTCAAACTTTGAGTTTTAAATGGTCAGATACAGTAGTACTTTCACACACACAAAGTCATAATATTCATTGGTTTCTATAACTTTTTTGTCAACCAAATCTATATAAAATAATATTTAGAAAAACTAATTCTTTGGGTTACGGTGGGGTAAAAAATTTGTTAGAAATGCCTGATCTATTTGTATCAACAATCTGTAACACGTGAGACAAACCATAGACTTCGCACATAAAAGAATGGTGACTGTGTACTCTGTAGCATTTATTATCCAGATAATAAAAAATATTGGACCCAGAGAACAGTACAATAAACAGTAAACAAAATCGTAAACTTAAGGCAATGCTAATCTGAGAGAATGGTAGAACGTTCACATATGGGAATGCTCCCGTTGCCCATAGCGTGATCTCACTTACTGGTATGTGAATGCTATTCAAAGGTTTAATATAGCACTACTAAGAAAGGTTGAACTATTGTACTCATCATGGTAATGTACTTATTAGCAGATACCTAGAACAACTTAACAAATTTGAGATATTCTCTTTTGATTAAAATACTCACAAAATATCTGCAAACCAAACATAATGTTGTGAAATCTGACTAATCATTAGGATCTCGGAATAATTCTCTGGGTTAGTAAAATGTAACCCACTACTGAGTTATGTTTTAAAGTTATTATTTTATAATAAAGAGTGAATTATTTTCAGAGGAGGAACTTTAAAAAAAGTAAAAGCTCTGAAAGTGTTAGAAGCCAAGGCAGCCCAAAATTTGTCTATTCTTCTAGGTGGAAGCTTGAAGCACCTCAGTTACCAGGTAGACAATGCATATATTTTAGTTTTGTAGTCTAAGAATTATTTTATGTAAAAAAAATTTATATATTGTGTGTATAAATATATAACTTGTGAATGGGCAGCCTTCAAATTACCAAAATTCAACTAACCAAAATATGTGACGTTCAACTAAACGAAAGTGCACAGACTTCAACTAACCAAAGTACACGGCCTTCAACTAAAAGAAATGTTGCGGGGGTTATCTTATTGTTGGGTCCCAAAGTTTTGTAATTACACTTAATGTTCAAAATGATATATAAGTAGACTAATTACAATTATAAGATATTTTACGATCTATAGTCTAATCAAACCGAATAATATTGCTGCATTACATTTACTTTAATATTAATAAAATTAAACCGTAGTATTTTGAGAAATAATTTAAAGGTAGCAATAGAAACTACTAAGTTTAGATATTTACAGAAATATTACTTCCTATTTATTAACTTCAAATTGTGCGATGAATGGCAAAACGATAACCCACAACATTTCTTTTAGTTGAAGTCCTTGTACTTTGGTTAGTTGAAGTTCGTGCACTGTAGTTGGTTATAGTCCGTGCACTTACGATTATTTGAATGCCGCGTATTTTTGTTAGTTGAAGGTTGCATAAATTGTGTGGGTACATTTTGGTTAGTTGAATTTTGGTCATTTGAAGTAGCCCCCTTGTGAATAGAATTGTTACTTGTAACTAGAATTGTTATTGAGTTTACTTTAACCTAGATATGGTTATATCTGGTTTAAGTTTTCTTTCATTAACACAAACAAAAAATCTATAAAAAAACATAAATCAGTTATGCTATGCCCTGTGTAGGCCGGACAATCAAATTTTGTACTACATTTACAGCACAAAGTTTTATAATAAAAAGATATAATTTTAGAAAAACAAAGAGCAAAACATCCATTATAAAATACTGAAATATTATAGGACATTTTTCTAAGCTTGACAAACAGGGGTGAATGAACAGCTTGAATTTTATAGTCTACTTTCTTAAAAGATAGTTATCTGTTTCTCGCAATAAAATTTTACAGAATCCAATAGGGCCTGCACTAGCTTTTTGGTTTTGCTTATTTTCACTTTTTAACATTGACCTGTCTAGAATGTTGACCCTCTGGTATGTATTTTGTTTTTATATGTCTTACTCGCCCTTTGCATGTGATAAACCATTGCAGAGTTTGGCGTTAATCTGGTCCTGGTTAGAATTCTTTTTAAAAAAAGACATTTTAATTATGTCTGCATTATACAACTAAATGTTATCATTTATATAAATATCAAATAAATTTTAGCAATAATTTATAAGTGTTATTTCCAGGCAGAACGGTTTGAACATTGAGAAAAAGTCTTTCACTAATAGAAAAAAAATGTTATAGATAGAACCAAAACCGGGGAAAAGTCATGATCCCAAAATAATAAAAATTTGCAAATATATTCATAAACTTTTTAGGGTGAGTAAAAATCTTCACTACTTGTCATCATTGTTTTGTTTTTAACTCATTCTATCTCGAGAAAGCAAAAATAAGAGCAAGTAATTTAAGTTTTTTTGCAAGCCCCTTGTAAAGGAGTATTAATAGGTTTTCAATTGTTTGATTTATTCAACATATAAAAATTGGTGTTTTGTGTTTAATGATATGAGTCCCACAATTATTAATAGGAAAAATTCTCCTGAGATGTGTGAAAATGTCCAATGTTTCCAGGCTCATGAATAAAATGTTGATAAAATAAATAACTGCACACTAACTCACAAAACCATATGTTTTGTTACTTATCTCATCATCATCAGTGACACTAACACATATTCAGTAGTACTTTATACAACTTATTTATTGAACTTTATACAATATTCATGTGCATTGAATTCAAAAAATGACTGCAAGATACCACCAACTTATAGATATAAAACTCGTAAACAATAGCGTTATTATACAAATATTTGACACACAAGTTTATCTCTTTTTAGAAGCACTATGTAATGCAGTTAAAAAGTTCTACCCTGATTAGGGCTCCACCGTGCTTACAATTTAATAATCAGTCAAATTGCTTGCTATATATTTTTAGTTGCATATGTAATTTTATTAACATACATGTTTATACTTTTTTTAGGATGTTAAGAGGTGTATTTTGAGATGTGATACAACAAATTTAACAGATCATGTTTTGGAGCAATTAATTGCGTATTTGCCTCCTCCTGACCAACTGAAGCGACTTTCGGAGCTCAGAATCGATCCTGAAGAACTAACTGAGGCAGAACAATTTGCTGTCACGGTAGGTTACGCCCTTGTAATATTAATAAGTCTAAAGGCAAAAATAAAAATTGTTTAATACTATGAATGAAAATTGTGTAATAAATGCACTCTTGAACTTGGATTGAATATAATAGCGTATTATAGTGTATTAGTATAGGGAAAGAATGGTTTCTACTAAAACAAATTCTAATCATTTGTAAACAGGAGTTTAAAATAACTTTTTACAAACTATTTCAGATTGTATATTCATGAATGGGAAACTGTAGAGTAAGTATTTATTTGGATTGTATTCATTTAATTTAAAATCTATAGTGGTTTCAGAATTGTCATTTTAAATTTTAAAGTAAAATGTATGCAAATGCAGGAATATTAAATAATATACCTATGAAGGGACCCTTATTAAGTAATTGGCTGTAACTTGTTTTTTCTATGGTTTTCAGGATTTTCTATTATATAGTTTTTCTATATTTTTTTAAAGATCTTTATTATAGAGATGTTTATTTGTTACCTAGTTTTTTTTGTAGTTTTTAAGTTTATATATATATATATATATATAGGAATTTTTGGACTTGATAGGAGACTGACAGACTTACCTAAAGGCAATAGTCCAAAACTGCAATCTCTTGGAAATAAGCACATATAAAACACTTAATACACTTTTATTTTTATTTTTTTATTTTATTTTTTTTTTCTCTTTTTTCTCTTTCTTGACTGAAGAAGATCATGTTGATCGAAATATTTCAAATAAAAGTGTATTAAGTGTTTTATATGTGCTTATTTCCAACAGATTGCAGTTTTGGACTATTGCCTTTAGGTAAGTCTGTCAGTCTACTATCAAGTCCAAAAATTCCTAAATAAGCTTTAAGCTCTACTAGAACTAACCTATAAATAAATAAATAAATATATATATATATATATATATATATATATATATATATATATATTGTAATTTTCTATTTTTAGTTTAAATATAAGAGTTAATTGGCACATTGAGTGCTGGTTGCAATTTAACGAGTCTGTATCCTCGTGGCAGTGTCACATCGAACAATGAGTTAATCCTTTTAATCCATTGAGGTTCATAGTTAGGTGCGTGACACGGTGAGTACGATCTAACTCGATGGGTTGCATTAACTAAGTTGTAATTCACCCTGAAAATATTCCAACTTCAAAATGCACAAATATTCACTAATTAAAAAAATTCATATATTTACAATAATTTTGTATTTAAAATTTTATTTTAATTAAATACAATTGTATACATATATTGCAACTCTACAATACAACTAAACTCATTTTCACTCTATCACAATAAAAGGACCACCTTGGAATGCCGCAGATGTTCCATTTTTACATACTATAAATAAAACATTTAGGACCACAACAAATAAGCTCCTTAACAACACTTAGTACAAACTATACTGAGATTCTCACTCCAGTTGAAATAGAAATGATAGGTTTTACTATTTTTCGAACGGCTGACAAGATCGAAGTACAGGCTGTAAATATTTTTGTTTAATTACTCTGTAAGTTCTGAGAAGCGATAAATATCTCTTAGACACCACAGATGTTTATTCTTGTACATGACATGTCACTGTAAATAAACTGTGTTAAGAAATAAATGCTCTCTTGAAGCAATGAAAAAATTCTTGATAGGCGAGAATAATCCTACTCACTAAAAACATTTTATTTAGACACGCTCAGCAAGTCAGTGAAGCGCAATGAGTTGATTTACTCGAATAAAAGCTACAGAATTAAATGTTCTTAATTAATTAAGCAGGTAGAATTATTATTTTCAGTAGGTGATATTGAAAAAATTGTGGTTTTTATTTATATTGAACTTTTTAAAGGTTTATTAAAAAGTAAATTTTATAAAAACCGTTATTGGTTGGCGCTTTTTGCCTGATTGTACCTACAAGTATTAAATAAGTATAATTAAGCAACAATAACCCTTGCTACAAATATTTCAAATTTGTGCCAAATTTTATTTAATTAAGTTATAATAGTATTTGCATGGTTTAATTATTCATTTCTATTTTGACCCTTCTATTAATATTTTAAAAGAAGAATTGGTATACAGAGCATATTATCATAGCTACTTTGGGAGGAAAGAATGTTAATTTGTCTCTCCGAACTGTAAATGGCTAGTTACTTTCCTTATATTATTATTGCTCAACCCGGTCAAACATTTCCATTGCGACAAGTAGCAAAAACCAAAGTAAAACATATGTGCATTTTTTAAAGAACATCAACATAACCAACCTAACTTAAACCATCTTACATAAGAGGTTATGGTTATTCTCTCATTATTTTTCAATAAAATCAATCCAAGGTTTGGATTGTCATTCAGACAAATGAATCCAAAGAACCAGTACATATAACAGAAATTAAAACTTACGAATCCCCATACAGAAATCCAATCTCAATAACAAAACGATACAATAACAATACAATACAAAACCAGGTCTTATATAACCAAAAAAGTACGAAACAAACAGAAATTTATGGAAGTCATCCTTCACCGAACCCTGAAAACCATCCACCAATACTTCCTGGAAAACATTTAAGGTACTTTTAGGTCATTTCTGAAGGTATGCTCCCCAGTGATGTGATTTTAGGTTAGTAACAAAAATGTAGAGGGAAATCTCCTACAAAGAAAAAGACTTTGCCATTCCCAATCTATAAATGCCTTCATTTGAGCTTAACGTGTGCCAGGAACTCCAGCCATCTCTACCGTGGCGAAGTCCCAAAAAATCTACACAATATCTACATTTTCAATTATTGTTGTTTCATTCATTCTCAATAGTCGTAAAAAACCTGTTCTAATAGTACAGTTGGCCCATTCTAGCTGTGATTTTTAGTATTCATAAATATTTCTAATTAATAGATTACTCAATAACATGTAAAACATTATTTTTTTAAAATTTAAACTGCATCACTCTGAATTTTCAGTATCACCTACACATATATGATTAATACCCAAGTGTTAATATATCATGGCTTTGAGTTGTTAGAAATTAGTTTTAGTATAAATTCTTAAATTTTAAGATTTTTGGTCAAGCAAAAAAGGAAGTTATCTGTGTAGAATGCATTGGAGGGAATTACAGTCAAGATATTTTTATACTAGATTTTATTAATTTAATTTAATAATTGTTTAAATACTATCGTACTACATACTGTCCTTCCTTGACAAAATTTTATTTTGAAAACATGTTTAATTCAGTTTCAGAAATGTATCTAAGGATTTTGTTTAGAATTTCGGAGTAACAAATTATGTTTTTAGGTTGTACTATCTAAATTAAATTAAAAAATTTCTGGATATTGAAGTTAATATATTTACAAAAACATATGCATTGCTTCTGAATTAACAATATTTATTATTTATTGAAACAGGAAAAATTTTGTTCCTTCTTCTTTGAACATGGACAGCCTACTTGGTCACTTTCCTCCATCGAGAGTGGTCAAGGCTTTTTTGTTCGAATTTTGAGTGAGTTTATTTGATATAAAATGATTTGTAGTAAAAAAATACTATAATTGTAACCTGCATGATATACGTAGCAACCTCTCCCTTCTGATTTTGTTTGAATGCTGAAAAAGTGGCAAATGTTTTTTGTCAATCTCTACTAAGTAGTTTGGTTTATTTAACTTTACATCATCTGATATTCTCATTTTCTTAATCCTTTTTACAAATGGAAGACTTTTCTATATTGTTAGAATTTTTTTCTAATTCAGTTACGAACTTATGCCTATCCTCGATGCCATACTATCTGCCTAATTGCACCTCAGTTATAGTTGTCCTAGCCAGTTTAAACAGGGTGTCTAGTGACAGAGAAAACCTGGAAAAGTCAGGGAAAATTTTAAAAAATCGGGAAAATATTTATTTTGATTAGAAAAAAAACTAGTGGCCATTGCTCTCGAATATTTGGTATTGTAAGCCAGCGGTTTAGGGGCAGGGCAGTCAGGAAATAACACTTCTTTATTTAGATGCCCATTATTTATTTGATAAGCCCAATGCTATGACTTCAGGACTTATGTCAATAAATATTAAACGTGTCGAGTAGGTACAGCTGGGAGGTTTTAGCCTGGACCTTGGCCTTGGGGTGCGCAGTGGTTCTGTTATCATATGGACAGGTGGGGATAACAGATAGCTCAGTCTGTTTCTGACCACACAGAACGCTGTGTAAACATTCGTAGCCAGCTATTTGTCTAGACTCGTGATAGTATGTGTTTTATTTGACGGTGATTATTTGTACACTGTTTATTTCAACATGGAAGGTTCCAGTTTTCATTGCCATAGCGGGCAATCGCGTCATGCAGATGTCGTCGTTACCTCCCCTCCTTCCTTAGGATAAATATAAACTAAAAGATAAAGTGACTGAAGCAGAGATTATATGGTGCGTGAATTTAGTAATGCAACACTTCTTTACGCAATGCAGAAGGTAGTGTGTGCCTCTTTCCAAGGATGTTCCCTGATAGCACCATTGCACAGAACATGAGATTGGGGAAAGATAATATTTCCTATAGTGTTGTAATCGGTTTATCAAATTATATTAAAGACCTGTTACTGACATCATTAAATTCAAATTCTAACTATGTAATTGGTTTTGATGAAAGTTTAAACAAAATAGCACAAAGAGCCCAAATGGATTTGAGTGTTAGGTATTGGGATGCAGAGACGGATGAAGTGAAAGCTCGATATTTTGGTTCTGTGTTCCTTACAGACACAAAAGCAAAAGAGTTACTCAATTCGTTCTTCAAAGTCTGGATTTATCCAAGATCCTTCAGATATCAATGTAAACTGGGCTTTTTATAGACATCTAAAAGAGGAAAAAGTCAGGGAAAACTCAGGGAATTTCTTCAAGCTATTTTACTAGACACCCTGGAAAAGTCAGGGAAAACTCAGGGAATTTCTTCAAGCTATTTTACTAGACACCCTGGAAAAATCAGGGAAAACTCAGGGAATTTCTTCAAGATATTTTACTAGACACCCTGTTAAATTTTCACCAAGCAATTTGACTTATTGTATCCTGTTTTAGTCCTATTTCCACATTTTTTACTCCAAGAAGGCTAGAAAAATTTTAAGAATTATTTTTTGTAAAATTTCGGCCAAACAACTTATTTTTTCTGTATTTAAGCATGCAACTGTTAATTTCTTATTCCCATTGAATTTAAAGAATTGGCATCTTTGTAAGCTTACAGCAACTACTTTGTTTCATTTTCTTCGATTTAACATGATTTTTCCTATTCTTTATTAATGATATAAGTGATAGAAAAAGTTTTTGTATCCGTTATACATTTTGTTTGTTAACCTGATCCAAAGTACAAGCCTTATTTTTTTTTATTAACATTTTCCATTATCAATATAATATGAAGGTTTTTAAAATTTCATATTGATTTTTTTAGATTGATCTTAACATCAGTATTGTGGTTGTATTTTTTTATGCTTATGTTCTATGTTAATCTTATTGCATTAGAAGAAATTTATAATTAAATGTCATATCTTCTCCATAAACCATATTCTATTTATTCTGTAGAACGTGTAATTTGAAATCTCAAAACATATCCTAAGTGTATTTTTAAATTAATTTTTATTACATTATTTTTTTAAAAAATATTCCTTAAAGAAATTTTACTAATCTTTGCAAAGAATGGATGCAAAAATGTGTTTGTTTAAATATTCTTCTTATGCAGCAAATCTTCTGTCAAATGTTGCAAAGGAAAAGGTGTGTGAATAAATCTCAAAATTTTTGAAAGCCAAAATTGTTAAATTGTTTTTTTTTTATAAAAAAGGAACAAAATTAAACTCTCAACCTGTACTTCAACTTTATGATTTCGGCACTGTTTTTAAATGTTCTTAGCAGATTAGATGTTGAAACCTGGAATAAAATAATTTATAAAATTGGATCATATTCTATTTTTTACTTATATACTTACAGTGACTAACAGAGGCATTTCTTTTTAAGGGTCCCATAATTCGTAAAAATATTTTAAATTCAATTAATAAAATTAGTGATTCGTTTTAGTCAAAACGAAGGAAATAAACATTTCAGACACAAAATAAGGAAGCTCACATTTGTACCATGTATAACTGGCGCAATATCAGTTCCGCTCTGACCTTTGAGCAGGTAGTGATGGCGCGCGGGAGTCAGGGGGGAAGATGCTTTTCTGCAAACATAGGTTTTCTTGTAATTCTAACCGTTCTAATGGCACTTGTCCTATGGCTAGGCTATTATAGTCAGTCTCTCACTCCCAATTGTCGAGTTCATTGTTTAGTTACTGTTGTTGGAAATAATGAAGATCATCTTCTATAGGATTTTCATTTAAGTCAAATAGGAGCAATAAATGTAACAGTAAACAATTGCAACTAATTGGAAGCAAAAAAAAAACAACTAGTTTTTATAACAGCCCTAAATTTTCACAACCCGTCTTTGGCCTTTACTTAAGTAAATATTCATTAAATTTTTTAAATGTGTAATAACCTTACAACTCACTTAATTGATGTATTAATTTGATTTGCATAATTGTACTGATTCAATTGTTTTTGTGCTATGTAGTTTGTTTTAATTTTACTGTGTTGTAAATATTGTGTATTAAAGGGCATAGGCTATTCATAATGTATATGTTGTCAAAGCTTTGGGCTCTACCAAAACTAACCTAAAAAGGAGTGTGGGTGTGTGTGCACATGTGAGTGTGTGTGTGTGTGTGTGTTGAATGGAATTCTAAAAGGGACATAGTAACAGTATAGTACAGTCATGTTATAAACTCCACTTAACACAATTGTGTAATTTTGTTCTAAATTCGTCATTTGTTAGCCTATAGATACTGTAGAATATGCATCTATCATTTTTACTAGGAACGGGTTGATTCCTTAAATTTTTTATTCTAAAATTTTTCTTCCGATTCTTTTAAGCTTAAGTGAATTTAGTTAACATCTTCGTCATGTGGTGAAGCTTTTTAAAAGTTCTATTTTAATGAAATAGGCTACACAAAACTTCTGAAAACCTGACAGACATATTGGATGGAAGTAATTATTTATATAAAATTAGAAATGTGAACTTAAGTTCATAGTTACAGTATAAATTCAGTAATAGCCATTTCAGTTGTTATAACTGGAGAAATTGGAACTAATTTTTTGTGTGTTTTGTTTTGACATCTATGTGGCCAGAGAAGGAGGGAGAGAGAGAGAGAAGAGCCCACCCAAGTGAGAGTTAGACATCGGAGAGAGACGAATAGTGACTAACAAACAAATCATAAATGCTTCCAAACGCTTTTGTTGTTGCCTCATAAATAATAATAATATTTTCGTTATCTGAAATCGGTATTTGCTTTAGTCATTTAATTCATACAAAGCAACTAATACATAAATAAATCATAGTTGATTATTAATTATTTTCCAAATAAATTACACCACACATATATTTTAACAGGTCAGAAAAACAGAAATCTGTATCGACACTAATCATGGAGAATCGGGTATTGCCGATGTTTGGAATTGACGATTCCTGGAATCGAGAATAGGAATTGTGATCCCTAATTTTTACATTGATGGTTTTGTCAAGAAAATTATAATTATAGGAAAAAGATGTCAAATTACATTTGAAAACTATTTTCTGTTTATTTAAAAATCCAGTTTAGCATAAATCTTGGCTTCCTAATAATATTTTGTTATGTATTTTAAAACTTCAACCGAATTTTCAGCTTGAATCTGATTAATGACAAATCTTTAACAGATAAAATTCACCATTAAGAATAAAGACACGAAGAAGAATATAAAAGTGTAACTAAGTATTAAGGTGAGAGTTGTTAGTTAAATCCTTTACTATCACATGAGGCTAACAATTTGATGTTCTCTATAGTAACTATCATTATTATTATTATTCCTTTATCAAATTAGTTTTGGAATGAAATAGCTTACTGCTTTAGTCTACTCACAGAGGCTTTAGATAAGTATGCCACCTGAAGCTTAACAGGTATAGAGAAATTAAAGTGAATGTAGAGTTTCGTGTTACAATTTTTACTTCATCAAAGTCAAATCTTTATAATAATTTATTTTTTAGAGTATAGACCGATAATAATTATTTTTCCTGTATGTCAAATTTTTTGTTGAATATTTCACAAAGAGAATTTTCATTGTAATGCAAATGTTTTTGTAGTATTACATGGAGTTTAAAGGGGGTAATATATTCAAGATACAAATTATAATTCTCCACAAAAATTAATATAAATATATTTTCAGATTGCAGAGATTAAAAGACTTTTACCTAGGTTGAAATCAATGAGCTTCCGTTTACACCATGCTGAAGTAGTGCAAGATATCAAACCCGTGAGTATTGCCATCAGATTGCTTTTCCTGAGTAAAGCAGTATAATGAATGTTTAAAGCTCTTATGGATATTTCTTTTTATTCACTTTTGACGCCTTTGCTTTAATGGATTGTCATAAGGGAATAAGTGGAATGAGGTTTAGAATAACTTTGTAGTTTTCCTAGGTTCACTTGAGTACTATGTAAATGTGAAATAAATATAGTCTATGTTTCCTGTAAAAAGTTGTTATTTAGGAACTTTGGTAAAAATAAAAATCATGATAAGAAATATTTACTAAATTTTAAAATAAAATAAATTGCTAATTTGTTCAAGTTCTATTTATGTTTATTTTGCGATAACTTTTGTCATAAGACGCACATTTGCATTTTGTACTTCAGGTTTCTTTTAATTTAAATTCACCCCCATGTCATCTTTATTATTATATTATATATAATTAATATATTCTTGATATTTTACGTTATCCATTGTTTTTCCGTTGCACTGACTTTATGAAGTTAATATATTACTATTGTAAGTAATTTTATCCACCATTAAGTCCAATGATTTTACCTTGTGTGATGAGGTCCCTTTCGGTCACTTGACCATTGTCGAATCACTGATTACTTTTTTCAATTTTTCTGGTGTGGATGTTCGTTCCATTGTGTTGGTTATTGTTGACGTCATACACGTCATACCAGCTAAACCAGGGGGACTTTGTATTTTAATACTTTGACCACTACTAACTTGACCGGGAAAACAAAAAATATAAATGTCAACAGAGTAAATTACTCACTTCCTACCTTGAGTTGCAAATGTACCTTCCGTTTGCTTAGTACAACACACAATAATCATCAGATAGTGACCAACACCAAGTAACAGCTATACTGAGCAAGAAAGTACTCTTGACATCAAAACTTATCACAGGTTTATAATATCTGATAAAATTACTGCAATAAATTGCTGCAAGTGTTGAGAGGAGATTAATAATATACCTTAGACAACACAGATGTCTAGTCTTGTACGTAACATACCAAAAATAAACTCTTTAGAAAGAAGTTAACGACGACTTTAATGACATTTGTATGACTTCTATCACTAATGTGTCATGACGAGCATATTCCATCTATAGAACGCATTGGGTTTAATAAAAGTATAATAGTAACAGTTTTATCAAACTGTTTAGCATTTGTAGATTATATTATTCTCATTTAGCCAAATCTTTATATTTATTAATAATTGCCAAATTAGATATTGACATAAATTAAAGAAGTGTTTTTGCCTTTTATAAAAACACAGTATCAAATCACCCAAGCCACACATACTTGTTATATTTTACACTATACCCATATAATTCGTAAATGTTTTTCAATTGTTTATTCTTCATAGCAAATAAATTATTATTACATGTTACGCTCACTATATTTATTTTAAAAAAATAATGTCGGGAAAATAAATATTATCAATAAAAGAAATAGCTACTGCTGAGAATGACAAAGAAGAGTTTTCTAATTCATGATAAAATCCAGGTACATGGTTATTGACCTAAAATAACAACACTTACTATTCTTGAAACGTCAGATCTGTACTGAATTAGTTTCTGAAATTTTTGTCGATCTGAATAAAACAAATTATATACAATTTTTCAACTGTGCTGGTAAGGGTTTTTTGGGTAATAAGAACTCCAGATTATTTTCTTTTTTTTTATTAATTCGTTTATTTTTTTAATCTTATTTATATTACTAAACTAATGTTATAGAACTATATATTTGTTTTTTTGTCGTGAATTTATATATAATTTTTTTCACTCCAGGATTATCAGTTAATATTTTAAATAGTCAAGGACGTTAGAAATTATAGTTTTTATTTCATTTTGTCCAAATTACACTTCCAGATTTCAAGATACTCTTTTAAGTGCGTATTGTCTAGAAATTTAAAACTGATTAAGAAAAATGTCAGTAATAAAACATAAAACACTAATTGAATCAATATTATACTATAAACCAACTCAGAATTAATTAATTCTTTCAAGTACAATTTTGTCAACAATTACTGGGCTCACAAATAGATGTATTTGGAACTAAATTGTCATAAATTCATATACAAGTGTGGTGCTATAAAAAATGACAGTTCTCCAGCGTAAATGGGTTATGAAGTATCCATTTATATTGGGAAATATATAACAGACAATTTTCGTGTCTTTTAGACATAGCCAATTTGCCTATGTTTCATGGAATTCCTGCCATGCTTTCTTTAAAGTTAATCACTCCATCCAGTAACTTATAATGAATAAACTAGAAATGTAGAAAACCAGGCTTAAATTGTTAAATGTTTAATATAGGTCCAAGTAATGTGTGTAGAAAATATTGTTTAGATAAAACTTTACTTTAACTATAATTGCAATATGTTAATTGATTTCAGGACATTGTTGCAGCTACTGCAGCTTGCGAAGAAGTCAAACAGAGCCGTAAGTTTGCTCAGATTCTAGAACTGATCTTACTTATGGGCAATTACATGAACAGTGGATCGAGAAATGGGCAGGCTTTTGGATTTGAAATTAGTTTTTTGCCTAAGGTATTGAATATTGAGTTTCTGACATTTTTATCTTGTTTTAATTATTTTCCTGAAGCATATTTATAGTGTTACATTGTTAAGAGGTTCAATAAACTATAAGACAATTATAGAATAAATTACTATCTTTTAATTCACACATTTTCATGGCCGCTATTATTTATGCACCTAGCATTTATAAAAGCATCCAAACATTTTTTATTACTTCTAATAATAACTATTGAAACAAATATTCTTTGAGCTTAGCTTGTGAGGTTATGTTAAAAACAAATAAAAACATACACAAAACTCACAAATTAATCATTTATTAACTCATACGCGTTTCAATGACCAAGTCATCATCATCAGTGCAACTAGGATGAAAGTAAGGTTACACTTCCGTCCACTTGTCAAAACAACAGTTATTAACCCTACTTTAAACATGATACATCAAATGGAAATTTTGTACCTAACTCAATAATTACAATAAAATTTGTAACATACAACATAATTACATATAAACAAAATAGATAATATTACACTTTATTATTATAGAAACAAATAAAAACATACACAAAACTCACAAATTAATCATTTATTTACTCGTTCGTGTTTCAATGACCAAGTCATCATCATCAGTGAGTGTTACTACTACAAACTCTAACTTACAACTAGTAGTAGTTGTAAGTTAGAGTTTGTAGTAGTAACACTCACTGATGATGATGACTTGGTCATTGAAACGGGTATGAGTTAATAAATGATTAATTTGTGAGTTTTGTGTATGTTTTTAATAACTATTGAGTTCGATAATATACCACGTGATTGTGGGTGCGAGGCAGTTGTCTTGGTTTTTCGGATGCCAAGCATTTCGGACATCTTAAAAAAGACCATTAGCTTACAAGCTTCTTTGTACATCTACTATGATTACAGCTTCTTGATTTGGCACAGCGTATTTTCTCCTCCCGCTTAATGAAAAAGTCCATAAATCAAATAGACTTGTGTCTTTCCTTTGTCACAGGATAAGGTGGGGCGTTGTTGATTGCTATTCACTCAAACGGAGCACCCAAATTGTATTACCTCATTGGTGCTGTTCTTCTTCTAACTGGATCAGTAACTCCTGCATATATGGTAGAATTCTGCACCAATTCTCAATATCTTGCTTTATTTTCACCCAGTAGAATCACTCTCGTGCCTTCCCTAATATCGAGCGGACTCCATTGCTGCCTCCTGATACAGCTCATGTAGCTTTAACTAAAATAAAAATTAGCTTGAGATGTAAAATTTTAATCACTATTTTATTATGAATAAACCACAGATTTTGTAAGTAGCCTGTAATTACAAACATTGTGTACAATTGTATAGTTAGCTGATATTAGTACCTGTCATTCTCATTTACAACAAAATTCAGGTTTTATGTAAGCACATATTTTATAGATTAATTTTTTTTCTATACAAACACCAACCATTTGTACGCATCATTATACCACTTTTTTGGCTTTATAACTTTTTTCTTTTACATTCTTTGTTCTGCATTGCACTTTTTTCTTCTGTCTTATTTAACACTCTGTTTTAATAACTTTTTTTTATAGTATATATGTAAAGACAGGTAATTAGCATTTATATTTTTGTAGCTCTTATATTCTTTTCCTGACTGACTAAAAAATTTTGTTCATAGGAAATAGGAAGCTCCTATCAGTACTCATACATTGTGTTATTCTAAGAGGGAGATTCTATTAAATGTATTATATAGCATTAGGAACTTATGAGTTTCAAACATAATACATTTAATAGAATGGCCCTATTACCAGATTTTCTCAAGCAAAAGATTTAGGTGTTACAAAAATATGTGTTTGTTCATTTGCTGATGTAGAAGACAGGTTATTGAACACATGCAATTAAAAAAAATATATCGACATTAAAATTTCTTGCATAACAATGTTCTAAATGCATTGGATTGTAAAGACTGTGTAAATCACAGGGTTTTACAAATATCTGATCCTGTGAAGTATTTTAAGATATCTATGCGTCTTCCTTTCTTTGGGCGATTTAAAAAAAAATGTTTCACTCCAAAATTGACTGTACAGGTTTTTTTGTCCCAAGTTACAAAAACTTTCTAATTATGTATATGAAGATGCAGTAGAAGAGCTTTTAAAACAAATATAATCAGTATTTACTGTTTCTCACATAATGTTAATAATAATAACTTCATTATCTTTGTTACGATATTTATCAAAATAAAATCCATGTTTGTGGGGGGGGGGGGGGCATGCACGGGAATGTGTTGTGTATTTATTTTGCACCATCTTATAAAACATTTGTTTTATTATTTTTGGTTTGTAATTCCGTATGTAGGCTAGTTTTCATTAACACTGCTATGTCAGTAAAATATACTTCTATTTTTTATTTGTGTTCTACGTGAATGGTTTTCTTTGCAACACTTTCTTAAATGTTACGAAGTAATTATGTTATTGGGTTTGATAAAATATACATAGAATTATTTTAGAAAGGGTTTCAAATAAAATGTCAACATTGTTGTTTTCTATTTAAAAAAATGTATAAAATAAACATACCATCTCCACCCACATACGCCTGAGCCTATACCCAATTGGCTTTTTTGTATTGTAGAATTTTGTTAATCAATATCATCCTTGTCTGTTTATCACGATAAGAAAAAAATTGGGGTTTAATTATAAACTAGTAACAAACATCAGCTAGTGACCGACACCGAGTCAAATATATACTGAGCTTCTCACTCCAGTCGACATGAAAACTGATGAAGCATTCTATTATGTTTAGATGTATGACAAAGGTCAGTGGGTCATAAATACTTTTATTATTTAGGCTTTATCGTAAGTTTCGAGAGTCGATAAATAGCCCTTAGAAAGCAAGGACGTCTAGTCTTGTGCTGGATATATCAGGAAATAAACTCTCTTAGCACAAATAAATCAATCAAAAAATGATGACATTCAGGACTTTCTGGCCTAGTCATTATACTCGCTGCTAATAAACTGTTTAACTAGCTGACCTAGACTGTAAACCACAATGGGTTAATAACTTTTTGTAACATAACGTTCACTTTAGCTGGCTCGTGATAATTGAAGCTTGGAACTCATTATGAATGATATAGTTTTAAGAAAAACTGAGAAAGATTCTGTTGAACATAATAAAATATTTCCGTTTCTATTTTTGTTTTTTATTTTTATATTTAATAAACTCAAGCTTACCAGACGCTCGTTGCTGCAATACCAAAAGAAAAGTATTTCAAATAACCGATATTCAGGATATTGCAAATACATAAATTTATATCTAGACTACAGAAAACTATCGTAAAAATAATAATATTTATTTTTAATAATTATAAACAAAATAATACAACCTAAAGTGAATATAATAGGTACTGTCACAGTAATTGGATTAGTTTCTTGAATACACAAATAAGACATTAAAATTTGTAAATAGTTAACCAACTTTTGCATTTTACATTTCTAGATTAGTCAAAGTCAGGCCCAAAATAATAACACAATACTTTTAGCTGTAAATCAGAAACAAAAGTGAATGTAGTCAAACTCGAATATTTGTTGAAAATTACATTGTAGGAATTAAAGTTATAGGCCTAATGGATTTCACAGTTCAATTGATTTTTTTGTAACTTGTGTCGCACCTATCGGAAGATAAATAAATTATGCCAGAATAGTGTACTCAACAACTTAAAGTTTCATGACAATCGAACGAATTATGTACTAATGCGTAAAGGACGGACAGACGTGTATTATTTTTTATGTATTTTATATTCATTATTTGTGTGTATTTTTTAAAAATTAACCACTTTTTTTATTTCTGTTGCTTTTAGCTTTCATCTACTAAAGATGTAGACAACAAAACTACACTACTGCATTACATAGCAGACACCATCGAGCAAAAGTTTCCAGATCTCTTGTCATTTAGTGATGAAATGTCACATGTCGACAGGGCTGCACGGGTTTCTACAGACATAATACAGAAAACACTTCGGCAAATGGAAGTAAATGTTCGTAATTTGGAGACAGATTTGGCGAACAGCAAGCAACCACAAAATGAAGATGATTTGTTTTCTCAGGTCATGGGTGTATCCTTGAATAAGCAATTTAGGCAGTATTAATATTATAGTGTGATAAAATATAATGGTAAAAATACTAATGAATGGCACTAGACAATTAATATTCTTAGTAATTTGTTTTGTCAGCATTCGATCATAATATCAGAAAGTAACTTTATCCTATAGTTCTTATCAAAACACTAAAATTATACTGTAATAGTCTGGACTAGGGCCGTAGAAAAAAAGTTATTTTCTGATATCATTATTGAAAGGTTGACAATAAAAATATTAAGAGTAATATTGTCTCGTGCTATTGATTAGTATTTCTACCACAATATTAATATTGTTGTTGATTTTATTGTAGTTATTATTAATACTCTGCTTCTCAGAGTAGATTATCATAAAGGCATGAAAGAAGTATGCCACAACCAACAGTCATGCTGTCGGTGTGTGATTAGCAACTTATGGTGTTGGTTTTTCTGAAACCATATTTGGTCTTTGCACAAACTTAGATGCTCCTCGTATTTCCTCTGAAATGCCTAGAGTAAAAAAATAGAGCTTTGGTTTTTATTGTTTTGTGTTAACTATAATATATGAATGAACTTTTACTACGTCTAACAAGAACCCAAACATTCACTGTGATTTTTTTAAAGAAGCTGTTTTCAAGGTTTTCTCTTAAAAACTAAAGTTTATTTTCCTTAGCACAAAATCATTAAAATAGACAGACTTTAAAATGTTCATTATAGTTTTTATTGAACATTTAACTGTTACATCAGTTTTTAATTTTTGTAAACATATTTATTTACACATTCAAGTCTACACCTGTATATAGATCGGGCCATTTTATAGTCGCTTACACCCATGTATAGCTCATAATTATTTCCATAGAAATATAATTTCCGCATATTCTCGGTTTTGTTGATGTCGTTTATATTGGTTATTCTACTTGACACGTCCTTACCTTTAGGCTAATCAGAGTTGCTTCTAAGAACAAAAACCTTTGTGAAGTGTGGCGACCAAGAGCTAGCAGACAGTTGTTTGACAGATGTTGGATCGGTCAGATTGTGAGTGTTTTGTTAGTGCGAATTGTTAACGTTTCGAGTTTGTTGTTGTTCGCTCTTAATTTCATGTATCAGTTATTTTGTTTCTTCAATTTGTAGTTAATTTAATTTTTGTTTAGGTTTCAAGTTTGTTGTTTTTTGCTTTGAATTTTATCTTTCAGTTATTTAATTTTTATTGTTAGAGATCATACGTTATAGATATAATGGCTAAAGACATTTTAGGAAGCGATTCAATACAAGATATATATTGCTTTTAGACAGAGACAGTGTGTGTCCCAAGCTGCTTTAAGTTACACCACACTAAATAAATTAGTTGCAGTGTACTGTAGAGTTATTTGTGAGGTTTATAATTTTTTGAAAGTCTTTTCTTTATCTCTCGCCCAATATGATAGGATAGGTTGTATAGATATATAGGCCAATATTTTTAAATTACATTTTCTTTTAGCTTTAAAATGATATATAATATCTAATATTTGTTATCATTCCAATGTAAAATATGTGTAATGAAGTACAGTGTTGCTATTTTATTTTGTTGACTTTTTTATACTTTTTTAAAAGGAGGATAACACCATCTATATGTAACTAATCAGTTCCTATGTATGTATTTCTTGAAAGCTTGTTTCATTCCATTAACAAAATGTATAATTTGTTATAAATGTGGTATTTATTATAAGTCAGGTTTTTTTTATATTTTACCTAAAAACCTCCAGGCAGTTAGAGATGAAAGCCTGTTAAGGGACTTGGCTTCAAAGTGATTATGCAGCAAGACTTTCTAAATATTTTTAATTACTAGTGTATAAGTATATCTAAAGTATGAGAGTCTTATATTGCCAATTTAGAAGAACTGAGCCTCTCATGTCAAAAGCCTTATTTTGATTTAACATTTTTTTGTAGGAATTGTTGAGTTGGCCAATTTTACCTTAACATTATTTCAGTCTTTTGCGGTGGAAGCAAGAAAACAGTGCGCTTTGCTACAAAACATGTTTCAGAATATGGAAACATTATACTCTGAACTTGCAGAGTTTTATGCTTTTGATAAACAAAAGTACACATTAGTTGAATTTTTCACAGACCTGAAGAGATTCAAGGATGATTTTTATGTGAGTAAAATGTTTATACGGGGCATAAACATGATTTTTAAAATTAGTGTTTAGTAATTATTATTTATACCTAACTCAGGTTGTTTATTCTGAATCGGTGTGATTTACATTCAACAAAAATACACATTTCAAGAGTATAAATTATTTTCTATTTTCTGGTGTAAAACAAAAATCAACTACAACATAAGCCTTGAGCTCAGGCTATTTAAAAAAAAACCCGCTTAGTAATTAAATACTCTATAAATGGTATATGAGCTTCACAAGGAGACTCTCGTTTTTCAAAAATTCAGTACTATAAACAAAGATAAAATTAAAATACTCATTATAAAAACAAATCATTAGAAATACAAAAAAGTCAACCATAATAGTAATTAGTAATTAAATACTCTATAAATGGTATGTGAGCTTCACAAGGAGACTCTCGTTTTTCAAAAATTCAGTACTATAAACAAAGATAAAATTAAAATACTCATTATAAAAACAAATCATTAGAAATACAAAAAAGTCAACCATAATAGTAATTAGTAATTAAATACTCTATAAATGGTATGTGAGCTTCACAAGGAGACTCTCGTTTTTCAAAAATTCAGTACTATAAACAAAGATAAAATTAAAATACTCATTATAAAAACAAATCATTAGAAATACAAAAAAGTCAACCATAATAGTAATTAGTAATTAAATACTCTATAAATGGTATGTGAGCTTCACAAGGAGACTCTCGTTTTTCAAAAATTCAGTACTATAAACAAAGATAAAATTAAAATACTCATTATAAAAACAAATCATTAGAAATACAAAAAAGTCAACCATAATAGGTAAGAAAGCTTTTTTTTAAGAGATGGACAGATGGCTGCCAGTTAATATCGGACTTTCAAATTCTATGACTATCACTCAGCAACTGAACTAGAAAAAAAGCTGAAAAGGAATGAGCAATTATCCTTTGATAACAATTTGGAGCGACAGTAGCGTAACTTTTTATTTCAAGTTAATAAAACCTTTTAACCACCCATACTTTTTATTTAAACCCTTATATACATTTCGATTGCAAAGCTATTATCTACAGAAGAAATTATTATAGTTTAATAAATAAAACCACTTGTAAATTGTTACAATTGCTTATAGTATCACTTACTTTATATTGTTGAGGACGGCCGTTTCGAGAGATGTGTCCCATTGGTAACTCTGACAATTAGTTACAGTCTGAGTTGAAAATCGGACACATCTCTCGAAACGGCCGTCCTCAACAATATAAAGTAAGTGCTACTATAGGCAAGTGTAACAGTTTACAAGTGTTTTTAGTTAAAAACTAGTAGCTCAGGTGAAGATGGAATCAACAATATTTTTGTAGTTAAGAGTTTTTATTTATTTAAAATGTCTTTTCATAGTTCATAGCCTAGATATCACAGGTAGTTAGAGTGATATAACTAAAACCTAATGTTTTTAATAAAAATAAAAATGTCTAATGTTTAATTGCCATTTCAATTTTTGACAGGCTCAGTGATTGTATTTCAAACTGGATTGGCTTTTGGATTAGTCCAATATTTTCATGTACAAGGTTTCAATATTTCTCTTGTATAAAAATTATGTTCTCAATGTGTATCTCTTTAATTCATGCAATGATTTCTTGACCAAATGTGTTATTATTCATATCTTGCTTAATTGTAAGACCCAAAGGTTTCTTAGAATTACTCTTGTATTTCCTCACAATTAATGGAGTTTTTACTCATTTTTAGGTTTAGTCCTGACAAGATTTCTAATTCTTAAACGATTTCTATATTTCATATTTCTATTCCACTTCCCTTTCGACGACCTCAGAGCGTAATGAGTAGTTATAGACTGCAGATTTCCATTTATAATCAAGTAATCCATAATACTGTTCAGTTTATCATTTTAACCAAAGTAATTCATCAAATATTATTACATTCAATCTGAGGTCTGAAAGACAATTTATAACCAAAGTGGCTTGTTTTAATCATCTTGAATTCACTGAATAATTCATAAGTAATTATTGCAAAAATTAATGCAGCGGGTTGGTCGTCAATGAAACAATTGTTTCGAAATGCTTCAGCAAGTAAGTTAGAAGTTTTTACTCAGTTAAACAATAATTACTTATAAAGTATAACTAGTTATATATGTGAATTTGATGACAAACATTCAAATATTAACTAGTTTGATTTTGTTTCTCAAATACCAGCATCTTAAAAATACCTTCCCTTCTCTACACACATATACTTGCTTTGGCACTACATATACACATACAACAAAAGGTATATCTTTCTCATTATTCCACAGCCGAGGTTATTTGAGCTAGAAATTTTATTAAGTTGGTAAAATAGTTTTTTTTAATCTACTTTCACCATGGACGTTTTTAAACTCACAAGACTACTTTTAAAATAGTAATTCTTAGAATCAAAAATACTTGACAAATATTTAAATAAATAAACCTCAATTCACTAGAATTTCCATGTTTAGCAAATTTGTAGAAAAAATTTCACACTATTGCTCTATAAATTACTTTAAAGTTTTACATTTTTCAGACAATAATTAGTTTCTGTTAGTAGTTTACTAGATAACTAATATGCAAACAATCCAGTCATTGAATGCCTGAATGACAATTTATTATTTTTTTTATCGTAAAAATGTTATGCTTTAGAAGTACCTTGTTAATTATAATTAATTATTAATTTTACCGGGTATTAAAAATAAGTAATTCTGTTGTGATACTCTCATGTTTTTAAACAATAAAATTATTTGGTGTGTGCTGAAATAGTTCTTAAACACATTTTTATTTTGGGAAAATATTCTTAAATTATCAAATTTATGCATTATTTTGTAGATATTCGAAATATTCCAGCCAATTGATTATTTTAGTATACTATGTATTTATTGTAAATTATTTGAAGAAAGAGAGTGTTCAGTATAATTTTGGTGACAATAGAGCAGACTTAAGTAGGTATCAGATAATTTTCTTGTAAATGATGTTCACCATTCTGTGTCATGAAATTCTGCTACTTAGTGCTATATGGAAACATAGTAGTAAGCTTGTCTGCCTTCAACAAACAAGGAATGTTTTTAGGAATGCAAAACATATGTAAATTGCGACATTAGTTATTAAGGTAGATTAATAGTCATTAACATCTGGATTTTTATTTTACCAGGGACCCTCCCTTATTTTATTGTCTCATACTTACAAAATTGTCACTAATTACTTGGAATAATTTACTGTGGTTTAATATTAATAAATAATACACACAACTTCTAACCACAAATTTATTTATTCTAGTCTTATGTACATTTTGGTTACAAAGTAAACATCCTCAGAGACATTAATACACACTGAGTATGTAACCGAAATGTACATAAGACTAGAATAAAAATATTTGTGGTTAAAGGTTGTGTGTATTAATTATTACAAAAATTTACTTTGAAATTCCGTTTACATTTTAAACCAAAAAGAATATGTAATTATCTGATATAGTTTTAAAGAAAACATTATTGAATGGTGAATAGAAAATTAGTACAAAAAGTTTACAAAAACACAAAGTACAAACATATTAAACAAGCAAACCAATACAATTCATACATACTCTTTGATACTATCGAAAACCTGCTTTTAAAACCGTCACCGCCTAACCCAACAATTCCAAGCAGAAGACACTGATGAAGATCGCCACATGAAGATCAAAAACGTTCTAATATATATATTATATAGTATATATTCCAAGCAATTACTTAGAAGTCAGTTTCTGCTAATTCTGAAGATTCGTATTTCAGTTAAAGCGATTGTGTGATCTTCAAATAAAATATTCTTGAATATCTTTCCTACGGAAATACATCCCAGTATTTCATGTTACAAACACAGCAAATATTAAATAAACTATATAATAGCTGATGTAAGTGAAAAACAATAATATTTTTAGTAATACAGTCCTACAGATGAAGACCCAAAATAGATAACAATCCTTAGATAATTAAACAACCTGATATAAACACAAATACTTTTAAATATATCAATTTAACTCACTTAATTTTAAAGGGTTACATCCTTTCACTTGGTTATAAGGTTAATTAAGGGATTTTATCTAGTAATTGTGAGTTTTGAAAATAAAAGAAATGGCTTATTATATTCGTATAACGTTTTCCAGCAAGCACACAAAGAAAACATTTTAGCCCGTGAAACTGAAGAAAAATCCAGGAGAGCAAGAGAAGCACGAGAAAAAGCTGAGGTTGAAAGAGCTGAGCGAGTAGCAAGAAAGAAGGCCTTAATAGATATGTCTGGTGAGCAGACACAAGAAGGTGTAATGGATAGCTTGTTAGAAGCACTTCAAACAGGATCAGCGTTTAGTAGAGACCAAAGGAGGAAACGGCAAAGACCAAGAGTAGATGGAGGTAGATAATAACCAGTACTTTATATTGTAATGAAATTAAAACATTAATTTAATATTCAGTAATTAGTGTTAATGTTTTATTATTAAATATTGTAATATTTAGCTCCCTTTTTAAGAGTTTACACTATAGATATTAACCCAATATCTAAAACCATTATGAAACATATTTCTTGCTAGTAGAATATTCCTTATCTATCACCTCTGGGGGGAGGGGGCAAAACATGTTGACAGTACACCACTACTCATTCATTTCATCATAAAAAGCTACATGCTGAACATTAATGGTACTTAATTTATTTTCCTTTAATAATTAAGTCTATTATGAATTGCATAAAAAGGCATGTGAATAATAGGTAGGTCTGGATAGTTTGGTAAATAGGAGAGCGTATTTACATAATAAAATAAAAAACCTCATAATAACCAAATAAACGCATAAACAAACTAACAGATTTAATTCACAGTATTATAAATTGTGACATATTGTTTGAGAAATGTGCAAAACCACAGACTTCAAGTGGCTAATAATAGTATATTGGCCACTAGTAGTGTGATATTCTCAGTACTGGGGGGTAATTATGTTCCTTACTTAGTCCTGTCTAATTCTCCTACAAATATTACCGAGTAAAGGAAGTGTACTCGGTAGACACCTCTTTATGACCTCTGTAGGGTCATTCAGATGCGGGGCCTTGCACATTTGTCATAATACCTCCTCTATTTCCTGTGCTAGGGGGATTTGTGCTCGTATCTTAATCTTATTTACATTCATAAACCTTTCACATCCTTCGTAGACAATAAGTCAAACTGGCTGGTTTTGTAACAAAAATCAGCATAACAAAATAAAATGTTGTTGAATAAAAATGGGTTTGTTACGGGAGTCAAGTATCATATTTTAAAATTTGGCAACTTTTCGATAACTACATTGCTTTCCTCATTCCTCTTGAAATATACACACATGTTCCAATTATTTAAAATTGCAATTTCTTAATAAAGTGTAACTCAACACTCAACACTACTAATTTAGCCGTCAGACTAATGGTTAAATTAGTCATATACCAAGAAGCATTTATGTTGGTGAGATGTCTGTCTTGTTTAATATAGCGTAGTGCAGTTTCCAAGGCAGTTGTTCCTTCACCGTGAATAATTTTCCCTTCTTCTACTGTCTTGGTCAATCTTTTATCTTTATTCTTGTCATCACTATTGTGAGTAATGTTTTGTACCTTTTCAATAATCGTAAGATCTGTTATCTCAAATTGTTCACCCTTACTCAACCATTGACTTATGCCCATATCATTCTAACAACTTGGTAGTTTTTTAATAAAAAATGTCAAATCTGTTTCTTCTTGTGGATCAATAACACAGTCAACGGTTTCATTATGACTCAGGATTTTATTTCACAAATTCCTTGATATTTTTTTAAAATTTTGTTACATGATTCAGATATCCAGTACACAACCCCCTTGACTGTAATTATTTTTAGAAAAGCTACAATGCTTTCTTCCCCTTCAGTAGCTTCCAAGAGAAATTTTAAAAGGTTACGTGTATTTTTTTCATACATTCCAGAACACCCTCCTCCATCGGCTTGATTAGGCTCATAACACTTGCGGGAAAATATAAACCATGGATATCATCAAAGCACAGTTGATGTTCATCAGGATGCGACGATGCTTTGTCTAACAGTAAATAATTTGAATTTCCTTTCAAATTGATAAAATAATCTGAAATAGAAATAGGCTCCAATTTAACGGAATCTCGAAAAATCTGGACTCGGAATTTCGAGACTACTGTATAAACATTGCAGAATATGATTTCCATTATTTTAATAAAGCTGTAAGCGTTGAGGCTGTCAATAGGAATGGAGCTTTTGGTGTTAGAAGCGGTTTCAACAATCTTTTATTTAGCAACAATGGACAAATGTAAATTTGTTAGTAGACATGGTTGTAAATCTGGCAACGCCCAAATCTAGTTCTAACTTTTGTATAAATATGACAGGTTATGTTCCACTTCTTTAGTTAAAGTCATTTGTTTGTATTAGCACCACTGATGATGATGACATAAATTATCGAAACTAGTATGAAATTGAAGTTTTATAATTCTAAGTTGTGTATATTTATTTTGTTTATAACATTAACTCACAAACCAGCTCGAATATTATTTATATAGATCATTGTAAATTGTTATGTCCATCAAGATGTCACAGATTTTTTTATTTGCTTTTATTATTCCTGAAATCATAAATACAAATAGGTCTATATTTACACCAAGCATTCCTTTATTGGAGTCCGTCACACACCTTGGCCTGATTATATCATTTTTGTTAGTTGGCAGTTTACGAAATATGTTCAAATTATTTAGATCCTTTTATTATTAACAGAGTGCAGCCCCAAGTACTCATAATCGGTTCTGAAGGAGTTTTCTTATGTTTAAAATATTCTATTGTATGCGCTAATTTCAAGATTCTTAAAAAAATTCAGGACTGTATAAAGCCATACCATTGTTTTACTATTTTAAAGTAGCTCCTATTTACTAACTTTTGTATGATTAAGAATGAACAGTCGTAATAAATTCAGTAGTATTGAAAGAGATATGTTTGCCTTGTTTCAGACTTCCATCAGTCTATGATTAAATGTGCCAAACCTTTTATTTTAAATTTAAAAAATAATAGAAAAAACTTCTTTTAAGGGGTTAAAAATTGTTATTTTTTGGGACAATGTTCCTACAGCTATTTTTAAAAGGATACAAAATTAGTTTTATTAATGTTGTTCTATTAAATAATCATTAATGATTTATTAAAAAAGCGTTTTTTAAAATTCTAAACAACTTCTTATCAATGACAGAATTGGTAAAAAAAATAACAATCCACTTGTTTTTTTATTTTAACCCTTTGATTTGCGACATGTGCATGCCCTGATAATACCCCAGGAAGCAACATATTTTTAAAAGAATTTTGAATTTTTTCTTTTTTTTAAATTTTCTAATTATTTTTCTCTATTTTTTAAAAGTATTGTACAATTTTAATATTTGTTATGAAAATATTTAATATTTAAGCAAGTATAAATTTTGTTAACATTAGTAGTAGTCCATATTTTCAGTTTTGAATAGATACGGTAGTATTTTCCCACACAAAGTCGTAATTTCCTTTGATTTCCGTAACATTTTTCTTGACCAAATCTCTATCAAAATATATTCTGAAGAAGTCTAATTCTTTATGTTCTGGTGGTAAAACAAATTTGTTAGGAATGCTTGATTTATTTGTATCAAAATCACGCAACGATCTGTAAACACATGCAACAAACCATAGACTTTGGAGACAAAAGAGTGGTTACTAAGTACTCTTTGTAGTATTTATTGTCCAAATAATATCAAATATGGAGCCTAGAGTGCAGTACAATACACAGAAAACAAAATAGTAAATGTACTAGAATGCTCCTGCTGCTTGTAGCTCGATCTCACGTACTGCTACGTGAAGCTTATCAAAGGGTTAAATAACATGTCAGCCCATTTGGAATTTCCAACTGTTTCAGGCAATTCAGACTGTATGATTCTATATATTATCAGATCGATGATAGCGGTTATACCATGCTTAGTAATTTTAACACAAAGGTTTGGATACGTACGGTGTAACTTCAGTTACAAAACCTGTATAAGTAAAACTGACTTTTATCCTACATTGTTAATAAGGTTGATTGGAATATTATTTTATGGAAGCTTAAATCTGTTTTAGTTTTAAATTAAATTAATCTTGTTTTTTTTCAGCTGAAAGAAGAGCCCAGTTGAACAGAAGTCGATCGAGAACTGGACTAGTTAGTAGGGAATTAAATAGGTGAGTAATGTAAAATCAGTATTTCATCATACTGTCAAAATCAATAATATAATGAAATAGTTTTGCACAAATTAATTATTTTTACAATCAAGTATATAAATATTCTTTTGAATTTTGTAGTCCATTACGTTCGGTGAAACTTTTAATAACTTTAACATACTTTACGACTATCTACAATTAAATTTGTAAAAAACTGACTGAGACATAACTTTTTTAATCACTCGTGGCGATCTACATCAGTGTCTTCATCAGAGACACTGATGAAGATCGCCATGAGCAATTGACGATAATTTTTTACAAATTTACAAAAAATTCAAGTTTGGATAGTCGTAAACTATGTAAAGTTATTAATATAATTATTGAATGTAATGAATTGGACAAATTTTTATAACAGAAGTGATCTCCGAACAAGTACAAAGGTTTCATTAAGTGATCTTAATATGACCATTGGTTTTATCAATAAACCCAACATCGTACCTTAAAACTTCAAATTTAATTTAAAATTTGTAAATAATATAAAAAATATAATGGGCATTAAATATATTTTATCAGCTAAAAAAATAATATATTGAAATAATATTTAGTATGTAACCTTTAACCACATTTTTTTTTCATTTCCACAAAACGTTTCTTTTCTTTGATTGTTTATATATCCTGAACCGTAGACTTAGGAATAAATGTTGAATATATTTAAAACTGAAAACAAAAGTATGTACAAGTCTGCTCAGGGCTATATTCTTAGTTTCAGTCACTGACTAGGTTCTTTTAATTTTTACTTGTACGAATCTTGTTTCTTTTAAATAATTACTACTTTATTATATTAGAAATGACAGTTTGGAGCATATGTGTTACGTATCTAACTATATCTGTTCCCAAGCAGCACATCCAATATATAAACATTTCACCATTTTGAAATTCATAAATCACCACATTTTGTAAAATATCCTCGGAGACTGATTATCCACAGATTGTGAAATTCAGTCTGTTTCATTTTTTATAATTTTAAAGATAATAGTGGCTAAAATTTATCATCTTTGAAATGATGGAATGGTACAAAAATAAGTAAACGCATTTAAAGATAATCCCACAAATGTGAATAATTGCTGACCATTCAGTCGTTACTTAAAATTTGGTGCAGAAAGTTGATGAAATTTGCCTCACAGTGACACAATAAATTCCACAGTGAAGTTTTGAGATTAAAGACATTATTCCATGCAATCAAAAACAAAAGGTGTGGCATGCTGATTAAGGGAATCGTTTTGTTCAATGACTACAACCGTTCATAAGTGACTAGTCAAATTAAAAATTTGATCGGATCATTTCACTTGAGAATTGTAACCTAATTTCACCTTCCTTATAATAATTTTCTGATATTCCGCCCAGTAACTATCATGTAAAAAAGGTATTGAGAGATCAGTGCTACCATAATGGCGAAGGAATCAAATTTGTGTTGGAGTAGTTGTCAAATCAGGTGGCAGACTTGAGAATGGTATTTAAAAGTTTGTTATACAATAAGTCCCTCAGTATTGGAGGAAATTATGTAGAAAGGTAGATTAAAGTACAGCCTTTTATTTAAACAAAAATTGTTAAGATAAGTATACTTGTTTTTTTCTCAAAACGATACTTAAAAACCGCACATGATGTTTTAGAGGAAAATAATTATTTGTGCCTCTTCAAACATCTTGTTTGCAGTAATGTTAATAACTGTTGTTTTGACAGTGGACGTGGCAACGCCCACAATTTAAATATAGAATTGTATCTTTACTTTCACCCTAGTTGTAAGTTAGAAGAGTTTGTAGTGGCAACACTCACTGATGATGATTTTGTCATTGAAACGAATATGAGTAATTAAATGATTAATTTTTGAGTTATTGTATGTCTTATTTGTTTTAACATAACCTCACAAGCTAAGCTCAAAGAATAGTTGTATCTTATTTTTAAAACTTAATCTAGTTAATTGCTATATAGAAATTAATATTGATTTTAAAGTTATTTTTATGTTATACTTTCAGCGAAATAATTGGCTCAGCATAGCATAAGTGGAAGAGGAAATTTTGTGATGAACTTCAGAAAATAAAAGACAGTTTCTTCTGTGAAAATTTACAAACCGTTTTAAAAAAACAAAGGCTTTATTTTATTCATCTGGAAATATACGTTAGTTTCACAGAGTAAATAAAAAAGACTGAGTGATTTCATAGTATATATTATTTTAAATTATTTTCAATGAGCAAAAATTATTTAAACTCTTCTAGTTTTGTAATGTCGCAAAATGTATTACTCCCATTTTGAGTCACAAAACACTACACATAATGGTTTTTATTTATTATTAGTTGTTATAAAATTTGTTTTTGAAAAAAACTTATTTACAATTGTACATTACAATTTCATGTGGCTAATCAGAATGAAAAGCTATAGTGGGCCATGTCTTACCCATACATGTTAAAACCAAACATTCAAGACATTTTTCATAGGAGGTGCTTTGATATAAAAAAATTGTTTTCACATTGAGTTTTGGAATAGAGTTTTTAATGCTTGCATTTTATTAAGTTATACGGTATTTAAATATACCATAATTTTGAAACTGGTGATTCAATCTAGTCCTTCTATACAAATATTTGTGCCTTTTATTTATGTAAATTAGTGGCTTTTAAAAAAATTAATTTTTTAGGTATTTTCTTTGCCAAATTCACAATTTTTTATAATTTGCTTATAATAAATTAATTAGTTAGCGAGAAACATTTTATTGCATTTCCAATATTTGCAATGGAAATTTGTTTGTTAATATTTGTGAGTTATTATTTTATCTATTAGTAATGCTAAGCTGTTTCTGATTCTAAGAGTTTGGGATCAAATGATAACAGTTAAAACTTCTGTTAGTAAATTCATAACTATATGGCCCTTGTCTGGCCTCTTAGTAAATAAATATAGAAAAAATTACTATTGAAGTGGATGTTAATTGACAATACTTCTATGTTAAAATTAATGGCTATTTACTTCAAAAAATATTTTTTCTGCATGAAGAATGTAATGTTCCACAATCCAATTCCAGTACAATTGGCAAAATAATCAAATTAAAACAATTTCTTTTTTAAATTAGTTATGCATGAAAAATAAAAATATTAATTTTTATTACTCTTTTTTTCAATTTTTATTTGTACTGTATTAATATTTGTGAGTTCTTATTTTATGTATTAGTAATGCTAAGCTGTTTCTGATTCTAAGAGTTTGGGATCAAATGATAACAGTTAAAACTTCTGTTAGTAAATTCATAACTATATGGCCCTTGTCTGGCCTCTTAGTAAATAAATATAAAAAAATTTACTATTGAGGTGGATGTTAATTGACAATACTTCTATTATTTGTTTAAAATTAATGGCTATTTATTTAAAAAATATTTTTTCTGCATGAAGAATGTGATGTTCCAGGATCCAATTCCAGTACAATTGGCAAAATAATCAAATTAAAACAGTTTCTTTTTTTAAATTAGTTATGCATGAAAAATAAAAATATTAATTTTTAATTTTTTTTCAAATTTTAATTGTACATAATATCCATAATTCTTGAATATTTACTTATTCATTTCTAAAAAGATTTTTGTACAGAATGCACAGTTTTTTCTTCAGTAAGAATTAACAATTACAAACCCTTAGCTACTAATTTTAAAAATGTTACCTAACACAGTTAGCATAAAAATGCTACAACTGAACTGAAAAATAAAGCATGAAATCCAAATATAAAGAAATGCCTCTCCCTCTGACCAACCAACCAGTGGAGCAAGTTTCCTAAGCTAGACAAAAAAACAGACCATGCCCAACAACAACCTTATGTCCTCATTTATTTATTTTTACAGCAAAAAACATAAAGTAATGTTATAATTTGCAGTATATAATTTTTTTTTTATTATTGTGGGTGATTAATGTATATAAAGGTTTGTAACTTTTTAAACTTATAGATAAGGGGTTTTAATTGTTATAATTTATGCTGCTGTGCTCTATATTTGCTTTTGTGCAATTAAATTGTTACACATATTATTATTTTTTCATACACTACTGTAAAACTTCGTCATTTTCTACAATGAAACAAAAACATGGAATTTCTTCCTTTCTTTAGGCTTTCTGCTTTTTCTTTGTAATTGTTATTGAAACAAAAAAAAATCAGGAAGCAGTTTTCTAAAAACTTTTACTTTTTTGTATTAAATTATCTAATTGAATAACTAAATTAACAACAGAAAAAGTTGCACTGTAGAATATAACACTAAAGATTATAGGTTTTTCTTAAAGTTTCAGTGGTAGGCATCTAATAATATTACTATCATAGCACTCTTTGCATTTTTTGAACATTGTGTTACCATTATCTACCTCTTATAAGAAAGTAACAGGTTCAGTACAGGTCATGCCATCTAAGACAAGCTCAATTTCTGTCTTTCAATTTCCATGTTAAAATTCATGTTGCCGTTTTGAAAATAAATACTTGTAAATATTGATTGTCAATATAGATAAACTTCTAAAATATTTGTATAAAATGTTTTCTCTTTTGTAATTTAAGTGTAATAACTGTTGTAATATACAACTGCATAAAATTTGTATATATAAAAATAATATTTTTCTTAATATGGTTACAAACTTTCGAACATTCAAATTGTTAAATTAAAATTGTATTAGTTGTTTATTACTAAGAAATTATCAATAAATTTATCTTTAAAAACTTATTGTTTTTCTGATATATGCAGAAACCTTTAATTTTACCTTTTTTTCTGATCACTCAACAGCAACTGTATTGTTCAGTACTGAATGGAGATTTCCTTATTCAAATATTTCCTGCCGTAAAACGATGTTGGCAAGCAAGCATTGGTTCTAGAAGTATATACGCCTAAAATTGACAATCATTCCTGCATGTCTATGCTACAAGTCAGGACTGCGAGAAGGTGCTTCATTCGAGTCATACCGTTTATACCGCTGGCGAGAGTGCAGTATAAGAGTAACAATATTTTATAAGTGACTAAAAGACAGACCTCTATTAAAATCGGCTTGTTTTATAAGCGTGTGTGTGATGAAAGATTCCACTAATTTCTGCACTAGTCAGACCACTTTATTTGTGTTTATTGAGAACTTAGTATTTGAAACATTTACCGCTATTTCCGAAGTGCTTGATGAGTGCCCATAATACCTCCCTTGCATTTAATGGACATTAAAAAAAATTAGGGTAGCTACTCTATGTTTTAGTTTCCAATTAACTATATTCAATTTGCTGTCCTTCGGTTTATATTCTCTTACGTCCTATGCTACCGCCTTTCCTAACAGTTTTTCTATTTCAAACATAATTACACACGTTATTTCATACATTTTATTACTCTATCTCTGACGTGTATAATTTGAACTCAAATGAATGCAACTTCAACAGACTTTAAAACTACTGAACAGGATACTGATTAGAATCTCTGAAATATTCTGAACGGCATGAAAATAATTATAAAGCCTTTAAAGGACTTAAAAAATAAAGCATCAAATGTAGCAGAACACCTAATATCACATGAACATGAAATAAAGTTCGAAAAAACGTAACCATACTTGAAATAAATGATAACCCAATAGAACTAAACTCACTAGTAAAATACCACATCTATAAAAACATACACAACAATTTAATTTACCAACAGACAACATATGCAGACGACGAACTTTTCAAAAACATCATGCACGCTGCACAAGACGAAACATATATGACGTCAACAAATACCAACATCACGGACCGAACAACACCAGAAAAATAGAAGAAATTAATTCAGTGATTCGACAATGGTCAAGTGACCGAAAGGCGCCTCATCACATAAGGTAAACATAATTGCACTTAGTGGTGGAATAATTGTTTTGACAATTAACAATAATAACTTTATAAAGTCAGAGCAACGGAAAAATAATAGACAATGTGTATATATATATATATATATATATATATATATATATATATATATATATATATTTATAGGTTAGTTTTGGTTGGTAAAGATTATTTAGATTTTTTGGACTAGGAGACTGACAGACTTACCTTGGTAAGAGTCCACTCTGTAGTCTTGAAATAGAAACACATAAAGTGCTTTTATGTGTTTCTATTTCAAGACTACAGAGTGGACTCTTACCAAGGTAAGTCTGTCAGTCTCCTAGTCCAAAAAATCTATATATATATATATATATATATATATATATGTATATGTATGTATGTATATAGATTTTTTGGACTAGGAGACTGACAGACTTACCTTGGTAAGAGTCCACTCTGTAGTCTTGAAATAGAAACACATAAAAGCACTTAAACAATGATATATTTCAACCACACAGTGGTCTTTGTCAATCGAAGAGAAAACACAAAAAGAAATATGAGGGAATGAAATAAAATAATTATTATATGATATAAATATATCATAGTTTAAGTGCTTTTATGTGTATCTTTCTCAAGACTACAGTGTGGACTCTTACCAAGGTAAGTCTGTCAGTCTCCTAGTCCAAAAAATGTAAATAATTTTTACCAACCAAAACTAACCTATAAATATATATATATATATATATATATATATATATATATATATATATATATATATATATGATGAAATGTTACTATCTGGAGTACATCCGTTCATTCTGCAGTCCATAAATTCGCAGTTCCGACGTTTCGCTAGAATCTCATCCAGCATTGACGAGGTGAACCCAACAACAGTAGAAGAGCGAGGGAAGAGCGCAGATAGCTCGGCTCCTATATATAGAGGAGTGAAGCCACGCCCATTGACGTCAATACACACACTGACGTCAATCCACACACACCTGATCCAAACAATTACTCAAATTCCTTTGCCTTTGTTCACCTTTCTGCCGATAAAATCTATCAATGACACACTTCCAAACTGCGGACAAATTCAAAGTATCATCGCGTTTGTTAAGACTCCCTTGCTTCTCTATTTCGATAGCCTCACGAATAATTCTAGTCCTGTAGTTTTCCACTTGAGCAATCTGTTGGCAAGATTGGAAATCAATGGTATGCCCTGTATCGCAGTGGTGTCTGTACAGAGCCGACGTTTTCTGCTTGTTTTTAAGGCCCAGTTTGTGCTCCTCAAGCCTAGCTGAGATACTTCTGTTCGTTTGGCCAATGTACGATTTCTTACAAACTCCACAAGAAACGCTGTAAACACCATGGTTTTCCAAGAAGATCTTATCTTTGGCGTTACCAAAAACCTTGTCGATGTTGAGGCGTTTCTTGTGGAGTTTGTAAGAAATCGTACATTGGCCAAACGAACAGACGTATCTCAGCTAGGCTTGAGGAGCACAAACTGGGCCTTAAAAACAAGCAGAAAACGTCGGCTCTGTACAGGCACCACTGCGATACAGGGCATACCATTGATTTCCAATCTTGCCGACAGATTGCTCAAGTGGAAAACTACAGGACTAGAATTATTCGTGAGGCTATCGAAATAGAGAAGCAAGGGAGTCTTAACAAACACGATGATACTTTGAATTTGCCCGCAGTTTGGAAGTGTGTCATTGATAGATTTTATCGGCAGAAAGGTGAACAAAGGCAAAGGAATTTGAGTAATTGTTTGGATCAGGTGTGTGTGGATTGAAGTCAGTGTGTGTATTGACGTCAATGGGCGTGGCTTCATTCCTCTATATATAGGAGCCGAGCTATTTGCGCTCTTCACTCGCTCTTCTACTGTTGTTGGGTTCACCTCGTCAATGCTGGATGAGATTCTAGCGAAACGTCGGAACTGCGAATTTATGGACTGCAGAATGAACGGATGTACTCCAGATAGTAACATTTCATCATATTTTTCCATCCGTGAAGGAATACGTATCAGCATTATAAATCTCTATGGGGAGATTATATTCCGTAATATCAAGCAATATGAGAAGCTGCGTTTGAAGAAGTCTACTCTCATCTGTGACCTTCGTTTTCTTATCCGTTGTCGTAACAACAACGTCCTGCCTACTTTCACTAAGTTGTCGCATCACACCAAGACTAGAAGAACAGAAAACATTCTTCAGAATGCCAGTAAAGCTCTACTTAGAGAACAAATCTATCGCACTAGGAAGAACCTTGCTACCACTGAAAGGGAACTTTTCACTTTGCACATTGACCTTAGCAATGTTGTTCATCGTATTTTGTGGGATCGTATCAATACTCTAGTGGCTTGGAGATCAGAAACCAATATAAATCTGAAAACTGAGAAACAGGTGAAAAAGTTTAATAGCCTTACTGCTAAAACCTCTGAAATTCATCGTCAGACTCTGGATCCTGACTTGGTTGTGAAGAACATCTCTAGCTACAGCCTCAGTGATGCTGAAATCTCTGTCCTATGTAAAGGGTTTAATTTTGCCATTGCTCCTACCAGGCTTCCTTTAGAGGAAATAATATCTGAGGTTGAAACATCTATCGCCTACATGGATAAAACTGAAGCTGAAGAGATTCGTCAGGAGGTTGCTAGTATTTTACGTACTAGCAGAATTCCTAAACCTAATCTCAACCCTGGAGAAAAGAGAGCCCTTTTCAAACTGAAAAATAATGGTGACATTACTATACTGCCGGCTGATAAGGGTAACGCTACTGTTGTTCTAAATACTTCAGATTATATAGACAAGATGAAGGAGATCCTTAATGATGAAAATTACAAAGTTGTTAAGAACGATCCGACCACCTACTTGGAAAAGACTACCAGGCGGATTATTAAACAGACTCCTATCGATGAGGAAACTCAATCCAGGATAATTCCTCGGGAAAAATCTAGTAGATGTCCTAAGTTATATGGTTTACCTAAAATCCATAAACCGGGCACTCCTATGAGACCTATAGTGAGTGCTATTAATTCACCTCTTCAGAAACTGGAGAAATATTTGGATAAACTTATGCAGCCATTGGTTCAGAAGGCTGATTCCTATATCAAGAACTCTGAACATTTTGTCCAAGTGCTGCAAGGAATCCAAGTTGAAGAAAGTGACATAATGGCTAGCTTGGATGTCAAGTCATTGTTCCCCAGCGTTCCCATTGATGAAGTGCTTCAGAGGATGTCTATTTTTGAAGAGCTCCCTCCGCATGTCTTGGATCTGGCTAGGCACTGTCTCAAAAATACTTACTTTTTGTTTAATGAACAGTTTTACAGGCAACTTGATGGTGCCCCTATGGGATCTTCACTTTCTCCAGCTGTAGCCAATATTTTTATGACGTTCTTTGAGCAAGACGCCCTGAATGATGCTTTTCTCAGTCCTAAAGCTTGGTTTCGTTATGTAGATGACGTCTTTATGATTTGGCAACATGGTGGCAAAGAACTTGATAAATTTCTTACGTACCTCAACTCTCGCCACTCCAGGATATTTTTCACTTTGGAACTGGAGAGTGATGGCTGCTTGCCGTTTCTGGACGTCTTGGTTAGGAAGGGCCAGAATGGTTGTGTTCACCATTCGATCTACAGAAAACCGACTCATACCAATAGATATCTTAACGCTGAGTCACATCACCACCCATCTCAGATCCAGGCTGTCGCCGACACGCTCTTCTCTCGGTCTCACAAGTTAACAGACATCGATTCGAGGGACCAAGAACTTATTACTATGAGAGAGGTGCTTAGAAGCAATGGCTATAAGGAATATGCCATTAATAAAGCTTTACACCGCCAAAGTGCCCTTCCTGTTGACGTGGATGAAAAAGAGACTGAGAAAGCTGGTACTGTTTTTCTGCCCTTTATTAAAGGAACTACTGACAGGATTGGCAGACTCTTTAGGAGGCATGGTTTACGTTCCGTTTATAAACCTTACCTCACCATCGACAAGGTTTTTGGTAACGCCAAAGATAAGATCTTCTTGGAAAACCATGGTGTTTACAGCGTTTCTTGTGGAGTTTGTAAGAAATCGTACATTGGCCAAACGAACAGACGTATCTCAGCTAGGCTTGAGGAGCACAAACTGGGCCTTAAAAACAAGCAGAAAACGTCGGCTCTGTACAGGCACCACTGCGATACAGGGCATACCATTGATTTCCAATCTTGCCAACAGATTGCTCAAGTGGAAAACTACAGGACTAGAATTATTTGTGAGGCTATCGAAATAGAGAAGCAAGGGAGTCTTAACAAACGCGATGATACTTTGAATTTGCCCGCAGTTTGGAAGTGTGTCATTGATAGATTTTATCGGCAGAAAGGTGAACAAAGGCAAAGGAATTTGAGTAATTGTTTGGATCAGGTGTGTGTGGATTGACGTCAGTGTGTGGATTGACGTCAGTGTGTGTATTGACGTCAATGGGCGTGGCTTCATTCCTCTATATATAGGAGCCGAGCTATCTGCGCTCTTCACTCGCTCTTCTACTGTTGTTGGGTTCACCTCGTCAATGCTGGATGAGATTCTAGCGAAACGTCGGAACTGCGAATTTATGGACTGCAGAATGAACGGATGTACTCCAGATAGTAACATTTCATCATATTTTTCCATCCGTGAAGGAATACGTATCAGCATATTTATATATATATATATATATATATATATATATATATATATATATATATATATATATATATATATATATTCTTGATATTTTACGTTATCCATTGTTTTTCCGTTGCACTGACTTTATGAAGTTAATATATTACTATTGTAAGTCATTTTATCCACCATTAAGTGCAATAACTTTACCTTGAGTGATGAGGCACCTTTCGGTCACTTGACCATTGTCGAATCACTGAGATTTTTCTGGTGTAGATGTTCGGTCCGTGATATTGGTATTTGTTGACGTTACACGCACTTTCTCTTGATCTGTGTGTATGATGTTTTTATATAGTATGTCTTCTGTATATGTTGTTTGTAGATTCATTAAATTGTTGTGTATGTTTTTATAAATGTGGTATTTGTCTAGTGAGTTTAGTTCTATTGGGTTAACCATACTTGAAATAAATAATAACATACATAATAATATACATACATATATAGCTTTTCAACATTGTTTTCTTGTATTCGCTTAAATATACACACATGCACTCCTATTTACAGTTCTATAGCGAATTTTAGAGGGAATGCTACTTTTCAAAGCACAAAGTAAAAAAAAAAAACAAAGTGCACTCACAAATAACACCAAACTGAGGACTGCTGAGAGATTAAAACCTTCTTTTTACTTATATATTTCTAACTTAAATATTTTATCCAGTGTTAATTTATAAAATAGACCTACAACACTCAAAATGTTTCCTAAAATAACTTTCAATGACTGCTTCAAAAGCTTTAAAAGATGATAACAAGCTGCCTGCTGTCAAAACTTAGGGTCCTATTAGTTGTTCTCTGATTTATCATCACTACATTTTTTATCAAGAGATTTTAGGATAATAACATGTCCATATTAAGAGTATTATAAATTAATTTGAAAGTTTACAATCTCAACTTTTCAATAACATATGCCTCCTCTTTACTAAACAGTACAGTATCGCAATTTCAATTTGTAGTTATCAGTGTCACATGCAACTTAAATGGAATGCAGGCCAGGTGGTAAATGGAAACCATACCAATCAAACAATTAGCATCCCAGATGGTAAATGGGAACCATGCAACTCAAACAATTTGCACGCAAGTTGGTAAATGGGAACCATGCAACTCAAACAATTTGCACGCAAGTTGGTAAATGGGAACCATGCAACTCAAACAATTTGCACGCAAGTTGGTAAATGGGAACCATGCAACTCAAAACGATTCACATGCCAGATGGTAAATGGAAACCATGCAATTCAAACGATTGGCCAGATAAAAAATTTAATCAAAATATTTAAACCTCCTAAAATCTGGTTTTAGGACTACTTCTTCTTCCTACGGATTTCCAGCCTAAAGTGATGGCGATACTTCGATGTCCAATGAAGAGCCAAAAACGCCCACAAGGGTGTGTCCTTAAGAATCTTCTCCATGCCACCCACAATGGCCCTCAACTTGTCTCTATCATTGCCCAAGCTTGTGCAGTCCAGTAGGATATGCTATAAAAGTCTCCTCAGTCTCCTGGCAAGCTTAAGAATCTTCACCCTGCTGACTTCCACAATTGAACTTGTCTGTATGGTTGCCCACGCTTGTGCAGTCCAGTAGGATATGCTGTAAAAGTCTCCTCAGTCTCCTGGCAAGCTTAAGAATCTTCACCCTGCTGACTCCCACAATTGAACTTGTCTCTGTATGGTTGCCCACGCTTGTGCAGTCCAGTAGGATATGCTGTAAAAGTCTCCTCAGTCTCCTGGCAATATTAAGAATCTTCACCCTGCTGACTCCCACAATTGAACTTGTCTCTGTATGGTTGCCCACGCTTGTGCAGTCCAGTAGGATATGCTGTAAAAGTCTCCTCAGTCTCCTGGCAAGCTTAAGAATCTTCACCCTGCTGACTCCCACAATTGAACTTGTCTCTGTATGGTTGCCCACGCTTGTGCAGTCCAGTAGGATATGCTGTAAAAGTCTCCTCAGTCTCCTGGCAATATTAAGAATCTTCACCCTGCTGACTCCCACAATTGAACTTGTCTCTTTATGGTTGCCCACGCTTGTGCAGTCCAGTAGGATATGCTGTAAAAGTCTCCTCAGTCTCCTGGCAAGCTTAAGAATCTTCACCCTGCTGACTCCCACAATTGAACTTGTCTCTGTATGGTTGCCCACACTTGTGCAGTCCAGTAGGATATGCTGTAAAAGTCTCCTCAGTCTCCTGGCAATATTAAGAATCTTCACCCTGCTGACTCCCACAATTGAACTTGTCTCTGTATGGTTGCCCACCCACACTTGTGCAGTCCAGTAGGATATGCTGTAAAAGTCTCCTCAGTCTCCTGGCAAGCTTAAGAATCTTCACCCTGCTGACTCCCACAATTGAACTTGTCTCTGTATGGTTGCCCACACTTGTGCAGTCCAGTAGGATATGCTGTAAAAGTCTCCTCAGTCTCCTGGCAAGCTTAAGAATCTTCACCCTGCTGACTCCCACAATTGAACTTGTCTCTGTATGGTTGCCCACACTTGTGCAGTCCAGTAGGATATGCTGTAAAAGTCTCCTCAGTCTCCTGGCAATATTAAGAATCTTCACCCTGCTGACTCCCACAATTGAACTTGTCTCTGTATGGTTGCCCACACTTGTGCAGTCCAGTAGGATATGCTGTAAAAGTCTCCTCAGTCTCCTGGCAATATTAAGAATCTTCACCCTGCTGACTCCCACAATTGAACTTGTCTCTGTATCGTTGCCCAAACTTGTGCAGTCCAGTAGGATATGCTGTAAAAGTCTCCTCAGTCTCCTGGCAATATTAAGAATCTTCACCCTGCTGACTCCCACAATTGAACTTGTCTCTGTATGGTTGCCCACGCTTGTGCAGTCCAGTAGGATATGCTGTAAAAGTCTCCTCAGTCTCCTGGCAAGCTTAAGAATCTTCACCCTGCTGACTCCCACAATTGAACTTGTCTGTATGGTTGCCCACGCTTGTGCAGTCCAGTAGGATATGCTGTAAAAGTCTCCTCAGTCTTCTGGCAAGCTTAAGAATCTTCACCCTGCTGACTCCCACAATTGAACTTGTCTCTGTATGGTTGCCCACACTTGTGCAGTCCAGTAGGATATGCTGTAAAAGTCTCCTCAGTCTTCTGGCAAGCTTAAGAATCTTCACCCTGCTGACTCCCACAATTGAACTTGTCTCTGTATGGTTGCCCACACTTGTGCAGTCCAGTAGGATATACTGTAAAAGTCTCCTGGCAATATTAAGAATCTTCACCATGTTGACTCCCACAATTGACCTTGTCTCTTTATGGTTGCCTACGCTTGTGCAGTCTAGTAGGATATGCTGTAAGTCTCCTGGCAAGCTTAAGAATCTTCATCCTGCTGACTCCCACAATTGAACTTGTCTCTGTATGATTGCACACCCTTGTGCAGTGCAGTAGGATATTCTGGAAAAGTCTCCTCAGCCTCCTGGCAAGCTTGAAGTAACCTGGAGAATCAGCAGGGTTGAACCTGTAAAAGTATTGCACTGTAACAATAAGTCCTATTCTGGCAGAAGCTGCAAATGTTGCCACTGCATGACGGACAGCCCGATACCAAGACCTTTCCAACGGGCTCTGCTGTAAACCAGAAATATGCCGCCCAGTGCTCTCTTTGTTTCAGCATTTGATCTAAATAATTTTAAATGTTTACTCTGGATTTTTCCTCAATTTAGACTAGGATGCCTATGGTGGCAAACAGGTCTGAATACGCTTTAGTGATAAAAAAGAAGTGTAGCGAAGAAGCTTTATCAGGGTCATAGTCAGTAATCTGGGAAGGTATCTTAGATAATTCAAGATAAAACATGAAAATGTTTCAAGTCAAAAACAAAACTGGAATTTTACTCACATGTCTTCAGGTAATTGGTGTGACCCACTTTCATATTTATACTTTAAAATAATTCAAATTTTTAATTTCGTTTCAAAATTTCAATAGGTTTTAACTCTCACTGGATATGACCCTGAGGTGAACTTCAGACTACTTACTTGAACATTATAATGTTACATAATTAAGGCAGAGAAACCATATTTGCAGATGCATTTTTATTTTAACATACCAACGATTTAACTAAGAAAAGTACTATGGTCAAATTTTATGAATTTTAAACTAAGTAAGGATTAAAAATGTACTCAGAATAATGTTACCTTTAGCATCATAGTAGAACTGGAATAGTTTGCAGCATCTTCTGGAAAGTCATTTCATATGATTATTATTTCTGGTTTGCCATTGATCATTTATAATTTGCAAAAATTCCATAGTTGGCACACTGCAGTGTATGTGGCACAGGATATTGAATATTGAGTTGAAGAAAAATTTATTTACAATGGCTCTCATAAATCAAAAATTATATACAAATCTGAAAAGCCCACATGATTATTCAATTTAATATCCTATTTTTCACTGAAATTGAGGACAAATTTAAGGGAAACCACTTCATGTTTTATAAAATTTAAACAAGTATTTTTTTTAGTTAGATTATTAAAAGCCTATTGAAGATATTCAAAATATGAACAATTGGTATAAAAATATGAACCTTTCTCTTTAATTTTGTATAGTAGAGCGTCAGTAATCTGAATTTAAAAATCCGTAGTGTTGCAAATTTACTATAGTATGTATGTAAACTAAGTTTTATCTTCAATTATAAATTCTAAGAAGATGAAACAATTCTGAAAAAATGCATCATAACTAAAGTTAAAACAACATACAGTATATTTAATCATGATTCCAATTTTTTAGATTTGTATGTTCTTCACGCTAACTAATAACGAGTGTTGTAACCAATCAATAAAATAATAAAATTTATTGTTAAATTTAATATTTAGCTAATTTTTCATATAACATGCTTTTAATATTATAGAAACGTACGTCACATTTGTTCAAAAAACAATAAAGGACTTTTTCACTCAATAAGTTTGTAACGGTATGTTATGGGCTTTCTGCGCTTTGTATTAGTATGTTCATTATATAGATTTTTTGGACTAGGAGACTGACAGACTTACCTTGGTAAGAGTCCACTCTGTAGTCTTGAAATAGAAACACATAAAAGCACTTAAACAATGATATATTTCAACCACACAGTGGTCTTTGTCAATCGAAGAGAAAACACAAAAAGAAATATGAGAGAATGAAATAAAATAATTGTAATCACAGATTGTGTAGAGTAGAAATCAGATGTCACAGATGCACAGATTAAAGATATATATATTGTTTCCATGAACTTATGAGTGATTATAGTTTATATAAGTCTGTCAGGGGAAAAGAGATAAGGCTATTTGGAAAAAAAAATGAATGGATTTATCTGATGTTGAGGTTAGGGGATTCTCTGGACTTGGTATACCACTGGTATGATAGTTCCCACCTTCTCAGTTCTGAGGGATTGCAATCAGGGGGGAGTGATTTAATTATTTTTGTGGTATAGCAGTCATCAAAAGTTGTGATGTTGTGACTCGCAGCATGTTGAGCTGTTGGTCTATCCATATTCATAATTTTAACATCATGTCTGTGGCCATTCATTCTGATATTCAGACCATCCGTGGTCAGGCCTATGTACTGTGCTGAGCAAAGTTTACATTGTAGCTGGTATATGACATTTTTCGATGTACAATTATGATGACCCTGTATTTTGAAGACCACTTTTGTTGTTTGGCTGTTGAAACTATTTGCTGAGGGGTGTATTGGACACGTCTTGCATCTAGGTCTATTACATGGGAAGGAGCCATGAGGAAGTTTGTGTGGTTTCTCTGCATCAGGGTCTGGTAGTTTAGGATGTACTAGGATGTTTTTCAAGTTGGGAGGTTGCTTGTACCAAATTTGCGGTGGATCGGTGAAAAGATTTTTGGTGTGGACAGAAGCTTGAAGAATTTTGAAGCCATCTCTCAATATCTTGTTGAGTTTATGTAGACCAGGATGGTAGTCTGTTATTAAAGACAGTTTATTTTGTTCTGTTTGTGGTTTATGGTGAACCGAGGATTGTGCTGAATGAATTTGGTTTTCAATGAGTTTTTTTGGGTATCCTCTTCTCTGGAAGGCTGTTGATATCTTTCTATTAAAATCTTCCAATTCCCTATCATTCGGCTCCTTCCCATGTAATAGACCTAGATGCAAGACGTGTCCAATACACCCCTCAGCAAATAGTTTCAACAGCCAAACAACAAAAATGGTCTTCAAAATACAGGGTCATCATAATTGTACATCGAAAAATGTCATATACCAGCTACAATGTAAACTTTGCTCAGCACAGTACATAGGCCTGACCACGGATGGTCTGAATATCAGAATGAATGGCCACAGACATGATGTTAAAATTATGAATATGGATAGACCAACAGCTCAACATGCTGCGAGTCACAACATCACAACTTTTGATGACTGCTATACCACAAAAATAATTAAATCACTCCCCCCTGATTGCAATCCCTCAGAACTGAGAAGGTGGGAACTATCATACCAGTGGTATACCAAGTCCAGAGAATCCCCTAACCTCAACATCAGATAAATCCATTCATATTTTTTCCCCCCAAATATCCTCATCTCTTTTCCCCTGACAGACTTATATAAACTATAATCACTCATATGTTCATGGAAACAATATATATATCTTTAATCTGTGCATCTGTGACATCTGATTTCTACTCTACACAATCTGTGATTACAATTATTTTATTTCATTCTCTCATATTTCTTTTTGTGTTTTCTCTTCGATTGACAAAGACCACTGTGTGGTTGAAATATATCATTGTTTAAGTGCTTTTATGTGTTTCTATTTCAAGACTACAGAGTGGACTCTTACCAAGGTAAGTCTGTCAGTCTCCTAGTCCAAAAAATCTAAATAATCTTTACCAACCAAAACTAACCTAAAAATATGTTCATTATATGATATTTCACTAAATTCTTTTGTATTTTTCAAGCCCTCTGACATCTATTTTGTAATAATTCCTGGTTTAATTCAAACTTACACAATGGACTCCAAGCATTAAAACAGATTATAGTTAATGAAATATCAATCAAAAGCAGTAGGTTAATAATCGTTGGAAAATCCGGATAAATCAGTAGTTCGAATGGGTGCCAGTCCCAAATGAACCAGATTTTTGACGCTCTACTGTAGTAAAATTATATCTCCTATTATATTCTATGAGATATAATAGTTAAAAAAAGAATTGCAACGTAAAAAACTGGAAATGCAAGTCAAGGATTTTTTACAATTTTAAATGCTTGTATCTCCTATTCAAAGTTACGATTCTCAAATTTTCACACACTGTTCTCATAGCCATTATCATTCTTTTGATCAATACAAATAGATTTTTAACAAATTTTAGGGGAAAATCAGTAATAAAATAAAACTATTGTGTATATTAAAAGGTCATGATGAGAAAATAATGTGAAAATTTATGCTTCATATATTTATGCATATACCTATTTAAAATTGTAACAGCATTCGTAACATTTACAGTTTTGACCTCTGTAAACTTTTTTAAAACAGTTAAGCCAGGAATTTTTTATTGAGATTATCGGGTTGTAGTAGCCTGTAATTGGGGTCAGATTTTTTGGGAATACAAGATAAAATGTTTATCCAATATGTTTCAACACAAAAACAGAATTGGGAATTTTACCCAAGGCTGCTCAAGCTACCTACTCTCTAAAAATTATTTAAATGTTTATTTTTGTATAAAAATTTCAGAGACATTTCCAAACCAAAGCCCCCTCCCCCTACTGCTGTCATTTCATCTGAATGTAAGTTTCTATCTGTAAAATTGTATTTGTTCCTTATGAAACTATGCAAGTTATTCCAAAAATAGTGAAACTTAATGTTATTAGAACAGACTATATTAATCAGGAATATATTACTTGTTTGGAGTAAACAAATAAAACATTTGAATGTTCAAAAACAATTTAAAAAATTTAATTATTTTTTTACTATATAATACAGATATTCAACATACACAATGAAATATATATTTTTTTTATAATGATAAATATACTCTGAAGCAATAACAAATATACCAAAGCTTCATGTGGTAACAAGAACATAATAAACAGGTGTCATAAGGCTTGTACTATAAATACACAAATTATGCTTGTAAAAAATAAATACTTTCAATGCACCATAATATAGTTTCATATAAACAGTTACAAAATTGCTACGTTTATTCATGCTATACAAATAAGATTTCTAATTTGAATAAATATCTTAGAAATTAGATGTGGTGAACTAATTAAAAACAAATATAAACATTTTCAACTTTTTGTGACATTTTTAAAAAGATCTCATTTATTAGCACAAAAACGGTTTCTCAGTTGTCACATATTACATACATACCACACCACATATAACTCTGTTAGTGCCATAGGGTTACAAATTAATTTTTACTGAGGAGTAACATTCAGTAGTCCGAAAAATAGGCAAATTCTTTTTCAATTTTTAGTACCCTCTTGTTTTGCCAATAATATTTTAGTATCCAAATAATTAAAATGGATACCCTCAGTTCTATTTTACTAAATATTAGTTTTCTATTACAAAAAACATTACTTTTATTGTTAGAAAAGGACACTTGAAATACATATATCTTGCGCTCTCATTTCTTTATCTAGTCCTGTATATTGTTGAGTACAGTTACCTGATGTACTGTGTGCTAAGCTTCTACCATTAACCCCGAGAAACGCCCATATGAGTACACACATTGAATATACTGGAAATATTTTAGAATTCATAATATATCAGGACGCTCTCAAACCTGTATAGTCCAGGATCTAATGGGGGTTGAGCTTGCACTGAAAGCCTAACGCAATTTTATTTCAGATTATTGTTCTGGGCACTTGGGTGATTGTAAAAACATATGTCGTCGCCCCCTCCCACATGGTCGACATACCCAGGGGGGAAGGGGGAAACATCGCTTCGGATGCGCTGTACTGGAACTGCTGGAACTTTTTAAACTATAAAAGATAGAGTAATCAGAATTTTTTTTTTTAACTCACAAAAATATGGGCTTTGAAAAAAGTTATTACCCATAAGTACCTATATCTAATACGTTTTTAGTTAAACATGTTTTTTCCAAAAATTTGGAATTTGACTATAGTATTATTTCAGTAATAACTCTAAAAAAACTAGTTGTTTTTATTAATTACAGTGTATCATGTCTTCAAATTAGAAATACATAATTATATAATGAAAATACTTTATAAAAAATGTTTAAACTATTGTAGAAGCAATATTACTGCTGGACAGAAGCTAGTAAATGTCACGCGCATAGCCATACTAGTATAATTATCTAAAGGAGGTTGAGCACGCACTGAAATACTAACGCAATTTTATTTCAATTATTGTTGTGGTCACTTGGGTGATTGTAAAAACGTCGTCCCCCCTACATCGTCAACATATCGGGGGGGGGGGAACATCGATGGGAACGAGCTGTACTGGAACAGCTGTATCTTTTAAACGGTGAAAGATATAATAAACAAACAAAAAATGTTTTAAAATTAACAGAAGTAAGGGCTTCAATAGTGGTTCTAACGTTTAAGTGGCTAACTATAATAGTTCATCTTCTTCTAGATCCCGTTGTGTAAACTTGTTTCTGCATTTCTCTTCGCAAGGATAATACGAACAGCATGCACCTTTATTTTTGGAGCATGAACAAGATGGTTTAGAACAGTTTGTACACTTACACGGTGGAATCAAGGTTACTGGTAGAGCTGTCTTAGTCATTAGCTGTGGCCACAACCTGTTTTTGTCATCTAGGTAGAACCCATAATTTGTTAAGTCCAAAGGTTTTACAAAGGCAGTTGTTGAATTGGTCCTATAGTGCAACTGGGCAATGCATCTTAAAACGTGTTGTTGGAAACTATTTGACATACAAGGCAGGCAACTTATGTCTGTGGTTGCTGATGGGTTTGATAAGTGAACATAAAAACTCTCATTGCAGGAATTACCTTTTTTCCGCACAATCTTCAAATAAACGACTTCCAATTGCTTCAGTTGTTCATCAGAAAGTTGACTTTCCTTCAAAAGCTGAAGTACTTCAAAAATTGTTCTGATTTTCTAACTACACCGAGAGCGTATTTTTTGGTTTCAACCTTACTTTTAAGTTACATCCTGTAAACAAGTGCATAGCTACCAGGCCACTCGATATTTTACTTCCGGGAGCTTCTGACGCTACCTAGGGCTGTTTTTCTTTTACCAACACCAATAACTAACCACATACTATTGCAACCAATATCTTTAAAGTCGTTATAGAAAGATATCCCCAATACAAACACATCGGTATCTGGTCTATGAATACTTATGGTAACTGAACGTTTGTTTTGAATTAATGCACGTTTTGCATGTAGGAACATTCTTGTATCAACTTCGATTTGATTACTTTTTAATAATCACTCCAAAATGATTTGTTTTTCAGTTTTTGAGTAGCGTTCATTTTCATCTTTAAATCCTCCAGATATGTAAAGTATTTTTCTAACAGGTACAGTTATATTTTTCAATAAGTAGCCTGCAACGTACCTTATAAGATTTCCCTTGTTTTCAGGTAAAGCAATGTATCCTGCCTATTGTTTTGGAACCTTAGTAAATTCGTTGAGGATCTTCACTACTAATGGGGATTCTCCTTTACTTCTGAAAGTGTTTTCTGAATTTTTTACCGATATAGATATGTTTCTGTAACGGTCATACACAATATCTAATCTAGTTGTTAAAATAAAATATTTTCTAGAACTTTCTCTACTTTGGACCGTTGGTGCTCAACAAAATTCTGAAAATTCTCAAAACTTGACAAAATCGCATTTGGTATAAAATGAATTAGAGCCATACCATCCAGGATGTGCACTTGGTTGTCAAATATCAAGTCTTACAAATGTTTGTGACAACTAGTCTCAGATTCAGTTACATTAATTAAAATCAGATGTCTCACTTTTCTTCAAGTACCCATTTTCGTCTGCCAAACTTGGAGGGTAATCTAAAAGTTTGTGTTTTAATAACTCTTGCAAGTCATACTTTCTTTGAGTCGCTAACATTTGTTAGAGCAATCTTCCTCTTGATTTGTGTATGGAAATAATCTTTATTGTTATTAGCTATTATTAAAATAGGTACAATTTCCTAAACTAAACAGTTTGTTCCTTAATTCTTTAATCCACTTCCCTGGATGTAACTATTTTTTTGTTTATCAAAACAATTCTAACACAGTGGTGTCGCTGAATTTATTTGGGGGAAAGTAATCAGTGAGTGTATATGAAATAGTAATGGTTACATAAGAGTAAACTAATAAAAATAGTAATAACTAATAAATCTGAGCAACCATAGCAATACTGAAAGAACCATATTCTTTAAAAATTCTTAACTCAGCTCTGAGTCATTAATTTTTCATAAGGTTTTTCTAAGTTTAAAGTGTTGGTTAAACCCTCCTACATCAAAGGTACATAATTCACTGTTGTTCTCCTATCTCGAACATTCTATAAAGTGTCTTTTGACAAATCAGGTTAAACACTATATTTTTAGCACTTAATTAAGACTGACTTTACAAAAATGACAAAGTAATGGACAAAAGTAGTTAACGTGAAAACAATAGAACTGTTCGTTTTGAGGGAGGAATGCTGACACCATGACAGAGATCAAGTAATCAATATAACTCCTGCTGATGGATAGGAAAGACTCAATCACCAAACTAAACAATACATTATTATGTTTTACCTTCCTAATTTATTATTTTCTTATTTATTTAGTAACTTGAAACGCCTTCCTTTTTAACATTGTGATTAAGATTTATAAAAATAAAAATTGAATTTTCAATCCTATTTCGTATTATTGATTTTATGACAATCTAAATATTACTGTTTTGATGCAAACTTTAAGTTTAACATTTTTCATTGGGAGGGTTTGCTGTAACGCCTGGATAATAACACTGCTGTATAAAACTACATTTTAATTATATTTTTTCTTTAAAAGTTGATGTGTAAGCATTACCTATACATATTTTATTTGTTTGTTGAAGCACTCATTATAATCATTTATTTTTAAAAACATTGTATAGGTGCACACACACACACACTCTCACACACACACTCTCTCTCTCACACACACACACACACACACACACACTCTCTCTCGCACCCCCTCCCACACAGACACACACACATACACACACACACACACACACACACACACATTCCAAAAGCATGCACCACACATATAAATTTATGATATAAAATTCGCAATAAAATATTTAGGACACTAAAACTAATAGGCTAAACCTCATAGCTTTCGTTGATAATTAGACCATTTTCGCCTAAAAATATTGATGCTATTTAGACATTTCTAAACATAACGTTTTTATTTTCAAAATACACTTTTTTAATCATTCAGAACAGTTTCTGTTACAAAATTACTATACCCTTCCTACATGTACAGCTCTTCAATATTTTTAAAGTGTATTTGAAATTTTACATTGAATACTCTTAAATAGCATACTTTACTTAAATACGAAATATTGAAGGCCATTTGAATATAATTTATTATTAAATTTTATTAACAAACACAACAGATAAAGGTATAAAAAATAATAACAGAATGGGAAAAAATTATACACAATAATGAATCCTCTGTAAAGAAATGATGAGTCTATGGGTTGAAACACAATCATCCTTGCTTTATACAGTATTAGATATCACATAAGTAAAGATTTTCACAAATATTTCATAGCCTCAGTGCATATTCTACATGTTAACACATAAATCATACAACTTAACAACTACAATGGTTAAAGTTCTCTCCAAATTTGTACATTCAAGGATTACTTATATGTTTAATAGAAAGCTAAAGCATATATTGTTTACATTTTGTTGAAGAATAAAAACAGATTCTTTTTATCTTATTTTTTGTCTCACTGTAAAATGTTAATAATTTTTGCAATAATCTAGCATGCTGCATGAAAACTGCTGTTTTGTTTTAGCTAACGTAAAGTCGGCCTAAATTTAAAAGAATATTTTGTTTCCGAAAAAGTCATTGGAAAGCATTTGGATGGGAATTTATACTAATAATAATGGAGAACAATCAAAGCCCTCTAATTTTTCAAAGTGTAATGGAGGGATTCTGTTGATCTGGTGTGACATCTTGAGTTTAACCGGTTCTGTTCTTGCCTTCACCTTAGATGGGCAGCTGGGATGCAATTATAGCTAGGTGGCCTATTCAACGTTTTAATGTGTTATTCAAAATTTAATACATGAAAATGTTTGTAGAGTTTAAATGTAGCTTGTATTTATATTCTTATAATTTAAATATGTTAAACGAATAAAGCCGAGTGTTGATCAAGTGTTTGAAAAAATATGTTCTGTAATAATTTTTCAAAAGTAATTTGATAAAATCAGTAAGTATACAACCGGTACCAGTATGCATCTAACAAAACGTGTTCCAATGAAACAATTTGAAAAAGATGTCACCTATAATTCATCAATTTATATTGTTATTATTCAAACTTTTTAAAATATAGTTAATTTAATATTTTGATTTGAATTAAATCTTTGTTTTGTTGGCAACAAACAATGCTGTTATTGCTTATTTAAAATCCCAACTGTATATTTTAAACTTTGACCTTTACTTTAGGAGTAAACTGTTTAGAAGTATTTGATTAAGGATTTGTCCTGTCGACTGCTAATCAGTGTGTTTCATGTTTTATGTGATATACCATTATTTATGTTTTAGAATATCAACTTTAACTAATTTATTTGTGATATAAACCTAGCAAGATAGTGGTTTTATAAGACTGTAAACATTTTTGATATTAAAAATGAGTAATAGTAGCAAGAAAGAAGAAAAACAAATAATACCAGAAATAATCTACAATAAAGAAGAGGGTATTTAGCACACTAAAAAAAGTTTTTTTGCAAGGGCGGTTTTTCAAAATGCCATGAAATAATAGAATAAAACACTGAAAAGGCCTGTGCAGGAAACATTGCTTCAATAAAACCCCAAGAAAAAAATCAGCCAACAAGAATTAGTGTTGTGAGAGATTGTCATTTATAAACGTTTAAATTACAAGCACATTGTTGGCCTCCATGGATTTTTTGATGACAACTCTGTTTATATAATCCTTGATCTGTGTCGTAAAAGATCTATGATGGAATTGCAGAAGAGGAGACACCGAGAGTGAAACAAATACAAATACTAGAGCGTGTTTCGTATTTACATAATAACAATATCATTCATCAAGATTTAAACCTTGGCAGCTTGTTACTGAATAATAATCTCTAAGTGAAAATTGAACATTTTGGATTACCTGCAAAATTAAAATATAACAAATTTGACAACAAAAGAAGACACTTTGTAGAGCACCAAAGTTCTACAACTTTTTCCTGTTGTAATTTTAATTATTACAAATTTATTTAACCACCATAAAAAATTCATTTCTATAAAAATTTATAAAACTTCTATAAAATTTATTTTGTATGGCACCAGAAGTTCTAAACAAAAAAGTTCACAGTTTCTAAGTTGATATTCAGTGAATCGGATGTATTATGTACACTTTGTAATTGGCACGCTACTTTTTGAAACTATTTCTATTCAAGAAATCTATTCACGAATAACGAATTGTCATTATAAATTGCCATTGTCATTAAAGCAAGCTGCTGAAAATATCATCATGGTAGTGCTGGGATCATGGCTGGTCCCGTAAAATATCCTAAAGTTAAAGATTTGTTCAAACATACGTTATTTTTTTTAGGTTTCTTGTCAGCTAAACTTCCTTTATCATGTCTAACAATGGCACCTAGATTTGATGCTATGTATCATATAAACACAAGACAACTTCTTACTGAAGTTAGTACTGGTAAATCTAGCCCAGTATTAACAACAAATTCAAAACCGCGACAAAGTGTGTTATAAGGAGGCAGTGAACAACTTAAAAATAGTGCCTCAACAGAATTGTTTAACACACCTACGATTACTAGGTGCACTGCTAAAAAGCGAGAAATAATATATTATATTATTTGTACTTATATATAACAAAAAATATATTCTATTATTAAAATAAGATTTAGTAAAGTTATGTAAATATAGAAAAATGTAAATTACTTAAAGTCTTTGGATCATAGTTGTTATAATGAATAATTTAAATTTAACTAAATTTATAAAGCAACTAACACTTACACTATTTTAGTTCTAGTTTTATTTTCCATCACTGTGGAAATATAAGTTTTGTTATATTAGCTTCATTATCTGTAAAAAAAATTAAAACGTCTCTTGAAACTTTACAATACAACAGATACTTTCTGCTGGTTACAACTATAAACACTCAACATAACTAATTACTAAAAGAATGAAATTAGATACTGAAAATAAATAATATAAACATTAAGATTATCAAATATTAAAAAAATTATACAAAATTAACATATGCTAACACTTTCTAATTATTATTAAATATAATGTAATTAGAGGTGAGATTTTTATCTATGTCAGGTATAAGCAGCAGTTAATAACCAAATATTGTTTTATTTAGCAAACCTACACACAGAAATCTATCCAGACTGATAATCAATAGAAATGTGTGAAATTCATGTTTATTCAAACACTCGAAATAAGTATTAATTAAATGAGAAACCAGTTGAATGTCAAACCTATTTATTTTAATAGCACAACATTGCGGCAACTAGTTTGTTGCCCTTAAGAACCCTGAAAACAATATTACATTGCTTTTAATTATGCATATAAAATTCTAGTCAAAATTTGTTGACCAAAATTTGGGTTTTTTAAATTTTGAATTACTGTAATACTCAAATACAAGTATAGTGTACTAGTATCTTATATATCTAATTAAGAGTAATCTAATACTGTTTTCAGGCTTAATAAGAACAACAAAGTAGTTGCTGAAACGTTGCACTATTAAAATAAATATCTTTGACTCGATATTCTCCCAGTTTCTTATTTATTTAAGGAATGTGTGAAGGCTTCAAAAGCCTTTTTTACAATTAAGAATTTTTTGCTTTGCCAATAATTAATGCCCTCCACAATACCATTCTCAAACTGCATTTAATATTCAGAGAAAAACACTTATATTGACAATGAAATACAATTTACTTACTTTACACTATAAACAAATTTTAATCTCTTATGCCAGACAATGATTACCTACTTCATAATATAATCATCACGTTAAGCATTAAAGCACAAAATAAAATTTGTTGAGTAACTTATAGATGAACTGAAAACAATATAATAAATTGTTATTATGTCATTGGAAAACAAACCAGATGAACATAGAGCTAAGTTAAACCTAGCACGGAACATACATCTGGATCTTTTGTGGCCAATCCACAACTGTAAAAGGCACAATGTGATTATTTAGAAATTAAAATTGTCATAAATAAACAAAAATTAAGACATGTTAAAAAATAAGTGTTTAATTTGTATTGAATTTAACCTCATTATGAATCCATTCATTTTAAAATGAATCTACAGCTACAAACAATAAGCATGGCCAGTTTGACAAATTTGAAGGATGATTATGATTTACAATTGGAGTTAATAAATAAGATGAAACTATATGCATACAACTGGAGTTAATAAATAGGATTAAATTATATGCTTACAACTGGAGTTAATAAATGGGATGAAATTATATGCTTACAACTGGAATTAATAAATAAGATGAAACTATATGCATATAACTGGAGTTAATAAATAGGATTAAATTATATGCTTACAACTGGAGTTAATAAATGGGATGAAATTATATGCTTACAACTGGAATTAATAAATGGGATGAAATTATATGCTTACAACTGAAGTTAATAAAAGGGATCAAATTATGTGCTTACAACTGGAGTTAATAAATATGAGGAAAATAAGTTCAATTTTGCATCATAAAACATCCAAATATTTGTTATCAACATTACTTCCATTATACTTCTTAATATTTAACTGCTTTAGCCTAAAATGAAGTTTACTTTTGTTAATTACATTTGAGAGTTAAAAACAAACTATAAACATTAAACAAAGAGTGAAAAGATTTATATTTCTCTACAAAATGTAAAGTAGCCAATAAAAAAAGATATTAGGTTATATTATTCCATAAAAAAAAACTGCCTATAAAACGTTTTTGGTTAAACAGTAGATTACAGATGATTGGACCAGTAAGGGACCGGGCAGATTTGATTTAGCAGGTGGTGTAATCAAACCAAGTATAAAAAATAAAGGATAATGTACTTTACTAAATGCCAGGTAACCTTGATTTTTGTCATTTTTACATATGTTACACTACGGTTTCTGATATTTAAAATATATTTAATCTTTAAAATGAATTTTTAAACAGAGTAGCTACACAAAAACCAAAGGCAATGCAATATTTCTAAATATTTACCGTTTCCGTCAACTATAATGACTATTTATGCTAAATATTCCAATCAAACACTGCAATATCTGTATTTGTAACAGTGGTATGAAAAGTACAGCCCTTGTACAGAATAAACACTGTAACTGCCAGTCTTACAACATTTTCTCTTGGAAACACCGTATAAACTCTTATTTTTTTCAAAAGCAGAGTTGTATGTTTTCCTTGACTACAATCTTTATTATTAGGCTTGAGAAATATATAGCTTGAAAATTACTGAGTGCTAAAAACATTTTCCTCATTTCTGGAAAACTGTTATGACATGTACAGCATTACTGGGCAAAGCCTTTGTTTTGTTGTTTGTTTTTTTCTGTTTTGATCAACTGAACACATTGGCATCTTATATTTTATTAATTTACTTTATAACTACAAATTAAAATAATAATAAATGGCTTATTTTCATGTTTAACGTCTGTTATAAATAGATGAAAATCAAGTCATTTGATAAATTTAAAGAGTTAAAATAAAAATTAACTGGTATACAAAACAATACAAGTTATACTTGTTTTCAAAAGTACTTGCTTATCCAAAACATACCTCTAATTTCATTATAAATTTGTCCTTAATTTTTTCCTTATTTTTATAAAATGCTAATTATTAATTAGTTTAATTATTTAATTCTTATATCAACAAATATAGAAAAAAATTAACAAATATAATAAAACATATACAATTTGATTGTACATGAAAATACCCAAAAAATGTTGTCCTTACATTTCCTCTCATAATTAAACTACTCTTGTAAATAATTTTATTAAAGTTTAATTTTATACCTTTAATTAAAACTATCTTATTTGTGCTGAATAAATTGATAATTAAAACCTTGTATAAAGTAAAATATACTTAAATTCATAACAAATTCTACCTCTGATCCTCATAACTCAAGCAACCTTTATAAATTCTGTGAAGCTTCTAATATAAACAATTTTCATAAAAAAACTTCACTTTAACGGATTAAAGGATTTCACATAAACTTTAAAGGATTTTTGAGTTTTATGTAATAAAAGATAAAGAAGGTTGTTGAGGTTAAAAACTGTGAAAATTAAATATAATGGTTGTCCACCATGTGCACATGATATAATAATGTACTAAATTACTTAAAGCAAATAACTTAATGTTTTTGTACAACTTATCTTAAACGTAAATAGAGTATAGTTTCACATCTCCAAATTTAAAGGCGGTTTCAAATGAGGTCGTTTTGGAGGTGGTGTGGGTGGTAGTCCAGAATCAATAGGTTCTGGTGGTGGGGGAGGCTGAAACAGTTTCAAAAACATAAATTTACAAGGTGCATATGTGTATAAGTTCTTAATTAAGAAATAATATAGGAAGTGTCAAGACAGTTAGGGATTTATAATGAAATATACTGATACTTTTTCATAATCATCTAGAGCAGTGGTTACCAACCTTTTTCAGCTAGCAACCTACCTCTCCTAATTGTGATATCTTCACAGTGGAGTAAACAACAATATTTGTGTCGTATCCCTTCTTTATATACATAATTTACAATCAAATACTGCAAATATATATATATATATATATATATATATATATATATATATATATATGTATATATAAATATATATATATATATATATATATATATATATATATATATATATGAAGTGGATAACGTAAAATATCAAAAATATATATATATATATATATATAGGAATTTTTTGGACTTGATAGGAGACTGACAGACTTACCTAAAGGCAATAGTCCAAAACTGCAATCTCTTGGAAATAAGCACATATAAAAAACACATATAAAACACTTAATACACTTTTATTTGAAATATTTCGATCAACATGATCTTCTTCAGTCAAGAAAGAGCTCTTTCTTGACTGAAGAAGATCATGTTGATCGAAATATTTCAAATAAAAGTGTATTAAGTGTTTTATATGTGTTTTTTATATGTGCTTATTTCCAAGAGATTGCAGTTTTGGACTATTGCCTTTAGGTAAGTCTGTCAGTCTCCTATCAAGTCCAAAAAATTCCTAAATAAGCTTTAAGCTCTACTAGAACTAACCTATAAATATATATATATATATATATATATATATATATATATATATATATATATACACATATATATATATATATATATATATATATATATATATATATATATATATATATATATATATATATATTTATAAAGATCATTGTGTGATCGGAATATTTCAATAGTGTGATTAGTTTTTATATGTGTCTATTTATTTATTTCCAAGAGATTGCAGTTTTGGACTATTGCCATTAAGTAAGTCTGTCAGTCTCCTATCTAGCCCGAAAATTCCTAAATAAGCTTTAAGCTCTACTAGAACTAACCAAATGTATATATTATGTCATATTATGTAGTCATTGTAAAGTTTAAATTTAAGGAATCAAAGAAAATTAATTTTAAAATTCTGGGGACTCTATAACATAAGGTTTGAGGCTAAAGAATAAATTCAGCTTATATCCAAAAAGAAAATTAGTCGGAAGAAATATTAAGCCAAATCGACCAGAATAGTTCCTAAAACTAGGGACAAGGTACATGACCATTGTTCTATTTCGAGTGTAGTGATAAAGGGGCTGGGGAATCTTTAACAAAAGAAAGGTTCAACTATTTTAAGAGAGGACTTTCCAAATTATCTGGGTTATAATAATGTACCGTTATGGCAAGGTCTTTGTAGATGGTTATGGGAATAACCAATTTAACTAGATTAAGTAAGGAGGGAGAGATGACGCGAGGTTGAAAAGGGAAGTGATCACGAGGGTCTTGGGAGAACTTCAGAAGAGGGCAGATGTATTGAGGAGACCAAGTGTCAGTAATGTTAACCCTAGAAGCGGCAGCTGTCGATTTTCCGACAGTTCGTGCGATCACTAAACTGTAGATGTCGCTTTTACGACACTTGTACGTTGGCCCTTACTGTATCGTTTAAAAGTTCCGTATGAATCCAATAGATAGCATAGGCTGTTCTCTATTATTTTCTGAACAAACACGTGTTTTTGTTTTCGTTCTAGACTGAGGAATGGGTTTACTATTCCGTTTCCAAAAGTAGTCTGACCAATGCGTTCGGAGCCATTCCATTCGTTGCGGGTTACAAAGGCATACACTCCCTGTATTGTTTTGTTTACAGTGGCATGTATTTTAGGAGTTTAGGTATTTCGTTTTATAATTAATAACTTTATAATAAATATTTGTGAGTGTATATATTATTTAAATTATTCAAAATGTGTGACCGAATGTATGATAGAAGCAGTGAAATAGATGCCGTACTTAGGGAATTAGAAGAAGAGAGTGTTTGTGGAAGTGATATTTCCGATTTCGACGTAAGTGGGGATGAAATTAGTGAAGTGTTTGATGAGTCAACTTTTCAATTACCATCCGTAAGTAACTTAGTAGAAGGTATTCAGAGTAATGACAGTGAAACAGATTCAGATAGTGATAGGCCTACCGAAGTTCAGCAACAAATAATTCCAAATCAACCTCTAGACAGTGATCCATTATTACCCGCATCTAATACATCTTCAACCTTTCAAAATTTACCTATTCTTTCATCTCCCATTCCAAGTACAAGTACATCCACTGATACACCTTGCGATTTATCATGGAATAAAATTCAGCCCTCAGAAGTGCCTACAGAAAATATGTTCACTGCCAGAGGTGTAGGTCCTAAAAATATTCCATGTAGAAATTCAGAGCCCATAGAATATTTCTCTTTGTTTTTCACAGAAGATGTGTGGAATAATATATCGTGTGAAACAAATAAATATGCAGTAAAACTGCAAACTGAGAAGGCAGAATATTTACTCCGGCATCCACACAGCAGGCTGCACAACTGGTCGCCTGTAGACAACAAAATTATTCAGAAGTTTCTTGGTGTCTGCATAAATATGGGGTTAACTCCTAGGAAGGACCATACATCTTATTGGGATAGAAGGTCTTCTCAGTTCATTCAGTTCTATCCCAGTGTAATGCCACTCCGCCAATGGGAGATTATAAGTAGGTGTTTGCATGTCAATGCATCACAGGCTTTACCAAGCAGTCATCCAAGATTTGATCCTTGGCACAAAGTAAGACTGTTTCTAGATGCACTCAATGCACATTTCAAGGACCACTACATTCCACAACAGAACATTTGTATTGATGAGTCACTTGTGGGTATGAAAAACCGCTGTGTATATTTACAATATATGGCTAATAAGAGACATGCACGGTTTGGAATTAAAAAGTTTGAAGTCTGTGAAAGTTCAACAGGATATGTATTACACATATCATTGTATAGTGGGAAAAAATTCTTCCAGTATGGACCAGAGGGGATGGGCCATTCAGTAGTTGTATCCCTTTTGAATGAAGCGAGGCTGATGAATAAAGGTTATCATCTGTTCACAGACAACTTCTATACGAAGATACCTTTAGCCATAGAACTAAAATCGAAGAATGTGCATTTAACAGGGACAATAAAAATAAATAGTAAATTCATGCCTAAAGAATTGGTCAGTGAAAAATTAAAGGCTGGTGACACTTCCTACTACAGAAAGGGAGACCTATTACTTGTAGGGTACAAAGAAAAAGCTTCCAAGAAACCAGTCTATTGCTTGACTACTGGTGTGCATGCTGAAAATCGGTTAGTGAGAAGTAGTAGTGGAAGAGAGGCAATCAAACCACATATTATTGACCAGTATAATCATTTTATGGGTGGAATAGACTTGAAGGATAAGTCTATCTATCATGTATCCTGCAACCGCCCAACTATGAGATACTGGAAGAAGATTTTCTTCAATCTGGTGGACATGGCTCTTCTAAATTCATACATTATATATTCAAAAAATACAGACAAACCTGTCACTAGGCATAATTTTATTGTGTCTGTAGTGGAGTCCTTGTGCCAAGAGGACCCAGAATCTGCTCCCACCTCAGGCCCTTCAACGGATAGTGGTTCTTCACATGAACTTGCAAAATTGGATGGGAGGAAAGAGAGAACTTGTGAAGTTTGTGGTCATGACCCACATAAACGAGGAAGGTCAACATATTGGTGTCCTGGTTGTAATGTGGGTGTACATCCAAAATGTTTTTTCTAAATTGAAACATTTCTACCGCACCAATCCCAGAAAAAGGAGGATGGAAAATTAGGTTAATTAGGTATAATTATTCAATTAAATGTGTAAATATATCAAAAGTAGATATTTAGATATAGGTATAAAAATTTATATAGGCATAACAGCGTATAATAAACAGTGCTTTAGGGAAAACGTTTTATAAATATAATATAGGCTAGGGAGTAGTGTATGACAGTTTTGCCCAACAAACAGTTTACGTGTATGTGATCAGCAAAAAAATCATAGAAAATTGGAAACTGCATCAAACTCTATGGAACAAAGGTAAGTGAAATCAGAAAATCTTTCTTTATTATTTGTATATTTCAGTTTTTCAGACAGTAATGCATATGGTTTTTTATTTTTCTTCAAAAATAAAAAAATGATAATTGTTTTTGGAAAAATTCTTATTTTCATAAAAATAACATTCAAAGTAATCAAAATATAAATTTTCTGATGCATAGAACAAAATCTTCAACATTTTTTCTTCAAATAAAATATATAGATGTCAAACTTTGTGTGAAAAATGTAATTTATAGAATTGTTTCAAAATAAGATGTTTATGCGGGTCATTTTGTACTGCCAGTTAGGAAAATAACACTGCCGCTTCTAAGGGTTAATTAGGTGTAAATTTTGTTAGTAAAATTAAGGCAAATGTAATTTTTTGTATTTGTATAATTTAAAAGGTAAATGTGCGACGTAAATAAATTATTAAAGAATTAGGAAAATTAAGCGAGTTATGTGAAAGTGCAGCGAAGCCTTATCAACAGTCAAGATAAGCCTCAAGAGTCCACCTTTTTTTGATAATAATAATATTAATTAAGGAATCAATCTTATCACAAATAGCTTTTCCTTTTTTTTTTTTTGATTGATGAAGATCAATTTTGATCGAAATATTTCAATAGTGTGTTTTTATATGTGTCTATTTATTTCCAAGAGATTGCAGTTTTGGACTATTGCCATTAGGTAAGTCTGTCACCAGTAACTCGCAACTATCAGAAACCTAAAAATAAATCAGAAAAGATCAAAAAAATCGAAGCATATCGAATTGTATTTCAATTGTAGTCAATAAGACTAATATTTATTGTAATTAATAGTAAAATAATGTAGGTAGCAAAAGCCATTTATTAGATGTTAACTTAATACAAGTCTTTTTAACAAATTCATTTAAAATCAGTTGTTAAGAAATATCAGATGCCTAAGAATGTTTTCATTTAAAAAATTGGAATACAAATTTGTAACTTATTATTATGTTTATATTGAATTATTTGTATTGAAATTTATCCAAATTTTAAAAAATTAATGTATTTATTAACTGATCAAAACTATTTAATAATAATCTTTTTCCTTAACAAAGTTTCAATAAATAATGTAACATAACCTACGTGTAAAATAGCTGTTCTACAACATAACATATAACACAATCAGCTACTGTATGAAATCATATGTTACCATTTAATTCACTTTGAGGTGACTCATATCATAACATGGTGGAAATTATACTGTTGTGTAATTGTATGTTTATGCCAATCCAATAAGTTTTTGCAGGCGTTGCTATAGAAATTTTCACATCAATAAATACTATTCTTCATCTGCCTATCAAGTATACTCTTCTATTGAAAAATACATTTCTAATAGGTATATAAAATGAATTACCTTGTTACAAAGAGGAGTTTGAGGTACTGTTTGAAAGCTGGTAGCTATTGTACCCTCGTCTGGTAGGTTACAGTAATCTGCTTCTCTTAATTTTACTGGAAGAGGAGGAGGTATTATGTCTTCTTCACTATTAGTGGAATCTGTAGTACCTAGAATTTCATTAACTTTTCAACAACATTCAATGTTTATAGCATTTCCTATTAAATACTCAAACCTATTGAAGAGAAGACATCCTTACTCAGATGTATTAATAAATATAATGAAAATGGTAACAGCACTCTGATTTTATAAACGTGTGTTATCAAGAGAATATGCCCTGTAGTTACTAGTTTGATATTGCAATACATTTGGTGCAATTGAAGTGGTACAATTTGGTGCAATTAAAGTGGTACACTCAGATGAACTACAAATAACAAGTTAAATAGTTCATCCTCGTCCGTTTGTTTTTAGCTAAATATAGAAACAATTGCATGGCAATCGCTTCAGTGATCTTTACATACATACAAGGTGTATCCCGGAAGTATGTGTACTGATTCTCTCATGGCTGGAGGGATTTTATTTTTGGTATGTTGGCTACACTTGAAGTGTAACTTGACTTTTCCCCTCCGCAACGAGACTAGTCATGGTCAGTAAGTTGAGAATTGTACACATACTGCATTTGTGGTAATGCCAATCAAATCTCCCACTGTGCGAAATACGTGACATGATCAGTTATCTCATTTGGAAGGCAAAACCTCCCATTGGTTAACAATAAGGTGAAAACTGCATATGGAGATAAAGCTATGAATCGTATGAATATGTAAAAGTGGTGCCGAGAGTATAAAAGTAGCCATATGTCTGTGCATGGTGATCAGATGACCGGAAGATATTTCAACTGTGGAAACTGAGGGAAAAATAAAAATTGTACTCCATAACAATTGCAGATTGATTGTGGATGACTTTTTGTGATGATTCCTCAAATCTCCATATCTCTACCACACGAAACCATCACAGAAACCCTCGAATATCGGAAACTGTCAGCGAGGTGGGTCCCAAAACAGCTGTAAGACCAAAACAAGTTAAATCGAGTGGAGGCAGGGCAAGAGTTTTTGAGGTGCTACAAACACGATGAATTTCTCCGCTACGTCGTTACTAGAAATGAAAGGGATGCACACTACACATTTCAACTAGCGGTTTTCCCTTCCGAACGAGATAACCGATGATATTTCACACTTGGCAGATTGTATTTAAATTTTTTACAAAACGCGTTATCACGACATTTCTTAACATACTCACCTCGAACTGGTCTGTTTGTGGAGGGGAGAAGTCAGGCTAAATGAAAGTGTAGCCTACATGTCAAAAATAAAATACCTCCAGCCATGAGAGTTTCAGTACACTTACTTTCCAGATACGCCTCATATTTTTAATTTTGTGATATTTGAATAAATTGTTTTGTAATTGTTACTCGTTTTAAATTGTATTACTATCGTCATATCTTTCAATGATTGTTATACCACCAACATAATTAAGGCCCTTCCCCCTGATTGCAACCATTCAGAATTGAGAAGATGGGAGTTGTCATCGGTACACCAAATCTAGAGAACCTCCTAACCTTAACATCAGATAACTCCTTTTACATTCCCCCTAGCTTCTACCCTTTTTAACAACTCCATTTGCCTCAATTCTGATAGACTATTAATATCTGGTTTCAATTAATCAATATTTATACAAATAACATATAGCACTATATCATAAACTATAAATCTGTGACATATGGATATTTATAAACATCTGTGGTTCACTTCAGTCTTTTCTTTAAAGATCATTGTGTGATCGAAATATTTCTATAGTGCAATGTGTTTTTATGTGTGTCTATTCATTTATTTTCAAGAGATTGTAGTTTTGGACTATTGCCACTAGGTAAGTCTGTCAGTCTTCTATCTAGTCCAAAAATTCCTAAATAACCTTTAAGCTCTACTAGAACTAACCCATATATTTTATATATATATATATATAAGAATTTTTGGACTAGATAGGAGACTGACAGACTTACCTAATGGCAACAGTCCAAAACTGCAATCTCTTGAAAATAAATGAATAGACACACATAGAAACTTAACACACTATTGAAATATTTCGATTACACAATGATCTTTATCAATCAAAAAAGAGAAAAAGAAAAGACTGAAGTGAACCGCAGATGTGTATAAATATCCAAATGTCACAGATTTATAGTTTGTAATATAGTACTATATGTGATTTGTATAGCCCAGAATAGCATAGTTAGGTTTGCTGCTTATAATGATCAATAAAGACATCGATTAAATAAAATCTGTGTAATGTGGATGTCATAAAACCCAGGATGCTGAGGTTGGGCAGCCGTAACTATAGACAAGATGAGAAGATAATTAACACACTTTAAAGAAAAAAGATTAGGTAAATTACTTTTGAGAAAGCCTTGATATAATTGACAGGATAAGACTAAAATAAACCTTGGTGAAAGAAGACTTAAAGTTTAACTAGATCAAGTTATAATAGAATGAAGCTAAATAAAGTTCCTTAGTAAATCAAATGTTCTATTCAGGTAATTTATTGTAATGTTATTCTGTTATTAAAAACAACACACTTTCTAAACAAAACTCTTATGTGAGGTACAAATTAACTTTATTTCTTACCAATCGAGTCTCTGCTTGAACCATTGAATGTCAGTCTGTTATGGTTTGGAAAACTAAACTGCCCACTAACAGGCCTGCTTAACCGTTTTTCTTTTTCCATTTCTGATCGTAACGGCCTTTTTGGTGTTAACTGAAACCATACGTTACTGTCATAGAAACAATATAATTTTGAATAATTATTAAAATTTTACATGTAATTTAAGTTTTTAAAGCAGGAATAACATACTTAATTCACAAATTACTCGTCATACACATATCGATCTTAATTCCTTTTTTATATACACAAGAGTAATAACAACTAAAGAATATTTATACCCAATAGCTTTTAACCCCTACTCCAATCTTTATCTGTAACTTAACTAAATCAAAATAATTGTTATAAACAATACATTTAATTCTTTATATTTTACAATGTAATATTTAGTTCTCTTATAACCTGTTATTTATTAGTGCACTGTAAAACTCATACTTTCTCTCTCTCGCTCGCACACACATATACTATTGCAGTCAAATTGTTCATCACAATTATAAAATATAAATAACATTAAATTTTGTGTAAATAATTTCCAAAATTAGTTCTTTCAAAAAGGTATAAATTGCACTAGGACAAAATAATTTAAACAAGAGCTAGAAGAGTCACCTCAATCAATCGCTATGTCAACTTATGTAAGCAAAGTGCAGGTTCTTTTAACCAAGATACAGGGTGCGGTAGATAAGTAATGAGACTCAATCTAGAAAAACAAATTTATTGATCCGATTTGTACAAATAGTTAATATTCTTCGAAGTAGTTGCCTTGGGCGTCGACACATTGTTGCCAGTGCGTTTTCCAAGCTTCATAGGCCCCACTGTAGTCCCCTGGAGTTATCCCTGTAAGTGCCTTCGTGACAGCACGTTGGATGTCCGGAATATCGTCAAAACGATGACCCTTCAGGCATCTTTTTACCTTCGGGAATAGGAAGAAATCACGAGGAATGCTCCGGAGCGTTGTCGTGGTAGAGACCCCAGCGTTGAACAATGTCCTGTCACTTCCGTTTGACGGCTTTGTGCAATCGCTGAAGGACTTCTTTGTACAATTCGGCATTAACAGTTTTTCCCTGAGGGAGAAACTCTTTGTGAATTAACCCCCGCTTGTCGAAAAACACAATGAGCATTGTCTTGACGTGGGACTTTGACATCCTTAATTTCTTCGGCCGCGGGGATGCCGATGTGTGCCACTCCGAGCTCTGGGCTTTCGTCTCCGGGTCCTACTGGAATGTCCACGATTCGTTGCAAAAGTCCTCCGTAATTACAAAATGTCCTCCGTAATCATAGCAAAAGTTTCCGAAGCAGTTTTGCCCAAGTGAAAGCAAAATTTGATTGCACACCGCTGTTCTATCGAGCGATCTATTTTCAGCGTTTTCACAAGAGTCACGGGCACGCAAACAACGTATACGCAAAGGTCGACCCTCACTACACCAGAGCTATGACGCGACTGCGAACCGGTTCTATTGTTAGCTCAGATCCCCCACCATCATGTCTGCCGGTGGAGACCGCACTGCAAGCAACTGGGGCGCAGCGCGACGGCCAGTCTTATTACTTTACTACCGCACCCTGTATGTTTAGCACTATATGTAACAAATTTAAGACCTAAGAATATACTTTTTTAAATTAAAATAAGAGAATTTTAATGTCAAAATATGACAAGCTATAATAAAGTAGTAGTAAAAATTATATTTAAAGTAGAACTTAATTCATTAAAAGTTAAGCAAATAGCCGATAAAATTAAATTTGCAATTAATAAATAAATTTGACATTTCCAGTGTAAAAATATGGTGTTGATTTGGAGCAAGAAATTTTAAAGTCATACTTATTTATTTAATTTACTAAACTCTAATATTTTAACTTTTTATGAAAATGAATTTTTTATTAAAAAATATAAAATGTCAGTTTTTGTGGTACATCTTGAATTTTTTTAAAAAAATTATATTTATTGATAACACTGGCCAAAGAACCACTACTTAATGATATTTTTCAACAGAAGTTTTTCACTGCTGTGAGTCATGGGCAAGACTGTTGCTCCGGTGTGTTGTATTATTGTGAGTCTGTGGTGTATTGGTGTTCTGTGGTGTGTCATTGTTTATAGGGTAGTTGTTAATTATGTATTCATTAATCAAATCTATTTCTTGTTTATTGAACACATAGTTAACAACTGCTCTATGAAGAATGACAGGCTATAGAACATCAATGCACCACTGTCACACACTAATTCAACACACCTGAGAAACAGTCTTATCCATGACTCACAGCATTGAACAATGTACTGATCTAGTGTGAAACACGTCTGCTCAAAAATATCAGTAAGTAGTGGTTTTTCTTAAAAAAACAAAAAATACACAAGTAATAGTTTGTTACAAAATTAATTTTCAAAGTCACTAAGTATAAAATCAAATTAAACCACTTTATACTTGATTAAATGATGCAAAAGCTCTGTTTTTAATATGGTTCATTTCATCAATCTTATCAATATTAACACTTTCAAGCCTATGCTTGCGAGTATAGATCGGGTCATTTAGCTTAATGCTAGTTGCCTACACCCGTGTATAGCTCAGGTTCCCGTATTTATTTCCAAAGCAATGTAATTCCCCCTCAGTTTTGTTGATATCATTCTTTATATTGGTTATTCTACTTTATATGTCTTTACCTTTAGGACATTCAGAGTTTATTTTACAAACAAAATCGTATTTGGTTAAGTTTGGAGACCAAGAGCTATCAGACATTTGTTTGACAGATGTTGGTTTGGTTAGATAATGAGTGTTTTAGTGGTGTGTGTGTGTGTGTGTGTGTGTGTGTGTGTGTGTTGTTTATTCTAAATCTTATCTATCTGTCATTTTGTTTATTTAATTTATAGTTTATGTAATTTTTCTTAAGGCTTCCGAGTATGTTGTTCTTTGCCTTAAATTTATCTTTCAGTTATTTAGTATATAAGTTTTATTGTTAGAGATATTACGTTATAGATATAATGGCTAAAGTCACTTTAAGGAGCAATTCAGTATGAGCTATGTTGATTTTAGACAGTAACAGTGACAGTGAAACCGATCTTGGCCAAGGTACAATCGACATATCTTTCACTGATGAACGAATGGAATTGTAAATGACCCAATTTTAGAGGGTTTTCTAAATTTTAAAAGAAATAATTCTAAATTACATTTTTGTTTTAGCTTTAAAATGATACATAACATGTAATATTTATTTTCATTCCAATGTAAAATGTGTATAGTAAAGTGCAAGGATGTACAGCGTCGCTATTTTATTTTTTTTACTTTTTTTACACATTTTTCAAACGAGCATATATGTAAGTAATCAATTCATATGTATATATTTTCCGAAAGCCTGTTTCATTCCCTTTACAACAATGTAAAAATTTTTGTAAATATGGTATTTATTACAAGTCAGGAATTTTTTATATATTACCTAAAAACCTAAAGGCGGTTTAGAGATGGGTGCCTCCTAAGGGGATAGGTTTGAAAGTGTTCAAAATAGTTTAATTTAAGAAAGTGGATTCAACCAGAAGCTAAATCATCTTCAATGACAGGAAATTTTGAAACCACACAAAATTATGAAAATCATTTTATATGCCAGCAATTTAAAGCTGAAAATTATTTAATACATAAATGTCAAGATTAATTATTAAAACGCAAGAAATCGTCTTGACCAGATATAAATATCTTGAGAAATATTAAACAAAATTAAGTACTATAATACTAGAAGTTTATTAATGCTATATCTATTATAAACTTTCATAAAATATGGTACAATTTATGAATGCCAAAGTAATTTTATAAATATACCAGATGTTAAATCATATTTAATATGTGTAAAATGGAGTTAGTTTAATATTTCTAGCTTGGAGACAGTAATGTTTATTGTTGAAAATAATATAAATTTATATCATAATAAAATTGTTTTAGGTGGTAATATGTTGAACAAACACTTTTAAAAAAATATTTTTTTATTTTCATTCAAATCTTAAATTCCTTAAAATATTGTTGTAATAAACACAAATAAACAATTAATTTTGGCATGCTTTAGAAAACTTTTTAAACTATACTTCTCAAGTCTTAATTTTAGATTATGTTATATTTTCAAGTCCATTTAGATTTTGTAATATATTCTTGTACTAAGGTATATTAAACAGGATTACATTATGTAATTTTTATATAATCTTTTAAGACATTTAAACATCATTTCAAAAGGTTTTTTAACATTACCTTAAGAAATAACACAAATAAAAATAGACAGAAATTACAAAACTCAAATGATCCAAACCACTGTTTAAATGTTCACCACAAGCTCCTATACACAACACAATTTCTGTTCTTAAATACGAGTTCTTAAATATAAAAATAACTAGAATTGTGTAGGTGTGAGCTTGCTATTCGCAGTAGTGATTTCGCCGCTAGCAGGGAGTAGACATGACCTTGATGTCCCAGCAGGCATCATTGTGAGAGTTTGCGTTTGGTTGTGCAAGTTTTTATTTCAAGGGGCTAATAGTTAGTTTGTCAGTTTTTAAGATTAGAGGTTTTCAAGAACAACCTTCATCAGTGGTTATGAATGATTTGTATTTTGTGTTTTTGTAAATTTCATATTTTAATCTTTTTGTTGTGTTTATTTTTGTACACATCTCAACACACTAGAACAATATGAAATTTACAAAAACACAAAATAGAAACATATTAAACGAACAAACCCAATACAAATCACACATACTCTTTGGTACTATCGGAAACCAGCCTTTAAAACCGTCACCGCTTAATCTAACAACAACTCGAAGTAGATTTTTTAGATACTGATGAAGATCGCCATGAAGCGATTGTAAACGTTCTGTCTCAGTAAGTTTTACAAATTTTTAAATTTAAACTTCGGATAGTCATAAACTAATGTAAAAATGATTAAAAAGAATAATAAATATTGTTATTGATTAAAAGTTTCAAAATGTAGCACACTACAAATTCCGAAGTATGTTTCTTTATATTTTGTTTAAACAAAATGTAGAATCGGCCTGAATGTAAGAGAAAATGTTTGTTTCAGAACATAAAAAGTAGAAATAATTCTTTATGTATTGAACTTTTGGTTTCACCAAGTAGGTCTTTCGATTCTCTGATATCAGAAAGGTATGGGGACAAAATTACCAAAGTTTTTTTTAGCAGAATTTAATATCCAACAGAATCATTGTGCACAAAAATACAAGTTTCTTGATAAGTTGTTTGATAATTTTCAATTTGAATTTCAAATGTGAATCTGAATTTAAAGACCAATACAAAAGATAGTAGCAAAGTTGAACCAAAATTTTAATGGTGGACATCTGTGAGTAATTCATGTGTAATGATGCTAATGCAAAAATTCATTAAGGTATCTGTTGGACAATTTAAATTAAACTTTATTTTCCATTTTGTATACCTCGTTTTGAACTAAATTAATTATATCATGAAACAAACAAAGGGTAATATTTCTTTCCAGTTGCATTATACAACCAATTTAATGGTTGTATTTGTACGGTTGTATGGTTTATTATTTTTAAAAAAAAAACACATGTAAAGATTTTTTAATATATTTCATATTTTTTATGAGATTATATCCTTTGTTTAACAGTAGAAAAATATTTTTTAAATTTAATCATGTTCACATTAGTTTATGACTATCCGAACTTTAATTTATTTTGTAAATTTGTAAAAACATACTGAGACAGAACATTTTCGATCACTCCTTAGCGATCTTCATGAGTGTCTAGATTTTCTGCTTAGAGTTGTTGTCAGGTTTGGTGGTGATGGTTTTAAAGAAAGGTTTTCGATAGTACCAAAGAGTGTGTGTAACTCTGCTGTAATTGTAATGTAACCCTGCTGTCTATCCTTAAGGTAAAAAAGGAAATAAGGTGGACAGATGGTATCAACCGTCTGAGTCGCCTTATGGAAGGCAGTGATTGTTCTAGGGAACAATTATTTCGGTAAGTACATAATAGAAGTTTTCAATTAAAGTGAATTTCAGTTTGCGGTACTTTATTTAACGGGAGGTTACAATGTTGAAAGCAATTACTAAAATACCATTTATTGTCTTACACAAATACATGCTACTAAATAAAATAATTTAGACAAAATATGACAACTCAAATATGTTTTAGTAATAAATAAACACTACTGACGAATAGACAAAAGAAAGGAAGTAATAATAGGGTCATTACAACAAAATACTTTTAACTAAATAAAGTGACATGCACACATTCATATATAAATGGTTTCTATACATGCGTAGTTGATGGTTACACTACAAAATGTTTATAACTTGGGCTAGCCTAGCCATATCATATAAAACTAAGGTTTGATTTACATTATTGTAATTCTGTTTTCAAAGCACAAGTCCTAAGGCTAACAATAATGTAAACATTTTCATAACGTTTAGTTTTATTATTGTTGGCTAATAGTTAAATTGCAAATAATACAGTTTAGTAATTCTTTATTATTATTATCATTATTATGATTACTAATAATAATTGGCCCAAGTAGTTCCTATTTTAGTAAAATATTATTTACTGTACATTATCTTCACAAGATTTCTATTTTAGGTGATCTCAATACATAAAACGCTTTCTTAAAATAACAAAAATTCATATTAAGCTGTCTGAATTAATATTTAGTTTAAACAAGGATTTCAAATAAATAATAAATTAGATAACAAAAACATAACTAAACTGTTAATACAACAGGAAAAAATTTATAGGAAGTACAGTAAAACCTCTCTTATCCTGAACCTCCAATATCCGGACTTAATTTGAAAATAAAGTAAGCGTCTGGCCAGTCTCTGGCACCTGCAGTCGGCTATCTTCTTTTTCGACTCAGACGGTTGTGTTCAAGTCTCTGTATCATTCAGTTCACTAGTGTTCTACAGATTGGTGTATTACCCAACTTAATCAGTTGTGTTTGAATGTCCGCATTAGTTATGTATATAAGTCTGATAGAAGGTCAATGGGCCATAAATATCTTTCTTTATTTATGCTGTAAGTTTTGAGGGTCCATAAATATTCCTTAGAAAACACAGACATCTAGTCTTGTATGTGACATATCAGAAAATAAACTCTCCTGAAGCAAACAAATCAATCAAACAATGAGAACATTATTGATTAACTGGGCTGGTAACAGGATATGAGAGGTTTTACTGCATTTAGCCTACTGTATAAAACTTGCGCTGTCTTACCTCTTGTCTAAGTTCAAACACTGTTGTGACTGTGGATACAACACTACTAATATCTGAAATTTCTGGAGTGGTATACCACTGACTAGAACCTGTAGATTCTCTATCAACTAACTTTGTACTGCTTTGTCTTGTCGGGCGCCGTTTCTTCTCTTTCTTACTCGGAGAACTCATAGACTGGCTAGGCCTGGGATTGGGGAAGGAAAAATAAACATTCAAAGCAAACAGAACAAAACATAAAAATATGGATAGATAAAACATTAAAATAACAGGAATAAACATAAAACTGGTAATAAATTGGTCAAGTCAGTGTGCAATTATGCTTTCGGCTATCTACTTAGTAATCAGTTTTTATTTTTATAATTACAGTAAACCATGATTTAATTGTGGTTTATAAAGGACACAAACAATTAGCATTATGGAATGGACTACAGTGACAAAGATAAGTCCATATAATACTAACATCAATTCTTTTATGTTAAATTCTTATTCAATGACCTAAAAACAAATATAAATTATTTCCTACATTTTTATTAATCCACTCATAAAGAACCAATTTAAATCCTTATTGAAGTTTTGTAAGAACACCACTTTCAAGTTTGGTTTAATTTGCATATAAATAAATTCACATTATGAGATTTATATTACAAAAATAATGATTCAACACACATACATAAATTATTCACATAATAAAATATTTTCTAACAAAATTGACTTTTTTTTATTGTTTAAAAATTATTCTCTATAGTATGTTAACAAAAGATACAAACCAAATGGTATAAATTACAAATCTACTGCCTTCTACTACCATACCGACAAATTAATGGAGAATTTTGATGGACTATGGCAAATGCCATTAATAGTTTCCTATGAAAATGATTTCATGAAACATATCTCAAAGAAATACTATCATTTTGAATCTGCAAAATGAAAGATTATAGACGACAGTTACTTATTGAAGATGTTAAAGCATGAAGATATATGAACCAACTACAATATACTATGTACGATTTCTTGAAGAAGGTACAGGTAAAAAGAAAAATATTGAGGTAAAACAGTTTGGGACCCACTTGCAGATGTAAAGAATTTGATTGAGTTTCTGGACCTGTCAGGAGGAGTGATGCAAACTTTCTACAGTAATACCTCAACTTGCGCTACACCGTCTTACGAGATTGCCAAGTTAGGCGGTTTTAAATCATGCTGTCTGAGTTACGCAGAAACTGGCTTGTTCTGGAAGAAAATATGTAACTTTTATAGCACAAGAAGAGAAAATATTTCCAGGTTTTAAGGCCGCAAAAAAACGATTGATATTGATGGTTGGCGCAAATACACCTGGTGACTGTAAGACGCAACTTCTCATAGTTTATCGCTCAGCATATCCAAAGGCATTAAAAAATATTTCTAAAGCTATCTTGGCCGTAATTTTAAAAGTTGAATAGTAAGGCTTGGGTGACAGATTATCTTTTTGAGGACTGGTTTGGTCATCATCTCATACCTCAAGTTGAACGTTATTGTCTAAACAAATTCCTTTTAAAGTAATTCCTATTAATTGACAAAGCACCTGGTCATCCTCCTACTACTTTAACTAATTTCGACACAAGCGTGAAAGTGTTATTTTTGCCACCAAACACAACTAGTTTGCTTCAACCGATGAATCAGGGAGTCAACAAAATATTTAGAGCTTATTACACAAGAAAATCATTTGCTATGAGGCTATGAGACAGAACAACAAGCTCTCTGTGGAAGATTTTTGGACACAATTCAATGTTTTAGATGTTTTGAGAATCATTAAATAATCTTGGAATAAAATTTCACAAAAAACGTTGAATGTCGTTTGGAAAAAGGTCTGTCTATTTTTCGCCACTGAATCTCAAAGCGGAATCAGTACCAGAGTCTGATGAATTTGTTGATGTGATTGAAGAAGGTATCGGTTTTGCCAGACAACTCAATTTAGAAGCGGATAATGATGACGCTCAAGAACTGCTATATTTACTCAACCAAGAGCTGACAATTAATTGATGAGCTCATAAAAATGCGTGAGCAAGAGCAAGATCTTAAAAACGTAAATTCTTTAGACCCAGTTGACATAGAAGATGAAAGTATGGTTAGAAACTTGACAAAATGCCTGAGTTTAATTGAGTAAGGCTTACAAATTTTGGAGCGTATATATGGAGAGGTACAAACAATGAGCGTATTTCTGCCACAAAACAAAAAAAAATTAATGAGTTATGAGGAAAATCTGGGAGAGTAGAAAAACCTTCAATTCATTAAACGAATTTATTAGATTTTATGAAACCTTCTATGTCAAAATAACTTCTTTTTACTTACATCTTTGCAATATGTATGTATAAAATATAATTATTTGTTGTATTATGTATTTAAGATTTTAAATTAATACATACACATTTTTCTTCTAACTTATTAATTTATTTTGACTTTGGTCCCAATTAAACATGATTCCTATCTGATTGTATGTAAAATTATACCCTGACTTACGCAAATTCGGCTTACACAGCAATTGCTCGGTCCCACCTATCGCGTAAGTACGGGGTATTACTGTATTTGATATGCAATTTATAATTTATGAATTTTCCTTCTACTGTATAGAATTACGTTTTGCAACCATTTTGATTCTTCAACTATTACTTGGTAAAACACATAATATAATTTTACACATTAACTATAATACATACAATTATACAGAGCACAGCAGTGTAATTCTAATCATTAAGAAACAATAACTCTTGGTACAAATATATAATCAACCTTGATAACCATTTCCTTAAAACATTTACATCGTCAGAAGGTTATAAACATGATGTTTGTAACCTTCTGATAATGCTGTTAGCAAAATATACATCAAGGTTGTTTAAATATTTGGAACAAGGGTTATTGTTGTTGATAATAACTACAATACCAAAACGAAAAACTACACACTGATTTTTTTTAATGAGTAAAAAATTACACTCCTGAAAATTCGAAGCAAGAAAGAAGTAAACTAACAAACAACTGAGCAACAACTGACCTTATAGAAATGTATTAAAAAATATTAACCATACACAAGGTTATATTGTATAGGTTTAAACGTTACGTCCACATTAACTGCATGTCCTAGGAGGCTATTAGTTCCATAAATGTAAAATTATTTAAATAGGTTACCAAAACACATTAAATCACTGTTTCGGTGCAATAATATACTTTAGTTACAAGAACTGAAATAATTTGGATTTGAAGATAGGATTTCACCCAAGTTATAACTGAACTGCAGTAAAGACATCATTATTGTCAGGGTTTACTGTATTTATCGGAATTTACTGTAGGAAATGTACTTTATCAAGTTATAAGAAATTTTGAAATATTTATTTTAATTGAATTGTAAATTTTTAACCAAATTACCACTACTGGCCACCCATAAAGAAATTTTCATTAGAAAAATGTATTCAAAAGAATCCAGACACGATTAAACACACTATAAAACACACATTTAAGGTTTCACAAATAATCAAATTAGTAATAAAAATTGTTAAAACAACTGAAAAACAGAAATAAAAAATCATGGGTTTTCCTAAGGGGTCAAAACATTTAATGCAGTTTCAATTAAGTTATTATATCAAATTCTTCTAAAAAGCCTGAAGAATTGCCATAAAGAATGATTCAAACAAAGCATCTTGAATTTAAAAGTAATTAAATTTAAAAGATTTTAATTGCGATCAAAATACCTTTGTCAATGATAAATTTTAAGAACACAGTAAGCATTAGTCAAATAGTTGTTTCAAAAATTCTTGTCTCTTGTACTGAGACAAATTCATATGAAGCATAAAAGCTAAACATTTCTTTGAAGTGACTACATCTCAATCAATTTCACAAAAATAATACTCAGTTTTTATTAACTCGTTTATTATGGATTAAAACCTTTTAACACATTGCTTCCCATCAGCAAAACTATTTTGCTCCTATAAAATGTGTTCAGCGGGCATACATACAAGGTTTTCTCGTCAACGATTTTTCAAGAAACTACATCGTTCTGTTTGACTTTTGTTAGTGCGTTATTGCCTCCATGCTTCAGCACATGCAACACATTTCTCATCTATAAGCAATTGGTTTTTAGCGCAACACAATTCAGTTGCCATGATTAATAAATGTGATTAATTAACTCGTGCCGCTAAATATTCGAATCCAGAATAAATTAATTCGCAATGGGTTAAGAAGGATTTGGTGCATAAAATGTTACTGTATAGTAATAATTACATTGTTTATGAGCAAATTATTATAATGGTGACTTCTTTAACCATTCAGCAATATTACTCATTTACTGAATCCAAAATATCCGTAATAAGTAGTTTTAATTACACTATTGGTATCACTTGGCAAAAATCCACTAATTACTGATATTTTCAAGAGACGCGTTTCAGACTAGGTCGGTGTGAAAGTCTTATAATATGAGTCACACACAAGGCTATTGCTCAAGTGTGTTGTATTGGTGTGAATCTGTGTTGTATTGGTGTGAGTCTGTGGTGTATTGGTGTGAGTCTGTGGTGTATTGGTGTGAGTCTGTGGTGTATTGGTGTGAGTCTGTGGTGTATTGGTGTGAGCCTGTGGTGTATTGGTATGAGTCTGTGGTGTATTGGTGTGAGTCTGTGGTGTATTGGTGTGAGTGTGGTGTATTGGTGTGAGTCTGTGGTGTATTGGTATGAGTCTGTGGTGTATTGGTATGAGTCTGTGGTGTATTGGTGTGAGTCTGTGGTGTATTGGTGTGAGTCTGTGGTGTATTGGTGTGAGTCTGTGGTGTATTGGTGTGAGTGTGGTGTATTGGTGTGAGTCTGTGGTGTATTGGTATGAGTCTGTGGTGTATTGGTATGAGTCTGTGGTGTATTGGTGTGAGTCTGTGGTGTATTGGTGTGAGTCTGTGGTGTATTGGTGTGAGTCTGTGGTGTATTGGTGTGAGTCTGCGGTGTATTGGTGTGAGTCTGTGGTGTATTGGTGTGAGTGTGGTGTATTGGTGTGAGTCTGTGGTGTATTGGTATGAGTCTGTGGTGTATTGGTATGAGTCTGTGGTGTATTGGTGTGAGTCTGTGGTGTATTGGTGTGAGTCTGTGGTGTATTGGTGTGAGTCTGTGGTGTATTGGTGTGAGTCTGTGGTGTATTGGTGTGAGTCTGCGGTGTATTGGTGTGAGTCTGCGGTGTATTGGTGTGAGTCTGTGGTGTATTGGTGTGAGTCTGTGGTGTATTGGTGTGAGTCTGTGGTGTATTGGCGTGAGTCTGCGGTGTATTGATGTTCAAAGAGTAGTTGTTGGAGACGGAGTAGTGAGCTAGTGGGAAGATGGGGAGGGGGAGAGAGAGAGAGTTGAGCCCACTCTAATGAGATTGAGACAGTAGAGTGAGAAGAAAGGTGACAAACAAATGGACCAGAAGTCCTTCTGATCGTCTTGTTGCATCATCAAAAATAATATTTTCGTTATCTCAAATGGGTATTAGCTTTAATCGTTTAATTCATTCAAAGAAACTAATACATAAATAAGACATAGTTGATAATTAATTATCTATCCAAAAAATTACACCACACGAGAATTTTAACAGTTATAACAACGAGAATCGAAATCGGTACTTTAATCAATGGAGAGTCGAGGATTGCTCGACACCACTAAAATCGATGATTCCTGGAATCAACAATCGGAATCGCCCAATCCCTATACAAAATGAACAAACAGGCTTTAGAAGTTGTCAGTTTATTTATCAAGTTTATAAAATGAATTTTCTGTTACTGCTTTTTGAGTTAATAAGTAGATTGATAAAGCAATCTACAGGAGCTACAATTCTAACAGAAAAGTTTTATTAGTATTAAAATAAGAGACTCATAATAAGATGATTGTAGCATCATCTGAATTTGTTAATGATTACAAATATGAAAATTTTCAACACCGACTGGACGATTTTTTCAGCTTTACAATTTGTAACTTTGTGATTTTCAACAGACTTATTTCGTAAAACTCTTTGCAATAAAACAACTGATTTACTCGTTTTTTAAACTTTTTAAAAATCTTGTTTCCTAACCTCAGCCTATTCAACTTAAATCAGGCCTGCCTACAATTAACAGCTACTGTTTTATGTTCAAAAACATCTGATTGACTGAAGAAAGAACTAATAGTTCTCAAAATTTTCACATAAGTACATTTGTATTTTTATATTTAAATACACTGGAGTTTTATACTACAGATATACTTACGCACATGCTCATAAGCACACTCACTTAGACACATTCAGAACATGCACAAGCAAATTTACAAAAAATATACTAATCCTAATTTCTCGAGAAATGTGTTTACTGCATTTATATAATCAGATTTCACTATATACAAACATAAACAGTAGATTAGTGTGAAAAACAAATCGTATGGTATATAATATGTTTGAAAGATAAAAATTTCTATCAATTGGAAAACAAGCTTATTTGTTTTCATGTGTGTTTAGTCAAGGTTGAAACAATAAATGAATAAATATTAATGTCAAATAACACTAAAATTTATAAATACTTCTTTTAATATTTTCATGCTGGTTTTTTATATTTTTTTCCAACATGAGATTTTATAGGACTTACTTTAAAAGTGGATAGTTATATAAGTGATTTTTCAAAAGATTAAATTTTCACTGATATGGGCAATACGATACACACTGAAACAACTGCAATATATAACAATCAAACATGTCAAATAAACATGTCTTTTATTAAAATACTAGAGAGTGAAATTAATTTTAAATTTAGATATTTCTAATATTTTTAAAATATTAGTCAATCGGATCGTATAGGAAAACAAAAAATCTTTAGTTTACATTACCCTAAGTTATAGATAAATTATCATAACTGATTATCCTAAATTATAAAACCTACTAGGTTCTGTATATTAAAACTAGTAAAAGTTGATTGAAATATTCTATGTACACACTATACATGTTTTTTCTCAATTTTCTCACCTGATAAGTGTACCTGTTGATGAAAAGTTCACAAGACTTTTCAATCCTGCGACTTGCGACTTAGTGAGGCTGGATACTCGAGAACCACTGCCCCTATGCCACAAACATGCACTAAAGCAAACAGTACCAACACAAAACAAGAAATATGCTGTATATTAATAATAGTTAGTCAAAATACACAGGGAGAAGGTAGTGTTGAAAAAAGCTACATACATAGAGCGTGCTTCAGTAATTAACTACAAGATGGATTAAATTTATTATTTGATTCTAAACAGGATTTTTATGGTTTCTACAGATATTTATTGTGGCAGTATGGTTTGATGTGCATTATTTTTAAGCATTACAGTAAACTTTCTAAAAACCGACCCATCACATATTCGGCCCCTCCAATAATCCGGCGTTTTTGTCAGTGACCGAAGATGTAAACATAACTTGTATATTTTTCACTGCATCTCCATGTCAGTGACTGAATGACCTTCAAGTCGACCGGTTCTAGTTGTGTAGCTTGTGATATACAAACGATTTCGAGCTGTATGTAATACAGTGACTGTTATTGAAATGCGAATAAACAATGTCGTTGCAGTGTAAAAGGAAACATATTCAAGTTTTTGTTTCTATTGTTAAAGATAGGTAACCTTTTATTGAAAGTACAGATCGTTCTTGTTTTAACACATCAAGTACTGTACAGGATTATTTTCTTACGTTTTCTTTATTTTTGGCTAATACAAATAAATATTTTTCAATTTACATTGTATTTTTAATGAACTGAACGTTCATTTAATAATCTGACGTTTTCAGTAATCCGGCAGTATCCCAATCCGATATCTGCAGGATTAGTGAGAGTTAACTGTATTTTGTTAGACCACTTTTATATGTAGAACATCTGCCCATCCCAAGTCCAGAAAAGGCACGGATGTACAATAATATCCTGTTCTCAAGATGTGGTTGGGAGTTGCATGTTCCATGAATGTGTGTTCTACAAAAAGTGAAGACAGCTTTGAGTGATGTCGAAATTCATTTCAAAGCTGAAGAGACAATTAAAGATTACCAGAAACGATCTACTGACAACTCAAAAAGCAAGGAGCAAAGTAACATTTGCAAAGGATCCATCTGTCCTCCAATCCCAAATAAGCTTAGAGAACAAGTTATTGTCTGACCTTTCAAGGGACTGTTATATTAATCCAAAAAAAATCATTGATGAGGCTAAAATAAAAACCATAGTTCATAGGGAAAATTGGCAAAATTTTCTTGCAATATCCCATGGTCCTAAGGGTCCTAGGTAGTTTGTGTTGTAACATGTTAAAAATTTTGGTAATAATTTCGCATGTACATAAAAATTGGTTTTGTTTTAGGTAACGTAAAGTCGGCCGAAATTTAAAAGTAAAATTTATTTATGAAAAAGTCATTGGAACGCATTTAGGTAGCGATTTATACTAATAATACTGCTGACCAATCAAAGTCCTCTATTTTGTTCTCGAAAATACCCCCAAAATGTAGGCGGAATTATGTTGTCCAAGCATGACATCTTGGCCTGAGTCTCAACCTATTCTTGCCTTCACCGTAGATGGGCAGCTGCGTTTTGTTAGGTAACTTATTCAAAATTTATTAAGTGAAAATGTTTGTAGAGTTTAAATGAACCTTGTATTTTTAAAATTTAAATATGTTAAAGGAGTGAAGCCGAGTATTGTTCAAGCGTTTGCCAAGGTATGTTCTAAATTAATTTTCTTAAAGTAATTTGATAAAATCAGTAAGTATACAATCAGGTACCAGTATGCCTACAACAAAACGTTTTCCAATTAAATAATTTGAAAAAGATGTAACCTATAATTTATTAATTATAATTAATATTGTTCAAGACTTTTTAAAATGTAATTGATTTAGTTTTGATTTAAAATAAATCTTTTCTTGAACCTTTAAAACGTGAACTTTAATGTAACTCATCTTTTCTCAGAACAATTTGGATAGACAGCCAGACTGCCTAGGTCAAATCGTTTGACACAATTGATAAGGTAAACAATTGACCCAGTAAGTGTTTTCAAAGCGTAAATAATAAATTGTACGTGAATAAAAGTATTGTTTTAAATTAACTAAATACACATTACAAATAACTGCAGGGTTACTGTATGTGTTTGTATTCCTTGTAAGTTGCTGTGAAAAGTGTTCTTTGATGACTGGTCCCCTATATTATTAGATTTATAGTAATGCAATGTAGAGTATTCAACCAGATCTAAGCAATTTAGCAAGCTGGATAGTAGAACCCCTGGCAATCAGCATCTCTGTTCTGCTACCTAGGCACAGCTTTACAAATTCTATGGCAAGTCCTGAAGCTTTGGTTGATGGTAAATACAACCAAGAACACAATTAGTACTTGCAACTCTCTCGAAGGTGGGTTTACACGGTGCCAATCGAAGAGACAATTGTCGAGGCCAGTTGTCTTGAACCAGTTGCGTGAATATCTGAGGCCAGTCCGATTGAATGAGAACTTGTTCACACGCCTAAACTATTGCTACGGCAGTTGGTGACGGAAAATGGCTAAGTGTTTATCATCTGTTGTGTCTCGTGATGAACTGAAAGTAATGAGTTAGGATCTTTGTCAAGAACTTATTGCAGACAAGGGACATTAAGAGATTCCCAACTGCTTTGACAATAATTTATTTTCTGACTGAACTTAAGGTCTACTTTCTGGGACTCCAGTTGGTTGTATTTAGGGAAACAAATATCTCAGAGAATCTTCTCTAAAAAATAAAATTATTATAAATGTCTCTGTTCAAGTGACTGGCAAAATGGCTTCATATGTTACTTTTTTTGTGGTTAAAAAAGAGCTAGAAGTCTTTAAGCAAAATCTACAAAATTTATCCAAAAAAAATTCTGTTTGGGAAGGGAAATTCATAGTGAATATCTTAGGTGCATCTCCACAGCATCTTTTTTGCTTGTAGGACAGGAGATTTAGCCCTTTGGGTATGAGCAATGAATGTAGATTTGTGGCCTCGTAAAAACTTGGCAACTTTCCATTACCTAGACCTTCAGTACTTGATTACTTTTTAGGGCGCATGATGGCATAAAGAAATAAATATATTGTTCAGAGCTTGTAACAAAACTAAAACTTATCTGAAAATACTTATATAGAACTACATAAGAATCCTACATTTCAAAATTAATGTACAAATAAAAGCCATGACATGATTATTTATTAGGAATATACTGTGGTTGAATTTAATAATAAATACACAAAAACCTCTTAACCACAAACTTTCTTTATTTTACCCTTATGTACATTTCAGTTACAAAGTAACCATCCTCAGAGGGATAACATACAAAGACTGATGTTATCCCTCTGAGGATGGTTACTTTGTAACTGAAATGTACATAAGGGTAAAATAAAGAAAGTTTGTGGTTAAGAGGTTTTTGTGTATTTATTATCAAGTGGTATAAATGATTATTTAAATGACAATCCTAAAGTAGCCACATTAAATGAACTTACTAATTACAAGGGATAAATCTGTTCAGAGTTTGTTAACTTTCTTCTTTTACCTTGTGTTATGACGTCTACACTCAATGAACTCATAGCTAATAAAAAAATGAGAATAAAATAACTGCATTAAACAAATTAATAGAGTACAAGTAAAAGCAATTTGCATTTGTCGATGCTGTGAGTTATTTAAATGCATACATTAAAAATTATAACGAAAAATATTTATCACAATATTAGGCAAAACATTAGTGATATAGTTGTATTAATTTTATATATGAACAAAAAATTGAAACATATTTAAATATATTAGGACTAAATTGAAAAAAAAAAAAAAAATATATATATATATATATATATATATATATATATATATATATATATATATATTTGATACAAGTTACTTGACTTCGATCTTATTACCAATTACAGATCATATATTTCAAGAAGAGAAAATTCAAATGACATGAAGAATTTGAAGATGTGTGCCAATAATGTTTAGTATTAGAACCAAATATTGTTTACTGATATGTTGATTTTTTAAATTTTAATCCAGAATTTAGATACTTTAATTTTTAAAATTAATGTTTTATATTTTAAATACATTTTTAGAGTATTTTTAAAATATAAACACTTTATAGAAACTTATGAATTATTACCAATGGTATTCTTGATTTGGGACTCAATAGTAATGGTATGTAATTTGAGATGAATTTGTATAGTTTTTCATTTACAATAAAATACAAAATATAAGTTGCTTGATGTAATCATCTTGAACACTGATTAAACTATAATTAATAATTACTTCACTAAGTGAATACATAGCGCTTACTTGATGACGCGTTTCGAAACAATTGTTCCTTTGACGAAGCAAAGCCTCTACTTATCTGATAGCTTCGTCAAAGGAACGATTGTTTTGAAACGCGTCAGCAAGTAAGCCCTATGTATTCACTTAGTTAAATAATTTTTAATTATAAAAAAAATAAAAGCCAAATAAAATAAACAAAATATTCTTATTCATGCCTACATGATTTACAATAAAATATTTCTATATTTTAAAGTTATAATCCTATAGGATAAAACTGTGTAACTACAAATCAAAAGAGAAAGAAATGTTTTGAATGTTTAATGAGCTGTGTAACAAACATGCAAATACACATTCAATTATCAAAATTATGTTAGCAACATTTATGCAGAAAATAGTTTTCACACAGAGTTATTAACAATTTGAAAAAGTAGTAGATAATTGATAAGAAGTTTTAATGTCTATGATGCACAAGCAGAAAAAAAGCACACAAAGAAGATATTTTACTGCATACATAAAAAGTAATTACAATTAAACATATTCAGTAATAAACAAATTACAAGTTATTCAAATCTACAGCCTTAACCAAAACTTTAATAAGTAAAAATTGGAGAACAACTTATGTTTATACAGACCTGTTAAAAATGCGGTTTGATAAATTAATATCCAATTTATTTTTATTTGACACACACACCACATGAAGTAGCAAAAACTATCGTAAATGTTTGGAAAAAATAATTATTTCATAATGAAATCACACTAGATTTATAATATTTATTATAATATACTATTACTCAAGATATTTTATATATTTGTATGATGTAAAATAAAATGTCTACTACTGCATTCCAATATTAGCAAATAACTTACATTATTATATAAATTTAAGAAACCAAAAATTACATAAATATTTTAAAAAATTCTTATATTTATAATTGTTAATTATATGTATCATACCGATCAATTATAAAGCAACTGAAATAAATACATTCGTTCCATCTTGGACTTGAGATATTAGTATATACAAGGTGCGGTAGAAAAGTAATGAGACTGGCCGCCGCGCTGCGCCCCAGTGGCTCGCAGTGCGGTCTCCACCGGCAGACATGATGGTGGGGGATCTGAGCAAACAATAGAACCGGTTCGCAGTCGCGTCGTGTCTCTGGCGCAGTGAGGGTCTACCTTCGCTTATATGTTGTTTGCGTGCCCATGACACTTGTAAAAACGCTGAAGATGGATCGCTCGATAGAACAGCGGTGTGCAATCAAATTTTGCTTTCGCTTGGGCAAAACTGCTTCGAAAACTTTTGCTATGATTAAGGAAGCCTACAAAGAGGATGCCCTATCAAGAGCTCAAGTGTTCCGGTGGTTTAATGACTTTAAAAACGGGAGGGAATCCGTTGAAGACCTGGAACGATCTGGACGCCCTTCAACGAGTCGTGTGGATGAAACGGTGGCCAAAGTTAAAGAAGTCCTGGACTCTGACCGTTGTTTAAGTCTCAAAATGATCGCTGATGAGGTCTCCGTGAATAAATTTACGGTCCACCAAATTGTTACACAAGATTTGATGATGAGGAAAGTTTGCGCAAAATTGGTTTCCCCGAGTGCTCACCGTCGAACAGAATCAACAACGAGTGAACGTTTGCCATGAGATGTTGAATGAATTGGAAAATAATCCAGAATTTTTAAACAACGTAGTAACAGGCGACGAATCTTGGACATTCCAGTACGGCCCGGAGACGAAAGCCCAGAGCTCGGAGTGGCACACATCGGCATCCCTGCGGCCGAAGAAATTAAGAATGTCAAAGTCCCACGTCAAGACAATGCTCATTGTGTTTTTCGACAAGCGGGGGTTAATTCACAAAGAGTTTCTCCCTCAGGGAAAAACTGTTAATGCCGAATTGTACAAAGAAGTCCTTCAGCGATTGCACAAAGCTGTCAAACGGAAGCGACAGGACATTGTTCAATGCTGGCGTCTCCACCATGACAACGCTCTGGCGCACACAGCATTCCTCATGACCTCCTATTTGACCAGAATTGGAGTTGAAGTGCTGCCACAGCCACCGTACAGCCCTGACATGAGTCCTCCTGATTTCTTCCTATTCCCGAAGGTAAAAAGATGCCTGAAGGGTCATCGTTTTGATGATATTCCAGACATCCAACGTGCTGTCACTAAGGCACTAACAGGGTTAACTCCAGCGGACTACAGTCGGGCCTATGAAGCTTGGAAAACACGCTGGCAACGATGTGTCGACACCCAAGGCGACTACTTCGAAGAATATTAACGTTTTGTACAAATCGGATCAATAAATTTGTTTTTCTAGATTGAGTCTCATTACTTATCTACTGCACCCTGTAGACATATTTTATATTATTTATGTAAATAATGATATTAATGAATACACTGTGATAAAGAAAAAAATGATATATTTCAAACACACAGGGAAAGAAACTGAGAACATTTTTTTTCTGACAGACTTTAAATAAATATTTTAAATATCTAAGTTATAACCAACAGTATGAATAGGTTAAAAGGAACAATATATTACACGATATATCGTTATAATATATACATCTGTGCACCTTTGATACTTGGATATCTATAATCCTATACACATTTATGACTCATTTTAGATTCTCTCTCTAACTGACAAAGAATGTAATGTGTCTGAAAAATAACATTATTTTAGTGTTTTAGTATTTATGAGCGAGTATTTTAAGATTACGGGCCAGATTATTACCACAGGAAGTACACCAGTCTCCTATCTACCAGCACTAACCTTTATAAGTGTGTGTGTGTGTGTGTGTGTGTGTGTGTGTGTGTGTGTGTGTGTGTGTGTGTGTGTGTGTGTGTGTGTTGACCTAATTTAGCACATACTTTGATTTGGAAATAGGACAGCAATTTTGGGAGATGTGTTCCATTGCCAACTTAGTTGCTTATAGAGAGTTACATTTTAAATCTAAATGTAAATGGAACTCTGTACAAGTCTTGCATAGCGTGATTCATATAAACCTCAAGATTCTCATTTTATTATTTTAAGAGAAAAAATAGAAATAACTTGTTATTGTGCTCTACATGTACACATATCTAGGAGATTAATTGGTCATTGAAGGTTGTGTTGAAAATGTCCTCCATCTGCCTCTAGACTCAGCTGAACATGTCGTTCCATGTTGGAAGTTCGCTGAAGGATTGCGTTGTCAATACTATTGGTTTTGCATGTAATATTGTTCATCAGATCATCCAAAGTCAGAGGCCGTGTAGTGTAGACTCTTACCTTTAGATAAACCCACAGAAAGAAGTCTGGTGATCTTGGCAGCTACAAATTCCTGGAAATTATGCAGTCTTCAAAGTAACTTTGGATCAGCCAGATTCTTGCAAGTTTCACTCACAAGATGTCCTGTTGTTACCAACTTGTGTATCATTTGCAGTGTTGTGTAACTGTCTGGAAGATTACAATAAAAATATTGAAAAGAACCCCAATACCACAAAAATAATCAAAAATAACAAATAAGACAAGTTACTTAAGATCTTATGTACATTTCGATGACCATGTCATCATCATCAGAGGGTCTAGTTACAAAACACAATCTAGCACACAAGAAGTTACAAACTAGAATGATACCAATCGTTCTCCGCGGTCTCTATATATAGGCGTGAGGTAAGCTCCGCCCCCTCTCCGCCCTCGACCGACAAATAACGATCGGCCATCAGGAACCAAATAGGTTATGTCAAAAATTACATTATAATAATACATATGTAATAAAAACTACAGCAATAACAATTAATAAACTAAAAATAATTAGATTAAAACATCGTAATTTGAAGAAAGCTATTTAAGTAAAGTATATAATGGTGAGTAAGGAATAGGTCCTTTATCTGCATTCATTAATTTACAATTTGATTTGACTATAAAAACACTTTCATAACTATTAAGTAACTTTTTTGAGTTTATACATTTAGCTAAAATAACATTTTTATCTAAATCATGCTGATTACTAAGGACATGTTCTGCTACACTTGATTTTTCAGGTCTTTCATATTTAATATGGGCAAGATGTTCTTTAAATCTGGTTACAATTTTTCTTTTAGTTTGACCTATATACATCTCGTTACAAGTACTACAAATTATCTTATAAATACCTGATTTTTCCAACATTGGAATTTTATCTTTCGGGTTACACAATAAATGCTTGAGTTTATTTTGAGTTTTATAGGCTATCTTAACATTTACCTTTTTAAAAATAGAATCTAACCCTTTTGTTAAAATATTATCGAAAGGTAAACTAATAAAAGTACATTTTTTAACTTCTTTTTGAAGAGTGGTAGTTGTGTTCAAAACATATTTTAATCTTTGTTTTCTAACAATATTATCTATAATTTTAGCATCAAAATCGTTATATCTAGCCACTCCTTTGATATAATTAATTTCCTTATAAAAACGTCTAGGACTAAGTGGTACATTGATAGCTCTGTTAACCAAACTGTTAAATGCTGCTATTTTATGTGTATAACAATGGTTGGAACTATTTAAAATATATCTGTTATTGTTAGTAGGTTTCCTGTAAATATCAAATTCAATTTTTTCATGATTTTTAATACACAGAATATCTAAAAATGGTAAACGATTATTAGTTTCTAATTCATAAGTAAACTTAATGGAACTATGTATACTATTAAGTTGGTTTACAAAAACATCAACATTACATTTACTGCTATCAAAGATCGCAAAAACATCGTCAACATATCTTAACCAAATCCTAGGAAAATAAGTAATACTATTCTTTAAGTTTTCTTCAAATCTGCTCATAAAAAGCTCAGCAATGAAAGGAGACAAACTGTTACCCATAGCAGTTCCATCACATTGTTTATAAAATTCATTATTAAATTTAAAGAAATTTTGGTACATACATATTTCAGTTAATTTGACATATTCGTTTATTTTAATAGGTTATAAATAATTTTTTTTGACATAACCTATTTGGTTCCTGATGGCCGATCGTTATTTGTCGGTCGAGGGCGGAGAGGGGGCGGAGCTTACCTCACGCCTATATATAGAGACCGCGGAGAACGATTGGTATCATTCTAGTTTGTAACTTCTTGTGTGCTAGATTGTGTTTTGTAACTAGACCCTCTGATGATGATGACATGGTCATCGAAATGTACATAAGGGCTTAATCTTAAGTAACTTGTCTTATTTGTTATTTTTGATTATTTTTGTGGTATTGGGGTTCTTTTCAATATTTTTATTGTAATATATTGTACCACTGTGCTCTTGATATTGTGTATTATCATGGCTTCCCGGTCAACTGAGCAAAACCTTTTTAGTAAGTTAAGTTTAAAAATAAGTTCATTACAAGTAGATATCGGTTTTTTGAAAAAATGTCAACGTTTTAAAGTTTTTCCTAAATTTATAAACGGTTTCCGCATTAATCTTAATAATTCACGTACCAAGAGAGTTATCGAATTTGCGAAACTCAAATGGTTAAAATTAGAAATTAAATATCTTTATAGTAAATTAGCTAATTTAGAATTAAAAAAGTACAATTTACACCTCAAATTAGCAAAGGATAGTAACGCTATTGTTTGGAATAATTTTTGTAGAAAAATGTATGTAATAAATAAGCATAAAATTGATTGTAAGGTAAAAAATCTGGATAAGAAATTTGTAGCAATTAGTAAACATTTAAATTTGGATGAAATAGGTAATAATAATAAAAACCCTACCTGTCCGCTAGTTCGTAATGAATCTAGCCAAACTTTTAATAGAGAAGAAATTAATTTATTAAGTAAAGGGTTAAATTTTGCACATTGTAATTACACTAACAAAACTGTAGTTGATATAGTAGCTAATATAGAAAGTAGTATTTCTAATTTAAAAGAGTCAGATAAAAATTACATAAGAAACGCCTGTAAAATTAAAATGGAAAATAATATTCGTATGGCAAATAAACCGGCTAATGTTAAAAATAATTTTGAGTTAGTTAAAGGTCTTTGTAACAAAGATTGTTATTATTTAAAAGCTGATAAGGGTAATACAATTGTAGTTTTAGATAAGAACGATTATGTCAATAGAGTAACTAAAATGTTAGAAGAAGGCCCTTATTAGAAAATTGTTAAAAACCCACTAAATAAGTTTGTTCAAGTTACATAACGATACTATTAAGAATTGTAGTTCAGTCATTCCTAAGAAAGATATTTATAAATTTAAAATTTCTAATCCTGTTATACCTAGGTTATATTGCCTTCCAAAAATCCACAAGGAAGGGAAAGCAATGAGACCTATAGTTTCTGGGATTGATTCCCCAACCTACCTTTTATCAAAATGGTTAGCCTATAAATTTACTTCTTTAAAAGAAAAACGTGGTATGTTTCCTATTAAAAATAACATAGAATTTGTCAACAAGGTTAAGAATATAAAACTTAGTAGTACTGATATTATGGTATCTTTTGATGTAAGTTCGTTGTTTCCTAGCATTCCTGTTAAAGAAACTATATTGTTTGTTGAAGATTTTTTAAAAGAAAACAACATCGAACCTATTAAAATAAACGAATATGTCAAATTAACTGAAATATGTATGTACCAAAATTTCTTTAAATTTAATAATGAATTTTATAAACAATGTGATGGAACTGCTATGGGTAACAGTTTGTCTCCTTTCATTGCTGAGCTTTTTATGAGCAGATTTGAAGAAAACTTAAAGAATAGTATTACTTATTTTCCTAGGATTTGGTTAAGATATGTTGACGATGTTTTTGCGATCTTTGATAGCAGTAAATGTAATGTTGATGTTTTTGTAAACCAACTTAATAGTATACATAGTTCCATTAAGTTTACTTATGAATTAGAAACTAATAATAGTTTACCATTTTTAGATATTCTGTGTATTAAAAATCATGAAAAAATTGAATTTGATATTTACAGGAAACCTACTAACAATAACAGATATATTTTAAATAGTTCCAACCATTGTTATACACATAAAATAGCAGCATTTAACAGTTTGGTTAACAGAGCTATCAATGTACCACTTAGTCCTAGACGTTTTTATAAGGAAATTAATTATATCAAAGGAGTGGCTAGATATAACGATTTTGATGCTAAAATTATAGATAATATTGTTAGAAAACAAAGATTAAAATATGTTTTGAACACAACTACCACTCTTCAAAAAGAAGTTAAAAAATGTACTTTTATTAGTTTACCTTTCGATAATATTTTAACAAAAGGGTTAGATTCTATTTTTAAAAAGGTAAATGTTAAGATAGCCTATAAAACTCAAAATAAACTCAAGCATTTATTGTGTAACCCGAAAGATAAAATTCCAATGTTGGAAAAATCAGGTATTTATAAGATAATTTGTAGTACTTGTAACGAGATGTATATAGGTCAAACTAAAAGAAAAATTGTAACCAGATTTAAAGAACATCTTGCCCATATTAAATATGAAAGACCTGAAAAATCAAGTGTAGCAGAACATGTCCTTAGTAATCAGCATGATTTAGATAAAAATGTTATTTTAGCTAAATGTATAAACTCAAAAAAGTTACTTAATAGTTATGAAAGTGTTTTTATAGTCAAATCAAATTGTAAATTAATGAATGCAGATAAAGGACCTATTCCTTACTCACCATTATATACTTTACTTAAATAGCTTTCTTCAAATTACGATGTTTTAATCTAATTATTTTTAGTTTATTAATTGTTATTGCTGTAGTTTTTATTACATATGTATTATTATAATGTTATTTTTGACATAACCTATTTGGTTCCTGATGGCCGATCGTTATTTGTCGGTCGAGGGCGGAGAGGGGGCGGAGCTTACCTCACGCCTATATATAGAGACCGCGGAGAACGATTGGTATCATTCTAGTTTGTAACTTCTTGTGTGCTAGATTGTGTTTTGTAACTAGACCCTCTGATGATGATGACATGGTCATCGAAATGTACATAAGGGCTTAATCTTAAGTAACTTGTCTTATTTGTTATTTTTGATTATTTTTGTGGTATTGGGGTTCTTTTCAATATTTTTATTGTAATATATTGTACCACTGTGCTCTTGATATTGTGTCTGGAAGATTGCGAACACCAAATTCCCTCTGCTATGCTCTTTGTGTGCCTATGACTGATTGCGTTATCCAATAGTTTTTAAGAAGTAATAGAAGTTCCTGTAACGTGTATTACATCGTGAACAACAGAGCAATAAATCGACTCGAACAAACAAAACATGAATGACTAAACAATAAACTGACTTGAATGACTGCAAGTTGCAACTCCAACTAAGCTGTCTGTTGAAAAATGCTTATAGCTCCGGCGCGACATGCAGTGCCATCTGTGGACAAATGCGCGACAAACAATCAAAACTCCAAAGACCTTCTGCGTCATTTAATAGGCAAATGAAACCTTTCGGCGTATTCCTATTCAAATAATGGACTAATGAAAACCATGAGTTTTATATGAATCACCCTATAAAAATGGAGACACAGACAAATACATATTTTTAGTAGTCACAAATGACTACATTTTGCTGAAAATGAAGTCTACATTGTAATAAGTTCCAATATACTTTAGTGTAACAGTAACATATTATGAACCACAGACAAAATATGGTAAGTAGAGTTATACTTTCGGGGATGCTGAAAGAATTTTATAAAATTGCTCACTGTATTTTCAGATGTAGTATAAAAATAATATATGTAATGGTGCAAATCATATGTTCAACATTGAGAACATGAAGTATGAACTAATATTTGTAGCATAAGTAACTAGCTTACAGCGCTCAAAACTGTAGGAGTGAATAATTGAGTTTACCTTAGCGTGTATAGAGATTACATTATAAAAATAATGCGCATAATTTTATTGTGACAAAATTGTCCATCGCAGTGCTGTAACATATACTGGGAAACAGGGGGGGGGGGTCTGCTCTTCCAATGCAGCTGGATGTCAGTTTGCTCCGAGCAGTCAGAGTGGAAAGACGTGTCTTCGGGTGAAATGGGTTTTTTTACTTTGTAACGTGACACGATGGAGCATTTGCTTGAACAACTAATACGCCATCAAGTTTTGTGAGTATCTTAGAAGGAAAGCAACTGAAACACTCCAGGTGCTTTAAAAGGCTTTCAAGTACGACAGGATTTCAATGTCACAGTTCGGGAGATGGAACAAGCCATTCAAGGAGGGCCAGGAAGAGATTGCTGACAAATCCAGTTCATTGCGGCTAACGAATGCCTATTAACGGCCAGAACAAACGAGGAGTCTGAGTGCACTATATTTTGTGTTTTTTTGAACATTTTGAGTTTGCACTATAAGGAGATGTCATCTCAGCCTCTTACTTGGAGGTATTTAAGAGGTGCAGGTAGCTTGTGTGAGAGCTAATATAAAAGACATGGTCAAGCCCCTCCATGGCAATGCTGCCAGCCACACAGCCTTCATTTTAATCAACTTTTTGGGCCGGAGGAACACCCCAGTAGTCCTGCAGCCCCCTTAAATATAAATGTCTATTTTTATAAATTTATGTTTCGAGTAGTACAGTGACCAAATTGTATATATATATATATATATATATATATATATATATATACACACACATACACACAATCGTATTTTATTCATCCTCCAACTATCCCAAAATACATATTGGACCAAAACAAAAATGTTTTTATCTTTCATGTGCTTATGAACGTGAAACTAGTTACAACCCCTGGAGATGGACTCTTTCGCTCATTGTGCATCAAATGCATTTTTTTGTAACCTTGCATACAAAATTAAGATAAGACAAACATTAAAAGTTATGGTTACAATACTAAAAAATCTGAAGTTTGATACATGAGATTGCATTGAATTACAGTTATACGTGTGGAAAAGTATTTTGGTAACTGGAAGAAGAACTTATATGAAAATGGAAAAGGAACACTAGAAAAAAACAGAAAAATGTTATTCAAAGTAAATGAGTGCTAGTGTAAGGAAAATCAGAAAAATTATGCTCAAGGGAAAACAAAGAGAAGATGCGTTAATTTTTATGGCACAAACATTTAAAAGGGAAGATATGAATGCTTCTGAAAAACATTGGAATATATAAACCAAATGTAACAGAACTAATGGCCTTGGTGTTGTTACTTGTTACTGGCAAACAGGAACATTTCTGTAAAAATGTTTTGGCATTTAACTGTTGATAATCGACAAGTTGTTTTTGAATGTTATGCCATGAGAATACCTGGCTTTAAAATGCAATTCTTTTTAATATTATAATCGAAAATTGGATTTCAGGAAAGCAGTTATAGTTATAGCAGTTGTGTGTTTAAACAATTTTGAGAAATAAAACAGTATAAAATCAGAAAATCAAAAGCTGTATTATAGGGTAAAATAGCGTTAAAAAATCAGTGGCACTAAAGATTAATGCAGCAAAAAATATTGGTTTACTCAAAAGACTTCTATCGATTACTGTAAACAACTGTTACTAGCACCAGATCACTGTCTATATTAAATGTTCACTTACTAAATAAAATTATGAATGAAATTAATAGTTTTAAACTTACTCAGAGGAGCCAAAACTTGTACCAGAAAGCCTGTTCAAAGGATCTGAAGAGCCTGTATATGCAACATTTAACTGTCGTCTCAAAGTTACAGGTTCAAATTTGATATCACATGTCTGAAAAGCAATTTGTTGTTAAATAACATTTACAATAGATGTAATCTAGAAAATGGACAATTTCAAGTACAAAATAAATTCAAATACCCAGGTTGCATTTCCTGGACACTCAAGATGTATTTTAAATTTTTTTGTAGAACCTTCTGCCTTTTTTCTAGTTATTCTAACTAAATTATAGTAATTAATAGGGTTTCCAAGCTTTTAAAGATTTAACAAATATTTTTCTGGATAACCCTAGAGCTTATGAAATTTTCTATAAACCGATAAGTTTCTATACATTTTCTAGAACTGATGATAGAAAATTCTGAAAATATGGCCTTCTTGACTGTTTTGTAAAGGAGTTTAAAAAAAATCATAATAATTATACTATATGCAATTTCATTTAAACAAGTTTATTCTCAAGTTGCTTCTTGTTATCATTTTGAATTCAACGAATAAATCATAAATAATTATTGTAAATAAATAAACAGCCACACATACTTCGAATCTAACACTCTATTCTATTATACAGTAAACAACTTGCTTAACCTCCACACTTCACAGCTTAACGCCCCCTTCCACACTCATAAATCATATGCCTCCTTGAGCGATTGGCGGCAGTAGCAGGTTGGCCTTATCAATGAAACAATTAAAAGTTTTAATTCAGTTACACAATAATTACTTATGAAGTTTATTCTTTTAAAATTTAAATTAGCCTTCTGACAATGTTGTGTGGCGCCACATGGCTTGTTCAGCATCAAATTTCAATGGTATAAGCTGATGAAGCTGTTTTTTTACAAAAATTAATTTTTATTCAAAATGTACAACAAAATGTTTTATGTATTTAGTGGTTATCTAATAAACTTAGGAGTTTATAATGCATATGCATTGGATATAGATTACATTCATATTTACACTATATACATTATGATTTTTTTTTACTTGTGAAGATAAAACAGTCGTCCACACATAACCCTGGTTAACTTTCACATGCTTTGTACTATAGATGGTATGTCAGTGAATAAATTAACTGTAATACAATAAATGTTTTCTATGCTTTCTTTCTATATATCTCAATGGGAGCTTGGCTGGAAGGTATTCTGCAATATTTGCCCATAGTTAGTATTTCACAATTGAAGAACTTTAAAAATTCCTAATCACATCAAATCTAGATATTAGTGATGTTATTTTATCTTCTATATTGTTTTTGTGTAACTGTAGAAACTTATAATATTTTCAAAATATGAACAAATTCTTTTTTATACCAGGATATTAAACTTAAATAAACGAAACCTCTATACCACAAATGACTTTTGTCTTTATTTAAAACCTTATGTACATTTCAATTGCATAACAATCATTCTCAGAGGTAATTTACAATAAAAATTGTAAATTATTTGTAAATCCTCTGTATTTTTATTGTAAATTACCTCTGAGGCTGATTGTTATGCAATTGAAATGTACATAGAGTTTTAAATACAAAATAAAGTCATTTATGGTATAGAGGTTTCATTTATTTAAGTTGAACTTTACGCCACAGTTGTTTTATACAGTTACCAGGATGTTAATTCTGTCAGTTTTATTGACGGCCTTATGACTAACACTAAGACAAGTACTAGGTCTGTTATTACTTGTTATACAATCTTTTTTAATACACACTAATAAATATAACTAAAACCAAAGACTAAAACTATTAAACATAAGTCATTTAAAAACAGAATTACATAAAGTTAAACAATGATGAAGATCCAGAAAACAATCACGGGAAGTTCGTGCTTGAAAAAACAAGTCAGAGGTGCCACTAACATGGCACACTAGTAAAGGTTTAGCATGATGTTAGCACGATAATCAACAATGTTGTAGAAATACCTACGCCTTCCCTCAGGTTTTCCTTGTTAAAATTGTTAAATGATTTAAGTATAAAAATATGAAAGACTTGAAATAAAAAATGATTCAGCTGGTGTACAGTGCACATAATCTTTTCTTTCTTGCACATACTGATCGTTATCTTTACAACAAGCGTACCTTTTTCCCATACTTTGCTTCAACATGTGTCCGCATATCAGCAAAACATGTTTCCAACCTTTGATGGAAAGGAGTAAGAGAAGGTGGAGCTCTACCACCGTGAAGTTTGATGCCAACATCCAACAGAGGTATCTGACATGCTATTAAGTCTTGCAATCTTTGTATGAGATCATGGTCTTCTGGATGACGATTGATGTAATCATCGATGAAAAAAGCCTACAACAGAAAACATTTATTAGCAGATTTTTTAAATATGGTTCAATGACATGTGCTCATAGTTGAAGTGAGCATACTCATAGTTAACACGAGAATAAATATACACATATATACTTATATATCTTGATATTTTATGTTGTCCATTATTTTTCCGTTGCACTGACTTTATGCAGTTAATATATTACTATTGTAAATACTTTTATCCACCACTAAGTGCAATAATTTTACCTTGTGTGATGAGGCACCTTTCGGTCACTCGACCATTGTCGAATCACTGATTCTAGTGATATATATATATATATATATATATATATATATATATATATATATATATATAATAAATTAAAAATATTTCAAAAACAAGAATACTTTTAATGAATATATTTATTCAAAGCTTTTCGCCGATAAAATAGTATCAGCATCTTCAGGAAAATAATTATCTAATAAAATATTTTTACAAAATTAAATCATATGTGCTACAAACGACCATATGTTTATAAGTATTGCACTTTATGTAATTTTTTCTATAACATCAATGATTGTATAACATCAATTTGTAGTATATATGATTTAATTTTGTAAAAATATTTTATTAGATAATTATTTTCCTGAAGATGCTGATACTATTTTATCGGCGAAAAGCTTTGAATAAATATATTCATTAAAAGTATTCTTGTTTTTGAAATATTTTTAATTTACTAACTATATTACAAGAAAACATATCACCATATTTAATATATATATATATATATATATATATATATATATATAATTTTTTTAAATTTTTTTTGTAGATATTTTAAAATTGTCCATTATTATTTCATTGCACCTGACTTTTATAGAGTTATTAAATGTTTTATTGTAAACAATTATTCCATCATTAAGTGCAATTAATTTTTACCTTTGATCATACAATGATCTTTATCCATCAAAAAAAAAGAGAAAGAGTCAATCAAAAGTATTTTCTTATTTTCTTTTTTGATGGATAAAGATCATTGTATGATTAAAATATTTCAATAGAGTAATATGTTTTTGTGTGTCTATTTATTTCCAAGATATTGCAGTTTTAGACTATTGCCAATAGATAAGTCTTTCCTATCTAGTCCAAAAATTCCTAACTAAGGTTGGCCCAGAGCTTCTTCAAAGATTTCTGCAGTAAAGTGTTACTGATATTGCAGGATTCATCTACACAGTAAATTACATCCTTTATTGTAAACGTCTTAAGTTTTTCTGGAATAGAAAGATCACAACCTTCTTCAATTAATGTTTGCAGAAGCTTTTTTCTGTAGTTCAGTTTTATGTTCTGCAGAACACCAAAATTCATAGGCTGAAGCAAATATGTCACGTTATGAGGGAGAAAAATTGCTTTTATGTCTTTACATACCAACTACATGCCTGAAAAATGTAAAGGAGCATTGTCTATCATAAGTAGAGCTTTTGGTGGCAGTCCATTTTTTCATTAAATTTAGTTATTGAAGGAACACATTTATTTTTGAACCACTCCTTGAAAATATTACCAGTCATCCACGCCTTACACTGATTTCTGTAATGAACAGGGAGAGCATTCAAGTTAATATTTTTAAGGGCTTGTGGCTTGGCAGATTTTTCAATCAACATTAATGGTAGCTTATTTGTTCCTGCGGCGTTACTGCTGGATAAAACTGTGAGACGCTGTTTGCTCGTTTTAAAGGCTGGAGCAGAAGATTCCTCTATAGAAACAAGACTTTTAGTGGGAAGGGCTTTAAAATTCAACCCAGTCTCGTCCGCATTATACACTTGCTGGGCTGAGTAACTTTCAGACGAAATCAAATCTGTGAATTCATCTAAATATTCTTTTGCAGAAAGATTATCATCTGATAACTATCTCCTCCCCCGCGCTACCGTTAGTGTTCTAATTCCGTGCCTTCTCTTCCATCTATCCAACCTCCTATTGCTAGATGTAAATTCCAAATCACCGTTCATTAATTTTTTCAAATGTAATGCCTTTTCTTCTATCAATGGGCCACTAATAGGACTCCTTTCTGCCTCTCTTGTGTACACCATAAAAATACAGTCTCGTCAATTTTTTCATTTACAGAAACTATCACGTGATGGCGTTCCATACTTTTCATTTGTAGCACTGCAAAACTGTTAAATTTTTACACGATTCTTTTGCTAGTCCCTTACTGTTCTAACCTTACCAACACTAAATTCAACAGCTAACTTTGTCAAACTTTCCTCTTTGTCTAGTCGCAATAACACTTCAAATTTGAAAAAAACTCTTGAAAAAAGGTCTACAGTACAGTATTGATACAGAAATATGTAATGAATGCTCTAATATTGTTCGTTAATAAAAAAACACACTTCAGCAAATCAGAAATCCAGACTTTTTTGGCAAATCTGTAAATTTCCAAATCCGAACAGGCTATAGTCCCAATTAGTTTGGATATGAGGGATTCCATATATATCGTGATATTTAATGCTATCCATTATTTTTTCGTTGTACTGACTTTATGAAGTTATTATTATGACTTGTAAATAGTTTTTTCCATCACTAAGTGCAATAAAAGGTGCCTCATCACATAAGGTAAAATATTGCACTTAGTGGTGGAAAAAAATTATTTACAAGTAATAATAATAACTTCATATATACATATATATATATATATATATATATATATATATATATATATATATATATATATATAGATTTAGATTTTTTGGACTAGGAGACTGACAGACTTACCTTGGTAAGAGTCCACTCTGTAGTCTTCAAATAGAAACACATAAAAGCACTTAAAGAATGATATATTTCAACCACACAGTGGTCTTTGTCAATCGAAGAGAAAACACAAAAAGAAATATGAAAGAATGAAATAAAATAATTGTAATCACAGATTGTGTAGAGTAGAAATCAGATGTCACAGATGCACAGATTAAAGATATATATATATATTGTTTCCATGAGCATATGAGTGATTATAGTTTATATGAGTCTGTCAGGGGAAAAGAGATAAGGCTATTAAAGAAAAAAAAAAAAGAAAGAAAGAAATGGAAGAAAAGGAAGGAACTAAATTCAAATAAAGGGAACAGCAATGGGCACCAGAATGGCACCATCGTACGCAAATCTGTACATGGGATTGTTGGAAGAAAGTTTTCTAAAGACACAAACACACCAGCCATTATGTTGGTATAGATATATAGAGGACATCTTCCTAATTTGGACACAGGGTGCTTCAACACTTGAGGCATTTTTAGACAGCCTGACACAATTCTCCACACTTCAATTTACCTGGGAGAAATCTACATCAGCCATCACCTTTTTGGATGTAGAGGTAACACTCCAGAATGGAAATATCAACACAGGATTTCACATCAAACCGACAAACCACCTACAATATCTCCATTTCGACAGCAACCACCCAATAAACATAAAACGATCCATTCCATACAGTCAAGCAATCAGGGGTAAGAGAATCTGTTCGAATGATAGGGAATTGGAAGATTTTAATAGAAAGATATCAACAGCCTTCCAGAGAAGAGGATACCCAAAAAAACTCATTGAAAACCAAATTCATTCAGCACAATCCTTGGTTCACCATAAACCACAAACTGAACAAAATAAACTGTCTTTAATAACAGACTACCATCCTGGTCTACATAAATTCAACAAGATATTGAGAGATGGCTTCAAAATTCTTCAAGCTTCCGTCCACACCAAAAATCTTTTCACCGATCCACCGCAAATTTGGTACAAGCAACCTCCCAACTTGAAAAACATCCTAGCACATCCTAAACTACCAGACCCTGATACAGAGAAACCACACAAACTTCCTCATGGCTCCTTCCCATGCAATAGACCTAGATCCAAGACGTGTCCAATACACCCCTCAGCAAATAGTTTCAACAGCCAAACAACAAAAATGGTCTTCAAAATACAGGGTCATCATAATTGTACATCGAAAAATGTCATATACCAGCTACAATGTAAACTTTGCTCAGCACAGTACATAGGCCTGACCACGGATGGTCTGAATATCAGAATGAATGGATACAGACATGATGTTAAAATTATGAATATGGATACACCAACAGCTCAACATGCTGCGAGTCACAACATCACAACTTTTGATGACTGCTATACCACAAAAATAATTAAATCACTCCCCCCTGATTGCAACCCTCAGAACTGAGAAGGTGGGAACTATCATACCAGTGGTATACCAAGTCCAGAGAATACCCTAACCTCAACATCAGATAAATCCATTCATTTTTTTTTCCCCCTAATAGCCTTATCTCTTTTCCCCTGACAGACTTATATAAACTATAATCACTCATATGCTCATGGAAACAATATATATATATATATATTTAATCTCTCTGTGCATCTGTGACATCTGATTTCTACTCTACACAATCTGTGATTACAATTATTTTATTTCATTCTCTCATATTTCTTTTTGTGTTTTCTCTTTGATTGACAAAGACCACTGTGTGATTGAAATATATCATTGTTTAAGTGCTTTTATGTGTTTCTATTTCAAGACTACAGAGTGGACTCTTACCAAGGTAAGTCTGTCAGTCTCCTAGTCCAAAAAATCTAAATAATCTTTACCAACCAAAGGTGGTTCTGGTTCTCTCTACCAAACCTGTGTGTCCACAAAATTAACACTTACAGTAACATGATAAATAAAGCAATAAAATACACACAGGATAACAAACAAAAATTAAATGAAGAATTAGATAACATTACAAAAATAGCAATAGAAAATGGATACAACAAACACATTATAAAAAATATATACAATAAATTCACAAAAAAACCTAACCTCAACACAACACTACAACCGGAACACGAAAATAATGAAAATAAAAAAATCTACCTAAAATATAAATACACCAATAACAAAATAGGAAAAATATATACAACAAAGAATACTACACTCCAACTTACAAACCAAACAACAAAATAATAAAATATCTTAATAACACAAACCACAAAACATATGCAGAAAAACATAACCTATCAGGAATTTACAAAATCACATGCAACAACTGTAACGCTTTTTACATAGGAAAAACAACCAGAACATATATATATATATATTTTTTTTTTTTTTTAGGTTAGTTTTGGTTGGTAAAGTATATATATATATATAGGAATTTTTTGGACTTGATAGGAGACTGACAGACTTACCTAAAGGCAATAGTCCAAAACTGCAATCTCTTGGAAATAAGCACATATAAAACACATATAAAACACTTAATACACTTTTATTTGAAATATTTCGATCAACATGATCTTCTTCAGTCAAGAAAGAGCACTGACTGAAGAGCACTGACTATATATATATATATCAAAGAATTCTCTTTGATTGACAAAGACCACTGTGTGGTTGAAATATATCATTGGTTAAGTGCTTTTATGTGTTTCTATTTCAAGACTACAGAGTGGAATCTTACCAAGGTAAGTCTGTCACTCTCCTAGTCCAAAAAATCTAAATAACATACAATTATTGAGACCCATTATTAGATAATCTGAATACAAAACTACAAATGAAATTAATAAGTTTGTCGGAAAGAATATGGATGGATAAAGAGTTGTTAGCTATAGTCTAAATCACTGAAGATAATAAACGTTATCAAAATGTATATTACACAAAATACATATAATTCCGTAATTATATATTGAACAGAAATACAAAGATATTACTTTACTATCAACACACACTAAGGTAATTTATTGTAATCATCCATAAAGGTTTTAAACATATGACAGGCATGTTCATTGTATTATGCATATTAAAATTACATAGTACTGACCTAAAATAAAAAACTGGTACATTTTATACACTATAAGAACAGATACAGCCCAATATTGATTAGACAACACCAATAACTCTAATATTAACAGCTGTGATTTATCAATTTTTATTCATGCATCACATGTATATACAAATATGAAACAAAAAGTAATTATATATTGAATTGTAAATGTATTTCTATCCTTGACTTTTTTAAGGATTTTGATTTAATAGCAAGGAGGTTCAGAAGATGTCTGATATTAAACATTTTATGTAAAATCCTAAATAAAAAACTTATAGTTAGTAAAATTTATATTGAACATTTTCAGCATTTTCCAACAATGTAATTTTAGTTACTCCCAATTTTCTGCATCCATTTCCAAAACAAATATCATTTTAGGACTGAATTTCAGTAATTGAACTTATTCATTATTTTTCAAAATATTCTTAATTTTACCTTTTCATAGTTATTGATTCCTCCCATCACAGCAGCGTCTACAATCCCATTTAGCTTCATGCTGAGTGGGTTCAAAGGTAAGTTAGGATCACTGCGATAAGCCATTATTAGTTGTCTTAGTGACCTATAAATTAAAAACAAAATTAAATATATAATTTTCTACTAAACATAAAAATTCTATTTAGTTTTGAAAAATCATGGTGACAGCCTTAAACCATTTAAAATAACATTGTTTAGAAATTTATTAATAATGATTAATTTAAATAATCCTGGGATATTTCCAGTTTTCCATTAATATTATTATTATTTTGGGTTATAAATATTTTTAAAGTTCCTTGTTGTAGTTATCTTAATTCACTGAATAAATCATGAGTAATTATTGTCTAACTGAGTGAAAACTTTTAACTTACTTGCTGACACGTTTCGATATTCGATGACTTCCTCGATAAAACAAATGTTTCGAAACGTGTCAGCAAGTATGTTAATAGTTTTCACTCAGTTACTCAATAATTACTTTGGATTAATTACCCATGGGCGAAACTGGTGGTTGGTGCAGAAAGAGATATTGTTTTGAGTTTAGAGGTTATGTAGATTTAGTTTTAGTTTGTTTCTAATAATCTGTTGTTTGTGTATATAATCACTGTATTGAATTATACATTGAAATAGCGGACTGTCTTCATCAATGAAATGATGAACTTGTCAGCAAGTAAGTTAAAATTTTCATTTAGTTACGTAATAATTCCTTATGAATTAATTTTGATTAATGTTTTACCACTGGGCATTTTGGTTAATGCTACACACAACTAAAATTTGGCTATAAATTAAAGATTTAATGCAACAAAAAAAAAATAGCATTTAATAGAATATATATATTTCACGTTGTCCATTATTTTTCCGTTGCACTGACTTTATAAAGTTATGTAATAAACTTCATAAACTTATGTAAGACTATTACTTACAATTAATAATAATAACTTCATATTTATATAAGCAGCTCTCAAAACGCAAACAATAATCACCAGAATATTTTTAAAAAAAGCTTAAAAATACAAACAAAAAAGATATATGCAATATCAAGAACACAGTGATACAATATATTACAAAGAAAATATTGGAAACAACTCCAATACCCCAAAAATAACAGATAATACAAGTTACTCAAGTTTAAACCCTTATGCATATTTCAATGACCATGTCATGATCATCCTCAGATGTGCCCTGTTTGGAAATCATTGGCATTACAGCAATATATGTAAAAACTATCAGAAAGTGATCTAGTTATGATAAAATAACCAAAATTTAATTATAGCTCTTAAATGTAAAACATTGTACACATTTTTTTTATAAATATACGGTGAAGTTTAAATTGAAATGAAAATGATTACATCATATTTAAGATACCAATGTAAAAAAGACATCTTGGGGAAACATTGCAGTAATCATTTTTAAATGTGAGATTTCCAAATTATTACTATAAAATTCCTAACTTTTACGAAATATGCCAGTCTGAGGGTACTACAGTAGTATCTGGGGAGCAGTGTTCAGTGTGTAAGCACAAACTCTATTTGGAACACTATCCTAGATGCCATAATTTATTTATTAAACCAATGTTAGGTTGAAACAAATTATATTTCAACTTCAGAAGAAGGTATTAGTTTATTGCTAAGCAGCAAAAGTGTTAATCAAATACTAGCAAACATCTAATTAAAAAATTGTAAATATTATATACTAACTTATTTGTTACTTCCATTGTTTCTATGGCATTTCTTAAAGGCGAAATTTTGAAGGTATCTGTAGCAGTGACTGGAAACCATCTCAGTATTCCAGGAAGTGGATATGAAGTTACTAATACTGTACGTTCCAGCCACAAGGTAGCAAATTCGTTTTCTTCACTTGCTCCTTCATCTGCAGATAAGCGGCGATGGAATGGACGTGAGAACCGAAACTTTTGAATATCATTTACCCTAGAAAAAATATTAGATGATATTTAAAAAAACATTTATTTTTTCTTAGTATTACTTACAACAAAAAAAAATACATGTATTTTTAATTATTTCAAATGAAAACTGAGTTAATATAAAAAAGTTTTTTAATAAGTGCTTATAAATCAGTTTAGTCACCTGCAAGGCAGATGTAACAAGGTGCCTTTTGTTTTAAGATTTATGACTGTGTATCTAAGCAAGTCATATATGTTTTACTTTTTTTTATTAAAAAACAATCTGATTGAATTGTATAATGAAATCTATGTTTTTAATGTTGTTATAAACAAATAAAATTCTTTTTATTGTACTTTTATAGATATTTGAAATTTGCATTTTCAATACTAATATTTAATTTATTAAATTGTTTCAAGGTATTATGAAGTGATGTATTTTTACGTTTTTAAACTTTTGTAAAATATTATTGTAAATAATTTTTACAGAATATCTTGCACGTTCTTCTATAATTTAAACACTGTACTGAGTGTAAATTTGGAGTGTTTTTGGTATCTATTCCATAGAAGGGAAACCCATTAGGTTTAACCATATTAAAAGTCATATGCTTTAATATTTTGTTGGGTACATCTTAAAAATATTGTGGAACCATTTAGGTGTTTAGATTACTACTACCCGTCTGTTCGTTGTGAAAGGTGACTTGAAGGTAACTCTTGATTACAAACAAAAATTTTCTATATTTTAAGAATAATTTTTAATGTTTAAAGTATATTGTTAATTTCCATTATTATTACATTACTAATCATTACATTACATCATTATTACATTTATTTACATTATTATTGTTGTTTAGCATTAACAAGAACTATTAAATTAAACCAGGACTAATACATTGAGACTGTATGCTAATGGTATTATCTTACTTGTTTTAAAACAGCTTCCTTATCTATAACTTTCTATATAACTGATTTTTCTTAGTCAATATATCATCAAATATATGCAGAATTATAATATATTTGGATTTGATTTGAATTTGTTTTTTAATTGAATTTTGTAGTTACAGTAGAGTCTCGAAAATCCGACTCCCGATTTTCCTCAGTCCTGTTAAATTAAAGCCTATTTCTATACCACACTATATCTATATGAAAGGAAATTCATATAATTTACTGTTGCACAATGCACCATTGCATCACGATGAAGATTGTGTATAGTCGGATCATGAAAAGAAATAAAAGAAGAAATATTAAATAAGTCATATAATGAAGTCCAAAGTAATAATAAAACTGTTGATTGTGTCATTGATCCACAAGAAGAAACAGATTTGACATTTCTTATAAAGAAATTTCCAGTTGTGAAAATTGTACATAAATGGATGAGTAAGGATGAACGTAAGTAACAATAACACATGTTATGACTATAGAAATGGTACAAGAAACTACTGAAGCTAACGATGACGAGAATAAAGATGAAGCTTAACTGAGACAGTACAAAAAGGGAAAATTAGTGATGGTGAACAAACGACCGCCTTGGAAACTGCACTATGCTATATTGAACAACAGACAATAGATGTGCTTCTTCTAAAACACCTACGTGACACCGCAGCAAGAAAACAATCTGATAGGCAGACACAGAAGACACTTCATAAGTTTTTCCAAAAAATGTAGCAACCGTGATGTAGAATGTATTCCAAAACAACATTAATTTATGTAAGTACTGTGATCAATAAAGTTCTATATACATATTTTGTGTATTCTTAATTATAGTATTAAGGTTCATTAAATTCCTATTCTTTTTAATATACAGGAATGTATTTCCGTGTAATCCGAGTTTTCGGTAATCCGAGTTTTCGGTAATCCGAGGGGGTCTCAGTTCCATCTACTTCGAATTATTGAGACTCTACTGTACATAGTATTTCCCATAAAATCAATTTTTAAACCTTTATTAACCTTTTTTATTAATTTCATATTTGATAATTATGGGAATTCATGTTCACTGATAATAATGGGTAAAGTGACTACATTAGGTTTACAGTATGCGCCAAAATAAACAGCACTAAAACAGTTAAAAGATTTTATTTTATTTCATTTCCTTTTATTTACATAGTTTTACAATCCCATACAAGTAAAACAGAAGCTAAATCGGTTAGACTCGTGTATAACATATTCTATATCACCTGGGTTAATTTAAACAACACTCGCACCATTCTTGAGGATGTTCCATCATTTTGATGAAAACGGGGTATTCTTGCTTCTTATACACATGGTTATTTTTCCTGTAGTTAGACAATGGTGGTTGATGGGTCATCACGGACAAATACAGAATTCAGGCACAACAAAATCCCCTAAGGTCTCCTATAAAACAACCAAGAATGACCCTATATTGGTCATTCTACTACATCTGATTCAGTTTCAGTACTGTTTATTTTGGCGCATACTATATATATTAGTGAGGTTATTATTAACATATGGTATCTTATTAATCTAAAGATTATTACATGTAATACAAACTTACTGGTGGTAGCGAAGGATCTGGTCACTTATAGGCTTACCAGACAAGCGCTTTTTTTTGTCATCCATTATAGGATCAACTTTGTTAATTTGGACATCTGCAAAATTGAGAAAATAATGTATAAATTGAAAACTAAAGACTAACACAACTAGAAAGAAATTGTTCTCACTTATCATAAACTGAATTTTAATCAGAGGAGGTTTAAACATTTCAAGTGAGAAATAAACTGAAGGAAATGAAAGTACAATTTGTGATCTATTCAAGTTTGATGGCAAGTGCAGTATGACTAGCAAGAGCACATGTACACCAGATCTGAACAATGCTGCACCATGAAACTCACAGCCTACTTCTACAAATTGAAATTAATTCAATTAACTTGTAAAAATTTTGTTTGAAAAATCTAAAACTTAAAAATTTTTTTTTTTAAAATGGCATGATATTACTTTGGCATTATACCTCAATACATTTAATTTTATTTCTATTATTACTGTACTTCAAAATATTTCAAAAAATTATTTCACACAGGTCAGTGACCATCAAAAATGTGAGGTGTGTGAATAGTAGTTTTAATTAGTGATGGGTCGATTCAACCGATTCTGGACAGTAGAATCAGAATTGGGAATTGGTCACAAGAGTCTATTCCAAATACCTCAATACTAGCGTGGCCAGTGTTTACAAGTTGGGCAGTAAAATATCTGTTGTCGCTTTAACATAATGTCGCGTTAGTCCGTAATTACGGTTGTAACGCCGACACTATAACAACTTTTCTGTAAACGTTATCTCGTTAAAAATTTTATAAAAAATAATATTTTCATTTTTTAATTAGGTTATTAACTGTGGTATTTGTAATCCAGAATTGGGAATCAATTTCTTGGTATAGGCATAAGTATCACAATCGATAAAATTTTGGAATCACCCATCACTATTATTAATGATATGTATTTTCATTCAAAATAGACCCCACTCACTCACTGCATTCATTTTGTCTTCTTACATAAATTACTTAAATTTATACTTAGGTTTTGATAAGTTCAAACCCTCTGTAATTGTTTAATTAGTATTGTTATTTTTAATTAATGTTTTCTTAAGGAACCAAAGGTTTGTTGTGGTGTTGAATATTAATATTGTCATTATTATAACATAATATTTAGTCATATGAAGCCTGGGCTCCCACATAGATTAGACACCTTGTTCTAGACAAGGCCCAACAATAATACCTATCCGTTTTAAAATGCAAATAACCTACAAATTTATAAACATTTCTACGTGATTATTATTTACCACAAAGCCCAATAGACACAAATTAATATAAATATAAGTGGCAGAAATATAAATGAAAGCTGTAAGATTTAAAGACAATATTGTGTAGATTGAATCAATCCCTTGTCCTTCGTTCTTCTAGTTTTAAAATGAATGAAGGAAGTTTTAAAAAATGACAAACGTTTTTTCCAACAACTTTTTTTCTCATTTGGTATGGCAGCCAGTGTTAGGATTATTGCCTCTTTCATTTCTCTTAGTGTATGCTCTTTTGTGTTATGTACATTTTTGATTGAAAGGACAAAGGACAAATTCTGAAATAATGAAAGTTCAGGTCAAGCATTGTCTTCGTGTAAGACGACACAGCCACAAAACTGTCCTCAAAACAATCCATAATGGCACTGGCTATATGGGTTGATAGTTGTTCAATGTTATTGAAACTGATTTTTTAGAGCTAGAGGTTTCTTTCAAGTTCATGAAACAAAAAACTAGCCACTATTCTTAGATAGTCACTTTGTTGTCTCAGAGTTCGCTCTTGTTCCTCAAAAAAAGTATGTTTTAGTTACTCAACTGTAACTTTTGCACTATGCAGAGGACGTTCATGTAACTCGAGGCTTTGAGTTACAACCCACATTAAAATGGGCACAAATATTAACATCTACAAAAAATTTTAGTTTTCGTAGACTCAATAATCTTAAAAATCACAAAGGCAAGTCAGGTTACTTATAAATTCTATAAAGTCTTTTCTGAAGATGTATGGCCTTCTTTTGTGCGCCAAAAAAATTAAAACCAAAAATCATAACCTACAAGAGGACAATAGAAGGTTATAGTTCTATGAATGCAGATAGTTTTTATTTTAGACACTGACAAAAGTTTTATCAGGACAATATAAAAAATGCCATCTTGACTAGAGGATATATTTTGGTACATGAATCACACATATCTTTGTATTTATACATATCTATATGAATATGTATATGTATACTTTTTTTTCAAACATAGCTATTATCTACAATACATTTAATACTTTAATTTGTAGCCTACAATATTCTTTAAATTCTGTGCGATACATGTACTAATAAAAATCTAATTACTAGTGGGTATTTCTTACGTTTGTTTTTTTTAATTTTAATTATTTTAGGTTATCCAATCAGGCAACATATTATGTTGAGTATTATAAATAAGAAATTAACTGCCTTGCAAATTATATATCAAAGAAAAATGTAATTTTAACACCTACTTATATAATAAAATGTTTAACTTACTACAATTATGACTATTATTATGTTTCAAGCTTGAAATTTACATAAAGTACAACAATAAGGACAATGTAGATAAATATAAATAAAGTAAAAAGCATTAATTGGTTTGTAAACATTGTATTACAACATACACTGAAGTGAAGATTCTATAACTTCTTCTGAAGGTGGAGTTAATTTGTTCATTAATTCTGCATTAGGGAGTTGATTCAATAATCTACTGCAGAAATCACTCAGCCGTTCATACTCTTTACCACGGTATACAAAAACCTGAAAAATCGAAAAAATTAAGTTATACAAAATATTTTACAAAGCTGTCTGGTACAGAGCCTAACCTCTTCTAACTGTTTCCGATCTAACTTAGTTGGTAGCAGACAACAATTTCAGTCAAATTATTACACGCGATCTACTGTACAATTTGGGACTATTTTATTCAGCGTATTCCTCTTTGCTCTGTTTCTAGTTGTTTCCGTTCATCAGAGTCACACTAAAACACTATGAGAATACACACTGCCTTCTGGTTTCTTCATATCTCGCCATCTTGGCTTATTTTCCCATTGTCGTTACTTTAGCTCTCTACATCGGTTAAATCCTCTTTATATAAATATCGAGATCTGTCTTAATTTAAAGGATTATTCATTTATTTAATTTCAACTACAGGGTGTCTAGTAAAATAGCTTGAAGAAATTCCCTGAGTTTTCCCTGACTTTTCCAGGGTGTCTAGTAAAATAGCTTGAAGAAATTCCCTGAGTTTTCCCTGACTTTTCCTCTTTTAGATGTCTATAGAAAGCCCAGTTTACATTGGGCCCATCCATTGATATCTGAAGGATCTTGGATAAATCCAGACTTTGAAGAACGAATTGAGTAACTCTTTTGCTTTTGTGTCTGTAAGGAACACAGAACCAAAATATCGAGCTTTCACTTCATCCGTCTCTGCATCCCAATACCTAACACTCAAATCCATTTGTGCTCTTTGTGATATTTTGTTTAAACTTTCATCAAAGCCAATTACATAGTTAGAATTTGAATTTAATGATGTCAGTAACAGGTCTTTAATATAATTTGATAAACCGAATACAACACTATAGGAAATTTTATCTTTCCCCAATCTCATGTTCTGTGCAATGGTGCTATCAGGGAACATCCTTAGAAAGAGGCACACACTACCTTCTGCATTGCGTAAAGAAGTGTTGCATTACTAAATTCACGCACCATATAATCTCTGCTTCAGTCACTTCATCTTTTAGTTTATATTTATCCTAAGGAAGGAGGGGAGGTAATGACGACATCTGCATGACGTGCTTGCCCGCTACGGCAATGAAAACGGGAACCTTCCATGTTGAAATAAACAGTGTACAAATAATCACCGTCAAATAAAACACATACTATCACGAGTCTAGACAAATAGCTGGCTACAAATGTTTACACAGCGTTCTGTGTGGTCAGAAACAGACTGAGTTATCTGTTATCCCCACCTGTCCATATGATAACAGAACCACTGCGCACCCCAAGGCCACGGTCCAGGCTAAAACCTCCCAGCTGTACCAACTCGACACGTTTAATATTTATTGACATAAGTCCTGAAGTCATAGCATTGGGCTTATCAAATAAATAATGGGCATCTAAATAAAGAAGTGTTATTTCCTGACTGCCCTGCCCCTAAACCGCTGGCTTACAATACCAAATATTCGAGAGCAATGGCCACTAGTTTTGTTTCTAATCAAAATAAATATTTTCCTGATTTTTTAAAATTTTCCCTGACTTTTCCCTGAATTTTCCAGAATCTTAAAATTCCCTGGCTTTTCCAGGTTTTCCCGGTTTTCCCTGTCACTAGACACCCTGAACTAGCTTTTAAACTCACAATTTGATTATTTTTCATAGCTATTTAACTTTAAAAAAGTTTAGTTAACCTCTACATTGTTTTAGCATGTGCTCTTATGTTTTCATGAACATTATAATTGTTTTAATCTCATGTGAAACAGATTTAGTGAAGATTTTATGCTACAGGAACCATGTGGACAAAGTGTGTACATTGAAGAAAATTCATTCTCAATAGATCAATCACTAAAGCATGGGACTATCTTTTTATATAATGAAATTATATTAATGACTCTAGTTTTAATTAGTACCTTTAGTAATTTCTTCTCTATATTTAAAATCTTGTTCATAACCTCTTTGACAAATCTCATAAATCACGGCAACTCACAGATGTTCCTTTTACATTTATCTGTGTGATCTTCCAGGAATATTAATTCTACTTCTTTACTTCAAACCCAAGGGCTGAATGCCACACAAGACAAATAAGAATGAATTTAGTGTGAAATCAATTTTTTTTTTTTTAATTTTTAGCCTGCTAAGGGATATAAGGTTTGAAAATCTTATGAACTATAAATCTTTGAGATTTACACACCTTTTTTCCTCTTCCAGTTGTCTAGCCTCTACAGAGTCTTCAACTGTTTTTGACTCTTCATTATTTCCTATTAATTTATTCTGTTACTCCAAATTTTGTCTATCATTATTTTTCTCACAATTTTTCTACTCTCTTTGATTTCATTAATTTACAATTGTTTTCATATTTTTAATTAATTTTCAAATAATTATCATTTCATCTCATGAATTCCTATTATCTGGCAGTGTCTAATTTCTTATTTTAACCAGTCTGTTCTTGTTTTCTTTACCATCTTTTATTATTATTGATCCTTAATTATGTCCAGTTCCATTATTACTGGTATTTTTAGAGTGAGAAACATTTACTTTTGCCCCTGCATTATATTGAGTATACATTACAGTACATAATTTTTTCATACTACAAAATAACCAGTACATAATCTACACAATTGAAATTAAACCTTACATTAATAAACACATTTCGTATAGAGAATTATCGTTTTTTTATAGTGGAATAAGATAATCTATGTGTGCTATTTTAATTAATCACATATTTAGGAAAGTACTAACTGAATTGGACCGTGCAGAAAGGGCTTCAGTCAAACTTTTCCAATATTGAGTCAGCCATGGAAACCGTATCTATATATATGTCGCCTCATGTTTTTGTTCAAGAAGGACTTCAGTCCTATTATTCTATATCCTATAAACAGTAGTGTATTATTTAATACTCCATGCAAAAATGTCTTCAGTCTGTGACTGAAGTCTCTTTTGCAGGGAATCATTAATATAAAATCCGTTGTTATTGTCAATCAAAGGTACATTTTACTCTGTTTAGTTGGCAAAATTGTTTATTTTTATTAGTTTGGAAGAAAGAAATTTAGAGAGGGAAAAGAATCATTGCTTATTGAGAGTATAAGATAAATTGGTCAAATGAAATGTAAACGCACTTACAGTAGACCTCCAACTATCCTAATCAATTGGGATCGAACCCCATTCTGGTAAGTGGATTTCTTTTTAAAAGGTGAATTTTTAGTAATTACTGTATGTAGCTTCCTAATGCGAGAAAAAAAATTTGTTTATAGTTTTATATTTTTTCTGTACCTTTTCACAAACAATTGGAACCAAAATCAGGTTTTCCATAGTTTGGACCACTTAAAAACTGCATCTTCTGATTTTTTTATTTGTTGCTGCCTTCATTATTTTTCTTGAACAATTTTAAGCTTCATTTTCAAGCACTGACAGGAAATTTAAAAGTGTAGATTTGCTTTTTAATGTCTGAAATCGTTAATCGTCCAACACCGTATGTCTCAGCCAACTGTTCACCCGTAATGCCTTTATCTAATTAATCTATAATTTTTAGGTTATCCATTAACAATAAGACTACCGGTACTAGTTTTCATTTAGAAGCCATGGTGAGCAACAAAACTGACATACAAACAAAACAACGGACAGATGCTTCCAATCAAAGACACACTGACTGACAAATCAAAATGAATGAGACATGCCGGGACGGCCACCTGGCAACACACAACAGCCAGCTACACAGATCTGCAACTGAGACGATGACTCACCATCCAAATAATGTTTGCGCTGCATCTACAATAGCTTCATGGAGAAAAGGCCAATAGCAAATGTAAACAGAACCATTAGTTTGAAAAATCTTAATTTTTTCTGAAAATCTCAAAGCAATTCAGATTATCCATGATTTGGATCGTTGGAGTTCAGATAATTGGAGTTCTACTTTATTTATATTTTATTTATGATATAATAAAAATTATTTCAAGGGTTTATTTAATTTTCACAAAAAACTGAATAAGTAGTGTTTTCCAAATAACTGATTCAATAGTTTTTACCAAATTCAAATTGTTTTATTATTTACCTTATTTTGGAGGAATGCAGGAAATCCACGACCATAGTAAGCCACTCTGAAATATTCTGGTTCAGGACGAAGTTGTTTTAATATATTATCATAGAACTGTGCCATTCGCTTTAACAAGTCACTAAGCTGATAATAGTCATAAATTTCCTCTTCGTACTGCCTTTCAAGTTCTTTACATACACTCAAAGCACACTCCCACATCTAAAAAATATTATATTTTTGTACAGTGCATATAACAATGTCTTACAGAGAATATTTATTTCAATTAGTAATAGTGAAAACATAAATTACTGGAGCTTGCCATAAAGAAGAGCATACAAATAAACTTTTTGTATTCTACTTAGCCTGGGTTAAGTTAGGTTATGTTGAGTTAGGTGAGGTTAGATTACCTAAACTTGACAGGGAAACCTGCAGTAAACAGCTATGAAATTATACATGAGTGAGGTTTGTACATATTGTAAATGCTAGGGAAACCTGCAGTAAACAGCTATGAAATTATACATGAGTGAGGTTTGTACATATTGTAAATGCTAGGGAAACCTGCAGTAAACAGCTATGAAATTATACATGAGTGAGGTTTGTACATATTGTAAATGCTAGGGAAACCTGCACTAAACAGCTATGAAATTATACATGAGTGAGGTTTGTACATATTGTAAATGCTAGGGAAACCTGCACTAAACAGCTATGAAATTATACATGAGTGAGGTTTGTACATATTGTAAATGCTAGGGAAACCTGCACTAAACAGCTATGAAATTATACATGAGTGAGGTTTGTACATATTGTAAATGCTAGGGAAACCTGCACTAAACAGCTATGAAATTATACATGAGTGAGGTTTGTACATATTGTAAATGCTAGGGAAACCTGCACTAAACAGCTATGAAATTATACATGAGTGAGGTTTGTACATATTGTAAATGCTAGGGAAACCTGCACTAAACAGCTATGAAATTATACATGAGTGAGGTTTGTACATATTGTAAATGCTAGGGAAACCTGCACTAAACAGCTATGAAATTATACATGAGTGAGGTTTGTACATATTGTAAATGCTAGGGAAACCTGCAGTAAACAGCTATGAAATTATACATGAGTGAGGTTTGTACATATTGTAAATGCTAGGGAAACCTGCAGTAAACAGCTATGAAATTATACATGAGTGAGGTTTGTACATATTGTAAATGCTAGGGAAACCTGCAGTAAACAGCTATGAAATTATACATGAGTGAGGTTTGTACATATTGTAAATGCTAGGGAAACCTGCAGTAAACAGCTATGAAATTATACATGAGTGAGGTTTGTACATATTGTAAATGCTAGGGAAACCTGCACTAAACAGCTATGAAATTATACATGAGTGAGGTTTGTACATATTGTAAATGCTAGGGAAACCTGCAGTAAACAGCTATGAAATTATACATGAGTGAGGTTTGTACATATTGTAAATGCTAGGGAAACCTGCAGTAAACAGCTATGAAATTATACATGAGTGAGGTTTGTACATATTGTAAATGCTAGGGAAACCTGCAGTAAACAGCTATGAAATTATACATGAGTGAGGTTTGTACATATTGTAAATGCTAGGGAAACCTGCAGTAAACAGCTATGAAATTATACATGAGTGAGGTTTGTACATATTGTAAATGCTAGGGAAACCTGCAATAAAGAGCTAAGAAATTATACATGAGTGAGGTTTGTACATATTGTAAATGCTAGGGAAACCTGCAATAAAGAGCTAAGAAATTATACATGAGTGAGGTTTGTACATATTGTAAATGCTAGGGAAACCTGCAATAAAGGGCTAAGAAATTATACATGAGTGAGGTTTGTACATATTGTAAATGCTAGGGAAACCTGCAATAAAGAGCTAAGAAATTATACATGAGTAAGGTTTGTACATATTGTAAATGCTAGGGAAACCTGCAATAAACAGCTATGAAATTATACAAGAGTGAGGTTTGTACATATTGTAAATGCTAGGGAAACCTGCAATAAAGAACTAAGAAATTATACATGAGTGAGGTTTGTACATATTGTAAATGCTAGGGAAACCTGCAATAAAGAGCTAAGAAATTATACATGAGTGAGGTTTCTACATATTGTAAATGCTAGGGAAACCTGCAATAAAGAGCTAAGAAATTATACATGTGAGGTTTGTACATATTGTAAATGCTAGGGAAACCTGCAATAAACAGCTAAGAAATTATACATGAGTGAGGTTTGTACATATTGTAAATACTTTAGTTTTCATAAATTTATAAATTATTGTAAACATTTTCCTGAATATGAAACCTTACAAACTCAAATTTATCAATCATATGATAAACTCAAATTTATTATTGTGAAAACCACATTGGCAATACATTCATACACTCTGAGCAGTTAAATTCAGCAGGTATATTATAGTGACACCAACTTCGTAATTAAAGTGAATCTCTCAGAGACTGCCTAGTGCAGTCACATAAATTTTTTTCCCACAAGTTTAAAAAAACATTTAATTATAAGTTAGTGGGAGTAGTGACACTGACTCAAAAATTTTTTGATTATCAAAAATAAACAGTGACTGCCCTTCAGAATACCTATGGTAAAACTATAATCAGCTGTTTACTGTACAACTGATATTTAGTTCTAAAATTGTAGCACTTAATAATTGCACATTTCTTGATGAAATAGTTACTGGCAAATAAGTGTTTATTTTACTGTTATTTCTAAAATATTTTTCAATATATATCATATTTGAATTGTTAGCTCTAAGTAAATATAATTCTGTTTTATTCTCAAATAACACAGACCTTATTCTGTGCTCAAAAGCTGATCACTCACATATCAGTAGAAGATACTGAATTATCATTCCTTAGTACAAAGCTAAACATTGTAGTAGGCTACTTCGAAAAATTATTTGCACCTTCACTTAAGCTATTTTTAAATGCAATTTCTTATAAAATTAGAAATATTGTATACTTGATTAACACGTTCGCTACCACAATGTTAACAAAATAACTATTGGTATAGACCAGCCGGCTCACATATGCGCCGTACGATCTCTCATCCTGGACTGACGTCTCACATATGCGATGCTCTGGGGTAGTTGAAATGGACCGACAACTCTTATTTGCGACACTGTTTGCGCGTTACTTTTAATCCTCTGACAAATCAGTAGTTTATTTTAACGGTTTTATAGTATCGGACTATAGACATGTCTGACGTTAATGTGGAATATTTGGTCTCTCAGTTATCAAGGTCAATGACGTCAAAATACTCCTGAAACAATGTTTATTCCTTTGTGCACCATTCTTTTCATTAGAATCACAAAGAATGTACTCTATATGGCATTTATCAACACATGATGTAAACCTGTCACAAGTGATAAATGCGTTTGTAAATATTCTGTTGGCCTACTGTACACAGAACACAAATGTAAACATATTTTTTACTCTGATACAATATTGTTTATAATGTCAGCATCTTTTCAATAAGATATGTAGCCTAAATAAGCAATCTGTCTAGTAAGATGAGCCAAGCCGAGTTAGTTGGGAGTTTGTTGATATAAGCCTTTGTATGGCATTTCTGTTTTTATGTGTATATAGTGTTATTTCTAATATATTACACACCTACGCCCTGTTTTATGTAAGTAGTAAAATTTAACAGCCTATATACTTTTTATAATGTATTGAAAAAAACTTATACTTTTAAAAATTTGTTTTCACCAAAATCATATTTGGTTTTGGATTTAAAGGGCCACACTGAAGTGCCTCATACGTGGGAAGCCTGTAACATAAGATTCTCGTGCTATAGATTAGCACAATTAGCACTAGGTTCAATTAAGTTATTCCCTTATATCTTGATGGTAAATACAGTAATCTTGTATACTGACTTAATAATGACTTAAACTATATTATCAACTAATCAAATAGTTAACTGGGTATGGCCAAATTTAATTAAATGTTATTTGAAGTTATAGTTCTGTCAGCAGTCTCACGAATATTTTATTTTGTAATTTAGCCTCTTAATGTATTAAAAATTAGTGCAAAAATTAAAATAATATAATAAACTGATCTCTAACTAACCTTTCCCTTGTCATAGTAGGATATCATATCCAAATAGAGAGCTTCTTTAAGTTGCCTATGGGTCTGGCAGTGAGGGTATCTATGACTCCGAAGCAAAGGTTGCAGCATATTGTCAGACCAATTTAACAATTTACTGTGCAACCTCAGTGTATAAGCAGCTTCTGTGAAGTTATCACACTCTAGGTGAAGATCGCATAGTTTATTTACATAACGTATGTACATTTCTTTACGATTGATTTCACTATAAAAATCCTGCAAAACACAATTAATTATAGTTGTAATAAAATTATATATCACTAGTAAAGAACATATCTACCCTTATAAGGTTGTGTCCAGCTTAGCACTTGCTCGCTCCCGCTATCTTGTGTACTACCAATTCTGAAAACATGTTACATTCTCAGAATGTTCTGTACATCAAAAGCTTCTGAACAGTCTTATCAATCAAAATAACAGAAGGCTATGATCAACAACACATTTGAACAGAAATTGAGGAGACTGTAGTATTGTAGGTTTATAATTACTAACCATGAGTGTTCTGACAGTCCTTATCATGTTTGTAGGCAAGTATTTATACTGACCCTCTACCTCTCGTCTTACCTATTGTGATCTCTCAAGGCCAAGTGCGCGGTTAAACGGTCCCAACTATACATGCCTTTAGTAACAATATCTAATTTATATATTATAGGTACATTAAGTTGCATTTTATTGATTTTTGGCACTATAAAATTATTTCAAATTACATATTTACATAATAGTTACATGATATTCATAAAAAAATGTTATTTTTTAACCAAGTTTTTATATAAAAAAGTTAACTGGCATATTTAAAGTTTACTGGCATATATACACTTAACTTGCAATACTTAGTTTACAAATTATATCGAGAAAGTTAAGTTCCATTATGTTTTTCATAAAACATAAATCTATATTTTGAAAAAATTAAATCTAAATTCTAATTTACAAATATTTCTTGTAGTTGATTATTTGTTCTGCATAAAAAGATCTCATCTGAAATGTCTAATACATGGCAGCGTAATTATTTTACTTCAGTCTTATTCAAGATACTGGGCAGACAAAATTTATTTAATGTGCAAAAACAAATTGCAATCACTAGATGCCAGGTATAGGTTGTAAGCCAGGTCAAAAATGTTTTTTTTACCAAAACTCTATAAGAGTTGTTGCATTACTGTAAATAGGGAGTTTTTCATAAATGAAAACATTGTCATAATATAAGCAACCCTGTTGGCTTGATCTAAATAAAATGGCACACTTGAATTTTGTAGTCTATTACGTTTGGTAGATCTTAATTAATCACTTTAATATTAGTTTATGACTATCCGAACTTTAAATTTTGTAAATTTGTGAAAACTTACTGAGACAGAACAATTTCGATCGCTATGTGGCGATCATCATCAGTGTCTTCTGCTTGGAGATGTCGGGTCAAGCCGTGACGGTTTTAAAGGCAGGTTTTTGATAGTATCATAGAGTATATGTGATTTGTATTGTGTTTGTTCGTTGAATATGTTTATACTTTGTGTTTTTGTATGTCTGTAAATTTCATATTGTTCTAGTGTGTTGAGATGTGATCCTTTTTTGTTGATGTGTAGGATGTCTAGGTTATGGTAAATGTCTGTATACTAAAAGTAACTGCTAATATAGGCAAGTGTTTACATATTAATATATGTTAAAAAAAAACTAGTAATTTAAGATTAGGAAGTCAAACAAAATGTTAAATTATTATCAACTGAATATGTAAGGTAAGTAAATGTTGAAAATGCATATAGTAGATTAAAAATGCACCAGCATTAGTAAGTATAGGCAATCTAAACCTCCATAGACTACGTCTTAGAAAACAAAATATATAAACACATGCTTTGCCTTTAAAACTTTAACTTAATATTTGAAAAAATAATTATCTTCTCACAAGTTTTATTACAAAATAAACTTAGCTTTCAAAAGTTTTCCATGATTCATTTTGTCCTAAAAACTTGCACCAGCAAAGCTATTTAGTTTTTTTCATTATAAAATCTAGGATTTTATCATGATATGAATTCTATTCATAATTATATGAAAATGATAATAGTCACTAGAATAAAGTGATACTTTCTCTGGCAGTAGTACAGTCCACAGTGAGTATTGGAAATTTAAGTAAAAAAATCTGATTATAAATAATGCAAGTTAATTTTAGATGGTAATCTACAAATATATATTATTTAATCAATAAAACATCTTTTGAATTTCTCACAAGTGATAATACTTGTAATAATCTACAGTGAAACATAACACATCACAAAAAAACTGACTGTCTTTGTTACGTAAAATCACAACAGTCTGTATCAAATATTACAAACTTGTTGGTATAATAAGTTCTCTTATTTATTATTACAGTCCTGTGGACACTGGATAGAAAGAAAGTATGATAACTCAACAAACATTGTTGAAAGGAACTTCCTCGGCTAATTGTTGAAAAGTCTGAGAACTGTTCTAGTGTGTTGAGATGTGGTGTTTTTTTGTTGATGTGTAGGATTTCTAGGTAGTATGTGTGATTTGTATTGTGTTTGTTCGTTGAATATATTTGTACTTTGTGTTTTTTTGTTGATGTGTAAGATTTCTAGGTTATGTTATGTCTGTGTATTTTTTCCTATTTCTTTTATGTGATTGTAAAACTTCACAAATTTACAAAATTTAAAGTTCGGATAATCATAAACTAATGTTAAAGTGATTACATAAAACGGCACAATTTTCTAAATAGTAAATACAATGCTATGCAAAATCATGTAAACACAAAAAATATTTTACTTGTTTATTAAATAATAGCAGGTTACAAAGCATTTTAGAATCTTATTTAATGTTTAATATGTCCTTGTGTGTGTGTGTGTTTATTAGTAATTAATTCATAGTAAGATACAAAGTATTTTAGAACATTATTGTTGTTTAATATGTCCTTGTGTTAGTTTTAGGAATTCATATGTTTAGGCTCAATCCACAAGAGTATGACATACCTTTTTCATTTCATCATCATGAAAACACACTTTTATAAATATAGTTTTGACAATTCAACATACCAAAAGTAAGATCTAAAGAATCTTACAATAAAAATTATAAACAATCCCAAAACAGGGTGATCTATAGTTAGGCTTATTTGCTTTGGTGAAATTTTTTAAACTCATGAATGCTTTTGAAACTGTCAATGTTTTGAATGTGCTATACACTGAAGCCCTAAATTTTAAACTGTTTTCAATTGATCTTTGACCTTTGCAACTGCACTCTAAAAACTTTCTAAGTACAACAGAGTCAAAAATATCTATACCTGATCATTCTTAATTTTTTCTCAAGTCAATGCTGGTGTTTGGTAGGTTTATTTTGCTCTTTCTGAGCAGGTTGACATCATTTGTATAATCATATAAAGTGACAACAAAAAGTTATTAACCTTCTCTCAAAATATGAAATGAATCAGGAGAATGACATAGCTGGTTCAAGAATTCAGCAACAGTTTTTATGACATGGGCAGAAAAAACTGTTGCCTAGACATAAAAAATGTTTGGAATTATATGGAAATTATGTAGGAAAAAAGTAATGATGTATAAAGATAAATAATATCAGAACATTGTAACCATTTTTTTCTACTGAGGAAAACTCACTTTATGGACACCTCTTGTATATATTTTTAGGCTAGTCCTGGTGATGGACTCTTTATCTGCATTCCTTCATTTATTATTTGATGTGACTATGCAAATAATCTCATAACTATTGAGAATTTTTTGGAGTTGATACTTTTAGCTAAAATAACATTTTGATCTAATAATACTGAATATGAAGGATGTGTTCTGCTACACTTGATTTTCCAGGTCTCTCATATTTAAAATGCGAAAGATGTTCTTTATATCTAGTTACAATTTTTCTTTTGGTTTGACCTATACATCTCATCACAAGTACTACAAATTATCTTATAAATACCTTATTTTTCCAACATTGGAAATTTATCCTTAGGGTTACATAATAAATGCTTAAGTTTATTTCAAGTCTTGTAGGCTATCTTGACATTTAACTTTTTTTTAAATCGAAACCAACCTTTTTGTTAAAATATTATCAAAAGGTAAGTTAATATTATATTTGTTTATTTTAGATTATACAGGGTGACCCATAAAAACGGGAATTTTTGTAACGCGTCGTGGCAGCCGTGAGCAGGTGGCAGCACTGCGGGACAGCGACAGCGTACAAGTAAAACAGCCGCCATTACAGTAGCCATGGACCAGTGGAACGGGCAACAGCGTGCGTTAGCTATAAAAATGTTTTATAAAAACGGTGATAGTTTGAAAGCTGCCCAGATTGAGTTCCGACGTTTTTACAACTTAGGACGGCATGATTCCGTTCCGTCAAAACATGCCATTAGAAGTTGGATTAATAATTTTGAAGAGAGTGGATCAGCTTTAAAGAAGAAACCAACGGGACGGCCAAGAAGTGCTCATACTGCACAGAACATTGATGTTGTACGCCGATCTGTATTGAAGAGTCCACGCTGTTCGATTCGTAAGCAAGCAGCTGCGGTTGAAATGTCCCGTGAGAGTTTTCGCAGAATTCTTCATTTAGAATTAAAATTTCACCCCTACAAGCTGCAGATAGTGCAAGAGTTGAAGGAAAATGATTACCAGTCGCGATTGCAATTCTGCCAACAAATGTTAACTTACATAAACAATGACGATGAATTTCTAAGCAAGTTGTGGATGTCAGATGAGGCCCACTTTCATCTCACAGGTTATGTTAACAAGCAGAACTACAGATACTGGGCAGACACAAATCCTAATGAACTTCATGAGCGCCCTTTACACACTAATAAGGTTACAGTATGGTGTGCTGTTTCATTACATGGGATCATCGGACTTTATTTTTTTGAGGATGAACGGGGGATTGCAGTGACTGTCAATGCTGATCGTTACGTGGAAATGTTACGTTTCGTTACACCTGAATTGAACAATTTTCCAGACGTTCAAGAATCCTGGTTTCAACAGGATGGTGCGACATCACACACTGCACGGCGATCAATGTAGGCTGTGCGAGTATTGTTTGGTAACCGTGTCATCTCAAGATTCGGTAATGTTTTCTGGCCCCCTAGATCGCCAGATTTGACCATGTGCGATTTCTTTTTGTGGGGCTATCTCAAAACTAAAGTGTTCACAACTCGACCAAGAACTGTAAATGAGTTAAAACAGAGAATTCGGGATAAAATTCACAGTATTCCAGTTGAGATGTTGCAGCGGTCAATGAGGAATCTCCACCGCAGATTTCAAGAATGCATTCGTAGAGGAGGACGCCACCTAAAGGTTGTTGTTTTTAAAAAATCATAAATTCCATCAGTGTTTCATAAATGGCAAGTTTTGATATTTCATGTAATATAAATAAAACCATTTTCTTCCATCACTCTTATATGTTTAGAATTTTTTAAAAATTCCCGTTTTTCTGTGTCACCTTGTATTTGTTACCTTTTTTTTAAAGAGCGGTAGATATGCTTAAAATATATTTTGATCTTTGTTTCCTAACAATGTTATCTACAATTTTTCTAACAAAATCGTTATATCTAGCCACTTCTTTGATATAAATAATTTCCTTATAAAAACGTCTAGGATTAAGTATTACATTAATCACTGTTAATCAATTTATTAAATGCTACTGTCTTATGGTATTACAGTGGTTAGAACTATTTAAAATATATCTATTTATTCATTTTAACAATAGTTTATGACTATCCGAATTTTAAAGTTCGGATAGTCATAAACTAAAGTTAAAGTGATTAATTGATTCACCAAACATATGGACTACAAAATTCAAGATATCTATTATTGTTAATAAGTGTCCTGTAAATATCAAATTCTATTTTTTTATAATTTTTAAGGCGTATAATATCTAAAAATGGTAACAATAAATATTTTTTAATTCTCAGGATTGTATAGGCTTTACATGATACCTTTAGGGATAAAATTTAATGAGTCAGAAGGAAGATGAGTGGAGATGACAGGCGTTCAAAGTTAGATTTTCTTGAATAAGTGCAAACATCCTAAACAAAATTTTATAAACAGAATTCAAATTCAAATCAAACAGCATTGAAATAGGCACCTTCATACTCACACGTATCACTCACTGGCTAACATCGCAGCTTTAACATTGTGACTGATAAATCATCTGTCTGGAAAGCAACTACTCTAGAATTTGTTTTTGCCATAACAGAGGAGCGGGCCATAGTGTAACCCAATAGGGAGTTATTCCCTATTGCAAGCAAAATAAAAACGTTTACGAGTTTTTCACACTTTTGAACGAGAAATTTACTAGTTCTCAGAATCAATTTCCATTCTATAAAGAGTACATTTTAGACCAGTTGCCTGTACAAATTCAAAGTTTACAAGTTTATTTACATAAATAATTATCCTCTCTAAAAATTATGTTAAAATCTATTTCTTGACTTACCAGTAAATTCACCGTGCAACTCATTCTATTTTCTTTATTATCATCATTAATTATGCATCGATATTCAAGTAATCTCTCCATTAATCGGGCAACTATCTTCACAAACTTTATTCCCTACAAAACAATTGCAAATAAATGTGCATTTACTTTATTTTTAGCTGTAGGAAATTACAACACATGTATGACTAAATTACAAACATTTAGATAAATTGTAATATAACTATATAATGGTTTTCATTAAAGTTATCATATTTCAGCTTACCTGACATTTCCACCTGCACGTTTTAACTTACTAAAAACATTACTTGAACATGAAATTGTAAAAAATAATTTTATTTGTCTGTACTTCTAGCAAGCATATATTAAGAATAGAAAGCGTTGAAAATTTGTGACTGTTGAAATCTAAACTGGCTATAATTATCTGCAAGCCTATTTCCACATAATCAGCATTACAAATTTAAAGTCTGCTTACTTTGCAACAATAAAAGGACTAACCACAGGTGGTTTTATATTCATAAACATTATGAATTATTGGATGACTATTATTGGATGAATTATGAAACCGATTAATTGACAGAAAGAACTGGTGACAAGAAAACACACCATAAAAAATCAGATGCTAATAAGGCTTGTCACACACACTGGATCAGTTCAATTCAGTCCGCTCAGCTCAATCAGCTCCAATCCAGCAGTTTTCTCACACATTGCGCCAGTTCGGTCCGCTCAGTTCAGTCGTTAAGATTGAGCGGCAACCTCCAGTGGATGACAGACACTGTCAATGTTCGCATATAAATTCTTTGTGTTGGCTTTTCTGTTTGTGCGATTATGTTTCAGCAGTAATGACAAACAAACTGCTGTAATAGTATTGACACTAACTGCAGAAGAGTATGATCAAGTATTAATGAAAAAAACAAAAATTTGGGTGCACAGTATTAATGTCGCACAGGATAGTGAGGGAGAGTATCCTCCTTCATTGTAATATTATCGTAATCCTTGTGTCACAGGTCGTACAACAATGGATATGCCTGTACTGCTGAAATAAGTCTTTCATCAGAACTCATCATAAAAATAAATAAATCAACAATCCAATAATCACAGCACTGCGAACATATGTCAGACTGCCCGAGTTCAGTTGCACAACACTACTGACTATCTGTACTCTGCTCATACTCTAGACATGCTACTGGGGTCTGTCTCAGTCCTTCAGTAGCTTTCACAAAAATCGGTCGCTGACCGAAAAGTGCCTGAGACGGACGGACCGAACTGAACTTGACGGAACGGATGTTTGTGCTGTAGTTCTACATTTGATTACATTGTTTCTCAATTCGAAGGAAGCGACTAAGCTGAGAGGACTGAACTGAATGGATCCAGTATGCGACAAGTCTAACAGGTGTTGAAAAAGGTAAAACTTTTCAATCTCAATTTAAATTTACTTCCAACCAAGCTTATTCTTTAGAATACAAAAATTGCTGAGACCATGAATAAGTTTTCAAGGCAACAATGTTGATATTTTAGACAACTTAAACTGTTTTACGTCAATTCAATTTTAAATTACACACCAATTTAAATATTAATTGTAAAATTAAAAGCATGTTACTACAGTAGAGCGTCAAAATCCGGATCAATTGGGGCACCATTCGGACTATTGATTTTTCCAGAATTTTAAAAGATCTCTAAACTACTGCTTATTTTTGAAATTTCATGACCTATAAACTATTTTAATGCTTAGAATATCACGTAGCTTTGAATAAAACCAAGAATTATTACAAAATAGACATCAAAGGGCTTAAAAAATATAAAAGAATTTAGTGAAAGAACATATAACGTACAAACTAATACATAGCAGAGAAATCAAAAAAACTTGCCGGTACAAACCTATTGAGTGAAAAAGACTTTTATTGTTCTTTGAACAAAAGCATATTATATGACAAAATAGCTAAAGATTAAGTTTAATAATAAATTTTATTATTTTGCTGATTGTTTACAACACTCTTTGTTGTTTAGTGTGCAAAATACAAATCTAAAAAAATTAAATCACAAATAAATATACCATATGTATTGTTTTAAATTCAGTTATGAAGCATTTTTTTTTTAGAATAGATTCATCTTTTTCACATTTATAACTAAAGATAATTTTTTTTTATTATTTATTGTAATGGCACCGCGCTTTTCATGCCAAATGCCATGCCTGCTGAAACCACGAACTGGATTTGCGACGCTTCAGATTTTTGACGGCCGGATTACTGGCGTTCTACTTTAACTAAATAAATAAATTTGAATGCCATTAGGAGAGTATCTTCTGTTTAATAAAGTTAAACTCACTGCACGATACCAACTATTTTTTGAGCTTAGCTTGTGAGGTTATGATAATAAAAAATAAAAGTCATACACAAACTTAGTTGTAAGTTGAGTTTGTAGTATCAATACTCACTGATGATGATGACTTTGCCATTGAAACATCTCTGAGAGAATAAATTTTTATTTTTGTGAGTTTGTGTACGTCTTTTATTTTTTACTCACTTTAGGGAGTTATGTACATTTTAAATTTGTCAAATGATATTTTATTAGAAATTTAAACTACATATGGCTTTATCTAATTTTATATTATGTAACGTCAGAAAGATGTAATGTGGACAATTTTTACATGAAAATAGATGATAAGAAACATCCTCCGTAAAATATAAAACGCTATAAAATTTTGTCAAAATACCACACCTGCATATTTAAATAACAAAAAAATAAATGTATTTTTGCCTTACCTGTTCCCTCATAGTAGAATGATTTTCACAAAGATTTCTCATAATTTCATAAAACAAATCTTTGTACTGTTCATCTCCTTTCCCAGCTTCGACCAAGTTATCCAGTTTAGCTATCATTTCATTCTCAAACTGAAAAAAAGCATTGGATAAACCTTCTTGAACATGAACTAATAGCGTTTTATAAGATACTTGTATCCTAAAATTATATCTGAACTGAATTTCTAACAAGAAACCAAGACTGTGTTCTACATTTCCTTTTGTATTATTAAAAGTATTTGGATATTTAACCTTTTTTATTGGTAGATGACGCCTGTTTTGGGATGGAAAAGTCTCATTGATAATGTGGGTGCAATATGAAACTAAATATTGGATTTTAATGGAGAGATAAGAGGGAAATGGTACTAGATATTACGATATAAATATTCTTATGTACAGTAGAGTCTCATTTATTTGTCGTAAACGATATGCTATGACGCGGATAAGCTAAAAGGTCGAATAATAAGGAAAAGTTACAAAACAAAAAAAGTTTAATGGTAAAAAAAAAATAGTTTTACAAATGTTGTAAGCCGTAAGTAGATAGGGTAAAAGGTTGGAAACACTTTACTCAAGGTTTGATGTATATATTAAAAGTTCTGAATGCAAATACTAAAGTTCTTTATGAAGATGTAAAAAATATTTGGGATATTAATAATAAGGTAGGTTCTTTTAACTCTGAGTAGCCTAGCGTGATTGTATACAACTGGGCTACTTAGGCTACATTTGCAAGATAAACAAGTATGCTGTTGGGAGATGTCTATTTCAGATTAACTCGGTATGATCTTACAAAATGTTAAGTAAACTCTCCTTTTAAAGTAAATCTTTTTTTTAAAGTAAACTCCTGTTTCGGTATTTTCACAAATTAGGAAAACATTATTTATTGATTATTTATATCGTTACACTATTTTATTAGATATTTATTTTCCTGAAGATGCTGGTACTATCTTATCTTTGAATAAATATATTCATTCAAAGTAATCTTGTTTTTGAAATATTTTTAATTTATTATATATATATATATAAATTTTGTAAAAATATTTTTTTAGATAATTATTTTCCTGAAGATGCTGGTACTATTTTATCTTTGAATAAATATGTTCATTAAAAGTATTCTTGTTTTTGAAATATTTTAAATTTATTACAGTACAGTCTCGCTAATCCGGTCTCCGATGATCCGGACCTCCGGCTAATCCGGACGGCCCAAAAGTTTTGTTTAGTTATAGTATTTTACAGTGCACAATCAGTCTGCTGTCCACAAAAATATTTATTTTTATACGTCTATATTTGTTATTTTTCAAAGGGGTTTTCCTACTTTAATACTCAAATAATATAATTTATTCATTAAAATATGAAATAGGTGTACCACTTGTTTGTTTCTTTTGCCTACTAAAGTAGAAAAAACTTCTTTGAAAAAATATATACAAATTAGATCACCCAACACTACAACGTACGTGACATCAGAGACATCTTGCGATAAACAAAAGATAAAGGACCGCTGACTAAACGGATAAACAGTCTATCCGTCTGGCGTCAGGTCAGTTGTTTTGTCGGACAGATGCCACTTTTCCTGCTTCTCGCAAGATATCTGCTCAGTTGTCATTTAATTCTAGTGCGATATTGATCTGTGTTTTTTATTTACGTCTCGTTCAGTGTTCAGTGAAAATGGCGACTAAACGTAAGTCAGTGACAGTGACAATGGAACAAAAACTCCAAGCTTTGTTTCGTATTGATGGAGGTGAATCGCTTATTAAAATTGCAAAAGAGTTAGGTGTGGGAAAACAAACTGTTTCCGATTGGAAAAAAAAGCGACAGGAAATTGAAGATTTTTGTGCAAAAATGGTTAGTAAAGACAGTTTAGGCGGCAGAAGCACTTTAAAAAAACCAAAAAATGAAACCCTAGATGATGCTTTGTATGTTTGGTTTTGCCAACAACGGGAACAGGGTGTTCCTTTATCGGGTGTAAATTTGCAAACGATCGCGCTGAAACTGAATGAAAAGTTAAAAGGAGACCCTAATTTTACTGCCAGTGTGGGATGGCTGTCACGGTGGAAGGAACGACACGGCATCCGTCAACTCGGAATAAGTGGTGAAATTTTGTCAGGTGACAGTGATGCAAGTGAAAAATTCAAAGACAAATTTGGCAAGTTTCTCAGAGATGAAAACTTACAACCTTGTCAGGTGTTCAACGCTGACGAAACTGGATTAAATTATAAAATGTTCCCAAAAAAAACTTTAGCTTCCAAATTAGATTCAGTAGCAAAAGGCCATAAAGTTAAGAAAGAACGTATGACTTTGCTGCCCTGCAGTAATGCTTCTGGCGATCTAAAATTTCCACTTTTGGTGATAGGGAAATCCGCAAAGCCTAGGGTTTTTAAAAATGTAAATTTAAGTGTTCTACCGGCCCAATACAAGTTCCAAAAATCAGCGTGGATGAACAGTCAAATTTTTAAGGACTGGTTTTTTGAAAACTTTGTTCCAACAACAGAAAAGTTTTTAAAAGAGAAAAAACTCCCTCGAAAAGCGGTTTTACTAATTGATAATGCCCCATGCCACCCAAATGAAGAAGAATTGCGTCATGGTGACATTTTTGTTAAATTTCTTCCTCCTAACGTAACGGCTCTCATTCAGCCGATGGATCAGGGCGTGATCGAAGCGATAAAACGGCGATATAGGAAAAAGTTAATTTTATCGCTTTTGGAACAACAAGAAGCAGATCCAGCTACAAAATTTATTGAAAATCTTAAAAAAGTGACTATAAAGGATGTCATTTATATGGCTGCAGAATCGTGGGAGGAAATTCAACCGTCTACACTACAAAAAAGCTGGAAAAAATTGTGGCCTGAAATGCCACAGGAAAGTGGAAAATCTGACAGTCAACCTACTAATGACGACAATGAATTTGTTCAGATTTTTCAACAATTGGAGGGTTGTGCCGAGTTGAAAGACACTGATATTTCCGAGTGGATTATCAGTGATAATGACATTGGTCATCAAGTGCTCAACGAGGACGAAATCGTCGCGGTGTGCACTGCAAACGCAGAAAATGACAGCTCGGAAGAGGAAGACTACACAGACGAACCTGTCAGCCTAACTCATGATGAGGCGGCTGCAATGCTGGAGGGGTTGATGACTTACTTTGAGAAACAAAGTGATACGTCAACTGCGGAGCTACTGACCTTGAAACGCCTACGAGATCGTACTGTGAAACGACGTCATTCATCGTTAAAACAAAAGAACATTACGGACTTTTTTCACTAAGTTTTTTAAAGTTTGTTTTTGTTTCAGTTTCATTTTTGTTTGAGTTTTTTGTGCGTTTATACAGTATAGTGTAAATAACTTTATGTGAATACTTTTATTCAACGAGAAAGGTGCTTAGATATTTATTTATGTCATGACTTTTCTGTTATAATTATAGGATTTTTTGCTACATAAGCTATGAAATACTGTACTGTAAGCTATATTTAGGCCTCAATTTCACTAAAACTACAATTTCAATATGTTTTCCCACCTAAAACACATATTGTATGCATTTGTTTGGCTTTTTCCGTCTAATCCGGACTTTCGTTGATCCGGACCGGGTCCGGTCCCATCAAGTCCGGATTAGTGAGACTGTACTGTATATATATATATATATATATATATATATATATATATATATATATATATATATTCAAGATTAAATAATATACACTAATTACAGGAATAATTTATTGAATAATACACTCAAAGCTTTTCGTTGGTTGACATTACCAACATCCTCAAGAATTACTAATAATGACAAAAGAACTGTCTAACAAATATGAAGTTACTAGATAAAAAAACTTTATCTTTGACTATTTTATCTTTGAATAAATATATTCATTAAAAGTATTCTTGCTTTTAAAATATTTTTAATTTATTATATATATATATATATATATATATATATATATATATATATATATATATATATATATATATATTTAGGTTAGTTTTGGTTGGTAAAGATTATTTAGATTTTTTGGACTAGGAGACTGACAGACTTACCTTGGTAAGAGTCCACACTGTAGTCTTGAAATAGAAACACATGGGGGTTTTATGTGTTTCTATTTCAAGACTACAGTGTGGACTCTTACCAAGGTAAGTCTGTCAGTCTCCTAGTCCAAAAAATCTATATATATATATATTCATCTGTTCTGGCAATGTTTGCCGCTTTTTTGCTGCCAGGTTCCGACACCTGTGAAGCATTATGTCGAACCCCTTGACTTCTCCTTGATGGCCAACACATGTAATGGCGACATCGTGGGCCTTTACTGCACCTTCTTGGGATACCTTTGGAAGATTTACCACAGATTAAAAACATTGTCAATATCGTTGCCTTATTTTTTACGAGATCAACATTTCTTCATCTGTTATGGAGTACTCATTGTCTTCCTGCAAACAATCTGTAAAGCCTTCTACAGTTGCTTCCTCTCATCCAGGGATGCGTTGGACTAGAAAAAGGGAAGCAATCTTCATTCCCAAGCACATCCATTCCACTTGTATCCAACATACTTAAAGTTAATTGCTTTAAAATTGTCGTTCACATCAGCCTGCCCACCATCAGCTTGCTTTAACAATGTTGATAGTAGCTCTCTTCGATATTTTTTAAAACTTTTTCCAAGACACCATGGTCCATTGTCGTGCATTCCCTGGGGTAACAATACACTCAGTAATGACTGAAATTAGACACTTTCTAAGGAGCAGAACATTTTTTTATTTATTTTTTGCGGCTTTTGGATAAGGAAGAATGACGGATATGTGAAGATCAAATAAGCGAGACTTTACTGTATATTATAATTTTCAAGGACTTTAAATTTCATATACAAATCATTAACCAAACTGTATTCTAAAACGTTTAAATAGCTTTAAGAAAAAATAACTCAAATTAACATTAAAATTTTGTAACCGTTATATGAAAGGCACTACAAACTTTTTTATAGTGCTGTATTTACCGTAATTATTATTATAAAACTATCTTTTTATATATACAATTTTTGTACTTTAATTTTTTAATGATCTTCATTTACATATATTTTGCACTAATGCATTTACTGCATAGAGCACTTCAATGTTCAATTTTTTGTGTGTAACTATAAGGTTTGCTTTTACTGTAACTCCTCTTAAAAAAATAAAATTTTCTTGGAAGTTATCAATGTTAAACTATACATTACTGATTTATCATCAAATTATTATTTAATAACGAGTTGTCAATAAAAATTTGTCATTTATAATAAATATATATTAATATATTTACTACAAATATACCGTGATAATAGCATTCATTACTATTGCAATGTACAGGATGTCTAGTGAAATTCAATTGTGAAATTCTAGGGTTATGTTAAGGATTCCCAGGTTAAAAACAATTTTTTCCAGAATGTTTAAAAGTAAAAATTACAACGTTAGATTTATAACATTATAAATATTTATGAAAAATTTTACATTTTTTTATTTTATTCTTACATGACTTACTTATTACAATATGTTTATTCATAATATTTTAATTTAACTCATTTTAAAGTACAAATATTTCTTCTATACCTTTCTCAATATATCATTAAAGTTATGAAATTAATATATCATATTAAATTTTAAGATCTTTAGTAAGTTTTTTATATTTTCCTTCTTCCTCATTCAACAGTTCAGTTTCTGCTTTCACCTAGTTTTTGTTTTTTGGCTAGTATTTCTTTGAGTTTATCTTCTGCATTTGGTCTATCTATTTCTCCTTTTATATCTTTTTTTCTTTAAAGCAATTTTTTAATTTTTATGGGGATCACAGAAACTTTTCATCATGTCTTGGGGGGGGGGGAGGGGGAGAATGCCTATGCAACATCTGCAATAACCTTGACAACAAACTCTCCCATAGTCAATGTGATTATAAATCCCCGTTAAATATATTGTGTGTGTGCAGAACAAATCACGTGACACGACTGACATGGGTAAAATATAATAGGGATGTATATGATATTGTCATAGATTGTTGTCCTAATTCGTTAAATTTGTGCTGCAAATTATATGCATTTATAATGTTATTATATATGGCACTTATTTTTTTTCTGCATCTGAAAACACATTCGCTACCGCAATGTTAACAAATTAACTATTGTTAGGTTGAAATGCAGTACTCCGGCACTATACGATATTTTGGGAAATTGTTCAAAACCATCAAATTGGACGATATCCACAAGAATTTTTTTAAAATTGAAGTAGGAAAGTTACTTTTTTTCAATTTAAAGTAGGGTACTAAATTCAGCGCGGATGTAGAAGTTGTGAATAGGCGCGGAGTGATACTTACGTCACAGTGCTGCGCATAAGGTTGTACGCATTGTCCGCGGTACGTCACGCAACCTTACATGTGTAGATATTTGAGAAACAACTTCTACAGTTAGGATAGATTGGTTTTAAATTTATAAAATACTGTATACCTATATTAAAATATACCGAAAAAGTGTAAAGTCAGGTTAGGTTTGGTTTTAATTTTATACATTGAAATTCAGTTGTAAAATCACGAAGCATTTGCATAACTCTGCGCCTATTCACAACTTCGCGTAATTTTTATACATATATTTAAATATACTTATAAAGTCTCCAGTTAGGATAGATTTGGTTTTAAATTTATACATTACTGTATACCTATATTAAAATATACCTAAAAAGTGTCGTCAGGTTAGATTTGGTTTTAATTTTATACATTGAAATACAGTTGTATCACGAAGCTGTTGTATCACTCCGCGCCTATTCACAACTTCTACATCCGCGCTGAATTTTTTTCGCTACTTAAATTGAAAAAAAAGTAACTTTCCGAGGTCAATTTAAAAAAAATTCTTGTAGATATCGTCCTATTTAATGATGTTAAACCATTTCCTAAAATATCGTATAGCGCCGGGCTTCTGCATTTTTACCTATTGGTATATACCAGCTAACTTACATATGTGCTGTATGGTCTCTATTCCTGGAACAACGTCTCACATAAGCCGCTCAGTGTAGACAAAATGTACTGACTGCTCATATTTGGGACACTGCATATTCTATATTCCTCTGAAATCTCAGAGGTCTATTTTAATAGATTGATATATTCGTATAGATCTTTAGGTGTATCTGACGTTAATGTAGGACATTTGGTATCTTAGTTAGTCAAGGTCAATTCCGTTTATTATGTGTAAACATGGAAGAAATACCTAGCAACTGTTATTTAGATCTTAACCCTACAACTGGCAATCGCCGCATTAGACGGCGACAGACGCTTTACGTGGAGTGGCATCGCCGTCTTACACGGCGACCGAACGGTTGCTTTATAATCGATGTTTTTCTCGGCATCTAATAATCAGTTTGCGTAGTACATTACACAGTTAGTTTCAAAAGGATGTGGACTTTCATTTTATGTTCACCCAGATTATTTTTACGTCTATGGCCTTGCTAAATATCTCCCGACAAACAGACAGCTGTGAGCTGACGTAATGTTTACGTTTTTGACGTATATGCTCCCGTCTTTGTTGCTTGTTGTGCACTAAGGTTGTTGATCTGTTTTATTGTAATATAATCATGGACAACTTACTTCAAGTGACATTAGGGAACTATTAGAATGTGATAGTGATGATGCTGATAGTTGGAGTGACATTTCAGACGTAGAAAAAATACCGGAAGACGTCGGGGTTAACCGGGCTACGATCCCTGGCAAAAGGTTAGGCCTCTTCTTGATCATATGAATGCTGCAATGAAAAATTATTTCATACCCAAACAAAACATTTCGATAGATGGAAGTTTGATAGGCATGAAGAACCGCTGCAAATTTATACAGTACCTACCTAAGAAAAAACAGCAGATTCGGTATAAAAAAATTTGAGACATGTGATAGTGACTCTAGTTATATACTAAATGTTTCACTATACAGTGGGAAAGATTTTTTGGCTAATGGAGATGATCCTTTTACACAAAAAGTTGTTGTCAATGGGTTGCAAATTTGTCAACTCCTTGATAAGGGATACCATGTTTTTACTGATAACTGGTATACAAAACTGCCTCTTGCCCAAGAACTAGCTTCAAGAAATACTTTTTTGACAGGAACTGTCAATAAAAATACTAAAGATCTGCCTGTAAATGTAAAGAATGTGAATTTAGGAATTGAAAAAAGTGTTTATTACCGGTATAGGCCCTACAGAGGCAAAGTTTTATTGGTCAAATATAAACAGAAGAAAAGCCGTAAACCAGTTTACTTGATTAGTACCGGCTGTCATGCTGAGGATAAGATGATAAGAAGCAAGCATTGGTCTTCAGGCAGTGAAACAAATCATGATTGACAGATATAATCACAATATGGGAGGGGTAGACAATAGTGCAAGTCCATCTATCATTTGTCTGTAAGTAGGCCTACCAAAAAATACTAGTAATAGGGAACATTTCTTGGAGCACTTACCCGTACGCAAATACCGTGTTTGTGCAATTTGTGTAGATAAAAAAGATGTAAAGAGGGTCAAAAGTGTATACTGGTGCCCTGGATGCAATGTAGGCATACACCCAATTTGTTACAAAACAATGAAGCACTTTTACAGGCCTACTAAGTCTGTAAAAAAAGGAAAGTCTCTGAATCCGAGGAATCCGACTAAACTGACCGTTTTTTCGGTGTTGTTTTGGATATATGTTTGTGAATATAACTTTTTACCCGTTAGAAATAAGTGTACACATGACTGGAACCTTTTTTTTCTACATAAAGTTAACTTTATTTTGTATATGTTAAGTTTTGTGTATTCTTTTGTGATTCTTAGTGATAGACTGTCAAAAACCAAAATTTGTGCTTTCAAAATATGAATTTTTTTTTCTAGAGCTGTAACCATGGAAATAAAATGTTGAGTCACATATTTCCTTATGATAGTTTTATTCTGTGCATTTTTGTGATTAATTTGATATATTATACATCACTATAATTATTTAACTTTTTTTTTGACGTATTTTAAAAAAAAGCTACTACGGTGGGGTAAAAACACCGCGCCACTACAGGATTTTTGACTGCCAGTTGTAGGGTTAAATACCGTAACTCGCTGTAAAACTTCATTCAAAGAAAATATTGTAGCACCAGTCTATTCAATCTGTGTGGAAAGATTGAATTCTTACTTTCAGTCTCTCGTGAAAAACAATACGGAGCATATACATGCCGCTTGCCAGTGAACGCATTGAATGAACAGAACTGAAATTGAAAAAGATTCTAGGGTTTTACAAGGATTTACAGGATTACAAAAACACAAAAATGCCAGGGTTTTCAAGGATTTCAAGGAGTCCACGATCGCTAGACACCCTGAGGTACATTGTGCAACAAATATATAATAGTCTATATTATATTAAATGCAAACCATTACTATAAAATGCAATACAACATTGTTAATGCAATTGTTTTTCACAATAATGTATGTTATTAGACTGAATGTACATTATACCTCAAAAAAATTTGCTTTTATGTGGGACACATCTTTTTTTGTATCAGAATGTCCCTCTCTTGCTGAATAGAACTCACACTGCATCATGTCAAAAAATATAGGTATGGTGGCCCTCCTAAGCTCTGTTTCAGGAATTAAGGTCATTTCAAGAAAAGAGCCAACTAAACTCGGAACAAACTGAATTTTATGCTGACCTAAAACAAACCAAAGAAAGCCAGCATTAATTGTTGATTTGAAAGAATCTTGCTGCTTATATATTAAAAGACAGTCAGTGGTTACTTTTAAAAAACATAAATAATTTTAGAAGTATTTATTTAAAATTGTCATTAAACTTTAAAGTAATAACAAATTATCCAATATAAGCTTTACTAAAGTAAAATAATTACCTAAGTTAAACCACATGCTGCGAATTTCAAAACCTGTCTCCCTCCTCATATCTTTATATCTAGACACAATGTGCCACTTCTTGTTTGGAGAAAAGTTATCGAGCTGTAATGCAGGCTGAGTGAGGAATGATATTGCACAGTGGAAGAAGTTGTTCCATGCTTGGTGTTCAAATTGAGTGAAGAAAAAATCTCGAATTGTATGGGAGAAGAAACGAAGAGATTTTAAAATAACACTGGGAAAATACAAAAATAATAAATGATACAACACTCAAAATATAAGTGCTGGTTTTGTTTAAAACAATACAACTAATATTTTAATCCTATAATACTGGAAAGTATTAAATAAATTTGTAATTCAATGAGTATTTTTGAGAATTTCAAATCCAAATTTTTAAATTCAATAGTAGAAATAATAAATAGATATTTTTCATTTTATAGTTGTTATTATACCCTATACATACATATACTATTACAATAAAAATATTGAAAAGAACCCCAATACCACAAAAATAATCAAAAATAACAAATAAGACAAGTTACTTAAGATTAAACCCTTATGTACATTTCGATGACCATGTCATCATCATCAGAGGGTCTTGTTACAAAACACAATCTAGCACACAAGAAGTTAAAACTAGAATGATACCAATCGTTCTCCGCGGTCGCTATATATAGGCGTGAGGTAAGCTCCGCCCCCTCTCCGCCCTCGACCGACAAATAACGATCGGCCATCAGGAACCAAATAGGTTGTGTCAAAAATTACATTATAATAATACATATGTAATAAAAACTACAGCAATAACAGTTAAAATTACTTTTAGTTTATTAATTGTTATTGCTGTAGTTTTTATTACATATGTATTATTATAATGTAATTTTTGACACAACCTATTTGGTTCCTGATGGCCGATCGTTATTTGTCGGTCGAGGGCGGAGAGGGGGCGGAGCTTACCTCACGCCTATATATAGCGACCGCGGAGAACGATTGGTATCATTCTAGTTTGTAACTTCTTGTGTGTTAGATTGTGTTTTGTAACAAGACCCTCTGATGATGATGACATGGTCATCGAAATGTACATAAGGGTTTAATCTTAAGTAACTTGTCTTATTTGTTATTTTTGATTATTTTTGTGGTATTGGGGTTCTTTTCAATATTTTTATTGTAATATATTGTACCACTGTGCTCTTGATATTGTGTAATACATATACTATAACTATAACTATAAAAAAGGTATAATATATCCTTTTGAAATGTCTGCATTCATAATAAATAACGTTTAAATAGTCTTATGATTAAGTGTGATATATATGTATATTAGTAATTTTAAGCATTTTTCAATATAATATAGCTATATACACTATAAATTGTTATAATTTGAACTATTAATTAGAGATGAGGATAAATATAGAAATGGTATATTTGGTTATTAGGCAATGATATATTGTTAACACTTTGAAGCCTAGTCTCGTAATGCTTCTATCTGCCTGGAGGTTTTTAGGTCAAACATAAAAAATTCCATATAATTAATACCATATTTACAACAAATTATACATTTTTGTAAAGGGAATGAAACAAGCCTTCAGGAAATATATACAAATGAATTGTTTACTTATACATAGATGGTGTTATGCTCCATTGAAAAATGTATAAATAAGTTCTAAAAACTAAAATACCAACACTGTACATCAATGCAATTCACGATACATATTTTACATTAGAATGAAAATAAATTATACATCATTTTAAAGCTAAAAGAAAATATAATTTAGAAATATTTCTTTTATAATTTAGAAAACTACCCAAAAACCGGGTAATTTACATTTTCATTCAGTTCATCAATAAAAGATATGCCAATTGTACCTCAGCCTAGATCGGTTCACTATCACTGTCTAAAAGCAACATATCTCGTATTGAATCGTTTCCCAAAGCGCCTTTAGGCATATCCCAACCTAATATCTCTAACAATAAAAATTGAATAGCCCAATTAACTGAATGATAAATTTTAAGTGAAAAGCAACACACTCGAACAAAAATTACACAAGCTACAGTTGAATAAACGAATTAACTGAGTTAAAATATAGAGAAAACAACAAACTAGAAACATAAACAACTCACACTAATAAAACACTCACTATCTGACCAAACCAACATCTGTCAATCAAATGTCCGATAGATCTCGGTCGCCACACTTTACCAAATAAGTTTTTGTTCATAAAAGCAACTTTGACTGGCATAAAGGTAAAGTAGAACAACCAATATAAGTAATAACATCAACGAAACTAAGAATGCGCAAGAATTACCTATGGAAGTAAATACAAGATCCTGAGCTATACACAGCTGTAGGCAACTAGTGTTAAGTAAACAGCCTGAACTATACTCGAGCGTAGGCTTGAAAGTGTTAATCTGAATCCTATTAAAACATTTTTGAAATCTATTAATTAGAAATTTACAAATATGTGAAAGGTTTTTGCTATGACTAACTTTTTACCTCTCAATTAATTATTGTAATGAAAATTTCGTTTGTACTTACTTTAGAAATTTTTGTATATAAAAAGAAATTCTGTATTAAAGATTAAAAAATACTAAATATTCCAATTGGAAAACCATATAAAACTTTCCCGCTATATCTATATCTTAATAAAGTTGTAAATTATAATACCCAAAATATCCACTCCTCAAATTAAACTCAAAATAGCTACTTGCTTTTATTGGAGTCCAGGGACACATTTCACTGGCAGATACCTTGATATACAGATTTCACGTTATCAGTGCAAAGTAAGACATATTTTGCATAAACCTTTTTTGGAGGATTTGAAGATGAGTTTGTCTGGTCGAGATGTAGTTGGTACATCATGAGATTTGTTTTCAACCGCTAAATGTTGAGAGTATACATTAAATCTTTTAAATGACTGTATTGCAACAAACGTGCCTCTTATAATTCTACAAAATATATTAACTCTTTATTAACCTATTAGGCATGAAGGTTTTAGAAAAATGTATTACTGTATCAACAATACAAAACATTACATTAAAAAAATAAGAATAATTTTGATTATCCAAAATATTTGATCATCATGACTACTGTGGATTTTATTACTGGCTAGCCAATACTCAACTATAATAACAAGAAATTTTAAAATATTATTAAGATTTCAATTACCTGTTTTGTAGCATAATCATTTCACACCAATCACTTGGGAAAACAGGCCGAGACACCAAGTCTTTGAATACTAAAAGTATTTCCATTAGAAAGTCCAAAAGATCTATTCTGGTTACAAAATGATTGATATAGACTTCAAAATGATGAGCTGTCATTTGGCGAAATATTGCGATCATTACAGCAACAAGATTTCCCTAGAAAATACTATTCATTTTAAACAAATATTTTAAATAGTCTTTGAAAACAAGTAGTATTTCCACATGAAAATTTTAAAAATCTATTAAAAATCTGCAAAGGGGAGCCTTTATGGACTCAATATATATGTGTTTCACTTGAATTATCGGAACCCAATAGAGAGTTAGTAATGTGGAAAGAAAAGTTAGTAGAGCTATAGCTCAAATAAAGCCTTTGGTGAAGTGTAGGGGTTTGATGTTCTGCCACCTCACTTTACTCATTTGAACTCTAAATGTAAAGACTTTGTTTTTCATAGCACAAGCTTGAGAAGGGCAACAAACTAGTTGCAGAAATGTTGCACTAATTTAATAAACTTCTTTGACTTGATATTGCCACCTCACTTTACTCATTCGAACTCTAAATGTAAAGACTTTGTTTTTCATAGCACAAGCTTGAGAAGGGCAACAAACTAGTTGCAGAAATGTTGCACTAATTTAATAAACTTCTTTGACTTGATATTGCCACCTCACTTTACTCATTTGAACTCTAAATGTAAAGACTTTGTTTTTCATAGCACAAGCTTGAGAAGGGCAACAAACTAGTTGCAGAAATGTTGCACTAATTTAATAAACTTCTTTGACTTGATATTGCCACCTCACTTTACTCATTTGAACTCTAAATGTAAAGACTTTGTTTTTCATAGCACAAGCTTGAGAAGGGCAACAAACTAGTTGCAGAAATGTTGCACTAATTTAATAAACTTCTTTGACTTGATATGCAACGGTTTTATTATTTATTTAAGAATAGTTTTTACTTTTTGGCATAGTTACTATTAATACGTAAACACTTGTTAAGCGTATCTATCTCGTCATCAAACAACTCTGCTGCTTGACCATTTAACTGGTTATCAGTTTCTTTTACTATGTCATCACTTTCCAGCAAACTATTAAAGTTGGTAAAAGAGAAAATTTAATGGTGATAAAGAATATATGGTGGGTGGTCCAGTATTTCACAATAAATTTTTGTAGAGTAAGTAAGGTTCTTGTTTAAGTACACAAGAATCTTACTTGGTATATATGCGAGTTAACTTTTGGAGATTAATTACGGTGTCTTCATTGTCGAGCATCGACTTAAACACAATGTTTACGCTTTTCTAATGTCGAGTTTCAGTTGATGTTCGACAATGAAGATACCGTAATTAATCTTCAAAAGTTAACTAGCATATATCTACATAAGATTCTTGTTTGAGTACATTATAGTGTAAGTGATAAGTGAATACAAGAAAACAGTGTTGCAAAGTTAAATATATATATCCCACAGCGTTCTGTGTTAAAATAATTCTGCCACAGAGAACGATCCAACAGCGTTCTGTGTTGTTAGTTCTGCCACAGCAAATTAGCATTGAAATTTTATAAGTTTACAATTAAAAAATCAATATAATTAACAAACAATTTTTAGAGAAAATTTTACCTTATACTGAAGTCATAATTTGGAGTCACTTATTCTTGTGTGAAGTACGATAATTAATATTCATAATTAAAGAAAATCTAGATGAATGGTTTTATGAGTATGGAGGAATATAATCTGTACTCCTTATGGATAAGGACTTATCCTATACTAGATGATATAACAATAGAAACATTTGAAAATGATACCATGATCTTGGAATGAACCGTGAAAACACAGCAACAAATAACAACTCCCAGAGCTTTATCTCAAACTATGATTGAACCATTGGTTAATAAAACTTAGGAAACCAAATTAAATAGGAAAGTAGAATCAAAAGGGTATTTTATTATAGAAAAGTTCCCTGTGTCAACACAGCAAAAGACTTTAGTATAACACTGAACACTAACCTCGAGTGGGAAAAAACTATAAGAGAAAATGTATCCTCAAACTGAAATTCAGGAAAAAGAACTGATTATTAGTAGAAAATTTACAACTATAACTTCAGAGAAAATACTGCCATAGAAAAAAAATGTTGGGCCTATGATAAGCGTTAATTATAACTGTTAGACTGTACCAAAAAAACAATTTGATGGATTATACAATCCTTTCAGAACAAGTATTTGGAAGTAGTTAATAATGCAATGATAATCTTCACAAGTACTTTCGCAGAAAGTATATATATACTGAATACTTTCTGTGAAAGTACTTGTGAAGATTATCATTGCATTATTATTGCCTATCATTAACTACTTCCAAATACCTGTTCTAAAAGATTTGTATAATCCATCAAATTGTTTTTATGGATATATATATATATTTTAAATTAACATAGGTTGTTCAAATAAAAGAGTAATTTATTAATATATATATATATATATATATATATATATATATATATATATATATATAAAAATATATTATATTTATTATATATATTTATTATATATATATATATATATATATATATATATATAACAAGAAATGTTAAATTAAAAAAGAAGTCATCTGGTTATTTTCAGAACTCCATATAACTGTCTAATTTAATGTTTTGAGATAAAAGCAGAATCACATAAACTCATCTTTATAACAATATTACACATAACAAATAATTTAAATCATACATACAACATTCTGGTTCTCCCTATCCATAGCAATTGTAGACTGGATAACAGTACGAAGAACTGTCAACATTATTTCTGTAGTGTCACGGATTGTTGTACTTGGAGGTGCAGAGAATAGTAAATTTAGGATGTCACTTAATATCTTCACACATAGCTCCACCTAGATATAAAGGCGAACTTTAACATAAAACTATTCCAGATTAATAATAGGATTTAACATTATAAAGCCATATTAGAATTTTGTTTTACTACAAGCTAAATTTAATCAACAAATATTAATCAGAAGTAAATATTAAAAATGAACTACACTGACTTTCTCACACATATTGTTCAGAGCAAAAATAATCATCAAAAATTATAACACTTTTCTAGTTCAAAAGTTGTTTAAGAAAAATAACATCGATGGTAAAATCAAAGTGAAAAGTTCAGTAAAATGAAAATTACAGTATGTCAAACGTTTTTTTACATTTTATTAACAGCAACTGTAACTTTATTAACTTCAAAACTTACATTTTAAGCTAAGGCTAGAAATAACATGTTTTTTTTTGTATTTCAACAGTCTCTGAACCTTCCATTATTAGGTTCACAACTCTCCATAATTCTGGTAGAGAACTTGTCTACTTCACGTAACGACCTCCTCAACTAATACTCCCAGTATCACATTATTACATTCTTTAACTAATCTTACGATTACGCCATGTATATTTTTTTATGATTCTTTTTTTAACACTTTGATGTAATAAGTGTACAGTGATACAGCGTACTTACGCGATAGGTAGGACCAAGCGATAACCTTGTAAGTCGAATTCGCGTAAGTCAGGGTATAATTTTACATACAATTACATAAGATTCATGTTTAATTGGGACCAAAGACTACATAAAGTAATAATTTAGAAGAAAAATGTGTATGTATTAAAATCTTAAATACATAATACAACAAAATATTATATTATATAGATACATATTGCAAAAGAAGTAAGTAAAAACAAGTTATTTTGACGCAGATGACTTTATAAAATCTAGTAAATTCATTTGAAGAATTGAAGGATTTTTCTTCGCAGCTTCCACGCAGAATTTCCTCGTAATTCGCTACATTTTTTGTTTTGTGGCAGAAGTCATCGTTGACGTCTATGTTTTCCAAAACCTGCTCAATTAAACTAAGGCTTTTTCTCAAATTTCTAACCGTCATTTTATCTTCTACGTCAACTGAGTCTAAAGAATCTGCGTTTATAAGGTGGCTCTTGCTCACGAATTCCTATGAACTCATCAATTAATTGTCAAGCTCCTGGTTGTGTAAATCCAGCAGTTCTTGAACGTCATCATTATCCACTTCTAAATTTAGTTGTCTGGCAAAACTGACTTCTTCAATCACATCAGCAATTTTATCAGACGCTGGCACTGATTCCGCTTGAGTTTCAGTGCAAAAAAAAATAGACACACCTATATCCAAACGAGATTCAAAGTTTTTTGTGAAATTTCATTCCAAGATTGTCCAAAGATTCTCAAAGCATCTAAAACATTGAATGTTTTCAAGAGAGCTCGATGTTCTGCCTCATAGCTCCATGCAGATGCACAAAAAATCTTTTGTATAATAGGCTTTAAATGTTTTGATGACTCCATGATCCATCGGTTGAAACAAACTAGTGGTATTTGGTGGTAAACATATCACTTTCACGCGTGTGTCGAAATTAGTTAAAGTAGTAGGAAGATGACCAGGTGCATTGTCAATTAATAGGAATTAACTTAAAAGGAGTTTGTTTAGACCGACAATAACATTCGTTTTGAGGTATGAAATGATGACGAAACCAGTCCTCAAACCAAAGCTTTCCGATTCGACTTCTAAATCACGGTAATCTACCTTGGATTTTCTGAGCGATAAACTATGAGAGATTGCAACTTACAGTCAACAGCCGTATTTGCGCCAAATATCACTGTCAATCGGTCTTTGGCAGCCTTAAAACCTGAAAATATTTTTTTTTCATGAGCTATAAAAATTTTGTTAGGCATTTTCTTCCAGAACAGACCAGTTTCTGCGTAACTTGGACAACATGATTTAAAACCACGTAACTTGGGAATCGCGTAAGATGGGGTAGCATAAGTCGAGGTATTACTGTACATACCTTCATACGTACCTTATAGAGAGAAAGTCTACTTCTGGTGTGTTGCTATGGATACATGAACCATAACAGACTATTGAGGTTTATGCCCTTACCTTATTACCTATTAAATTTGAACTTGGAAGTATTACTTACTGAACTTAATGAATAAAATGAATTTATAGAAGCCCACCACAAGATGTTTTCTAGTACATTAAGCAATAATCATCATCAGGGTCTAAACCCTCCACTAAACAGGACTGTTGAACTAGACGGCAACGGTTTAAAGGTAGATATTATATAATTTAATCAAAGACTGGAGGTTTTATGTGATTTGTTTTTTGTTAAGTTCATTTAATACGTTTTTATTTTGTGTTTGTAAATTTCAAATTGTTTTAGCACGTTGAGAAGTGGTCCACCTTTGTTATTACAGAAAATTTCAATGTTATTATTGATGTCTGTGTTGCTGTGATCTATTTCTAATAAGTGGTTTTCAAAAGGAAATTTGATGTCATAACTCAATAGGCCATGCAGCCTGTTTTCCCCATGAAATATTGGTATAGTTTGTTCAGCTCAGTTACATATATCTGGTACTTAGAGTTTATCTTCTGTTTTTTTTATTATTTATTTTGTATGTTTGTTGTTTTGTTGTATTTTGGACTGTAGTTAGGTAGAGTCAGTATAAATAGTTTCCTACAAACATGATAAGGACTGTCAAGACAGTGACTTGTATGAGACTGTCGATATTAGATAAAGTCGATGATAAATTAGCTTTGGTATGAAATAACAAACAATCTTGAAATATGTGTAAACATGTCAGATGCAGATGCTGTTAAAGATATACTGAATATGTAACATGTTTTCAGAAGTGGTAGTACACGAGAAATCTCGCGCAATCTCTCAAGTCTAAGTGCACAGTGTGATGATTAAATGGGTTATGGTGGTGCCCTAGAAAAATCTTCTATTTTCAGGACTTCTTATTAAAATAAAGCTTTGGAATTTGCAGTGTCAATTGGACACAGTGACTTTGATGCAAGTAGCAGTAGGGTAAAAAAAAATGTTAAACAGTATAACATTGTTTAAAGTCATTTCGGGAGAAAGTGCTATAGTGTTAATATCCCCAGTTGTGAATTTTGGAGCGGAAACGTGTTGGAAAAAGTTTTAAATGATTATGAACCGAAAGACATTTTCAATGCTGATGAGACAGGTCTATTTTTTAAATATTTGCCCAACAAGACACTAACTTTTAAAATCGACTCTTGTTTAGAAGGAAAAGGAAGCAAAGAAAGAAATCACTATATTAGTGGCACCTAATTATCTTAGGGACAGAAAAACTCAGATTGCTTGTGAATGGCAAAAGTAAGTCTCCCTTAGAAGTTGACTGCGTAGGTTTGATAAAAAGGCGTGGATGACGAACAAAATTTTCATTGAATGGATGTTGAGGCTGGACAAGCAGATCTCCAAAGAGAGAAGAAAAATTGCACTTTTCATCGACAACTGCCCTGCACATCCGCATTATATAAATTCGAAACTGAAGTGTCAATGTGTTTTTCTTTCTACCAAATGTTACATCGACACTTCCACCACTTGATCAGGGAGTAATAAAAAATTTTAAGCTACACTACAGAAAAATAATTTTAAAAAAGATTGTGACTACCGTAGAGAACAATGAAATCGCTCCCAAAAACATTGTTTATCTAATGGACTGCATCACTAAATTAGCAAAAGTTTAGATGAATGACTAGAAGAAAACAACAGTTTTTAATTGTTTCTCCAGACCTGGATTTATTTTGGTCACACAAGAAAAGGAAAGCGAGAACAACATGACTTTAAGTGAATTGAAAGAGCAATGGAATTTTCTGAAGAGTTCAGGAAACGTAGCTGATGGCACTCCACTTGAAGATTTTATTTGTGTGGATGAAGATGTGGCTGTTTCCAATTTTCCAGATGATGAAGACATACTCCAAAGCATCCAGATGATAAACTCAAATGAACTTTTTGAAGATGGTGATGACGACTGTGACGATGATTGTGATGGACCTGAAGAGAAGAACCCTACAGATCATGAAATTTTAGAAGCTTTCAAAATCATCAGGCCAGAATTACTACTGCAAAATGGTGTACCAGACAACATTTTTGACTGTCTGAATAAATGTGACAGTTATTTACAATATTATTTTATGTTTAATCTAATAGTTTTTTCTCCCGATATGGTCTGTGTAGTGTATAAAACAGTTTGCGTTATTTGAAATTGAATTCAGTGTATAAAGTATTCAAATAAAATTAGTAGAGATAATAAATTACTGTACTGAGTGTACCTCGATTAAATTCCACTACATTCAAGTCGTGCTTCCTGAAAATGAATTGGTGAGTGCACTTATTTATTACAATATTTTTACAGTAGGTTTTCATAAGTATAAGACAACTTAACATAATAGCCTATACAGAGTAGACCCTTTAAAAAAATATTCAATATGCATATTTAATACTCTACAGTCAATAAACATTCTAAACACATTCATCAAACATGTTTTGATTTTTAAAAACGTGAATTTTTGAATAAATTGAGACATTAAAAAACATTATCCAATAATAACGTTAACCTATTACCCTACCTACACTCCTGATATTAAGCACGTTCTCTAGAAGATTGTATATATTTCAACACTTTGAAGCCTAGCCCCTTAATAGGCGTCCATCTCAATCTGCCAGGAGGTTTTTTGGTAATATATAAAAAATTCCTGATATATAATAAATACAATATTTACAACAAATTATACATTTTTGTAAAGAGAATGAAACAAGATTTCATGATATATACATATGAATTAATTACTGACATATAAATAGTGTTGCGATCCTTTGAAAAATGTATAAAAAAGTAACAAAAACTAAAATAACAACACTGTACACACTGCATTTCACTACACATATTTTACACTGGAATGAAAATAAAGATTACATGTTATATACCATTTTCAAGCTAAAAGAAAATGTAATTTAGAAATTAAAATCTAGAAAATTCTCTTAAAATCTGGTCATTTACATTTCATTCAGTACATCATTAAAGATATGCCAATTGTACCTCGGCCTAGATTGGTTCACTGTCACTGTCTAAAAGCAACATATCTCGTATTGAATTGCTTCCTAAAGTGTATTTAGCCATTATATCTATAACATAATACCTCTAACAATAAAAATTAAACAAACTAATTAACTGAAAGATAAATTCTAAAGCAAAAAACAACAAACTCGAAACCTAAACAACAATTACAAAAACTACAAATTAAATAAATGAAATAACTGAAAAATAAAATTTAGAGCAAACAACAAACTCGAAATGTAAACTCTCACTAATAAAACACTTGCTATCTGACTAAACCAACATCTGGCAAACAAATGTCTGATAGCTCTCGGTCATTACACTTAACCAAATAAATTTGTAGGTCTAAAGGTAAGACGTGTAAGTAGAATAAAGAATATAGAGAACAATATCGACGAAACTGAAAGTACACGGGAATTACGTTCCTAGGCTTGAAAGTGTTAAGAAATAACATCAAATTACTACTGAAGGCTTTACTCACAAGCTTAATTAAATATCAATAATAATAATAAATGGAATTTGAAACAATTTTTTTTTAAATCAAAGATAACTGCTTTAGTTTTATCTTTAAAAAGGTCATGACAGATTTCTTTATAATTTCTACTATATAGTATTTGTTGAGTTTCTACGTGATAGTTACATATTTTTACTGCGTAACATTTTTAAACTACTCAATATGCAATACAAAATAAACATTTTACGTTTTGTTCAAAATAACTGATCTTTTAATATTAACTACAGGGAATTTGTTCTGGAGTTGCTTTTAACCTGAGAAACACTTTACAGCATGTTTATCAGGAAATACTTATTAAGCTTATCATTCTTTTTAAATATGAACTCTTATAATAAATATAAATAACAATTTTCTTCAGACAAATTTTATTTTTGTCACCAGTCATCTAGAAATATTACAGTAAAACCTCTCATCACCCGATATCTAGAAATATTACAGTAAAACCTCTCTATCCGGACCAATGTGGTGAAAGCCCGATTAGAAAAACAAAAAAATCCAGATATGGAAGGAGTTATGTAATGATGTCCGTTTGTACTATATAATCAAAACCGTTCCATTTGATAAGTATATGCATGAAATAGATGTATGATTGTTTTAAATACATAAATTACACCTTTTGGAGATTGTAATTATATTTTAATAGTAATATTATTAAAGCTGTACAGGTCCTTAATACTGTACTGTACATACTTAAGTACATTAATTATCAGTTTTGGTAAAAAGAAGCTTTGCTTATTTCATTGAACACCTTTCTTTGATGAAATATCTCTCCACCTTCGAAAGAGTAGACAATTGGTTGCTGTTCCTTCGTCTTGTTGTTCGGGGGTTTTGTTTTTTTTTTTCATCATCTTCAGCAGGCTCTGGCAGTGTACTCACTCAATCTATAGCCTACTAGTAGTAAACTCATGAACTTCATCTCCTTCCATTCATTTACACCAATATTGTTAATGTCCTTACGAGAATGTTACCACGACTCGGAATATTTCGGAGATCGACGATTTCTTTATTTCACTAACAAGGATTTTTGTTTTATTTTCATATTACGTCCGGATATCGGAGGTTCCGGATATGGGAGAGCTGGATATGAGAGGTTTTACTGTACTTATAAAACATTAAAAATTATTTTAAACTTGTATTTATATTATATCTATTAAATGCTTATAACAAGTTAACAGTAATTTTTAATTGTCTTTGGAACTTCAATATCAAGAACAATGAGTTTGTAAACAAAAAAATAAATCTTTGGTCTTGTACAAATTTAGCTTTTCTACATAGCCTGTTATTTAATACAACACTAGAAGAAAATATTATTTTAAAACAAGCTGAAAGCCACATAGAATTGATAAACATTAAGGTACTTACTTCTTCAGTGAGATCATTGAGATTATGCAGCTTCTCTGTCATCGCTCCCAAAACTTTAGCTAACTTTGCTACAGACTTGGACTTGTTGCGGAACTCTACACTGCTACGCGCCTTAACAATTCACTTTCACTAATCATCACAGTAATTTAAAATCATACAAATTTACCCTCATAAAAATATTATTAATAATCTAATAGATAAGTATGATGCTTTTTATCAGTTTGAAAACCTTTAAAATAAATGAATATTAGTAAAATATTTTAATGTTTTAACAAAATATAATATTAATTGAAGTTTTGGCATAATTTTATTACTTCATATTTTAAATATTTAGTCAGGATATTTATAAACCAGAAGTTATTTTGAAACTTTATTACAAATTATGTTGTTTATATTTTCCATCATATAGTGTGTAGTGCCTTTTCAGGTTTTGAAGGTTTCAGTAGCATTCAAATTATCTGAACACAAGGAATTTGTTATTTATTTCTACAACATGGCTACACTGCAAACCACATCCCTTCTGTAAATTGTCATTATGATGTATAATTCTTGTTCTTTGGTTCTGTAGCAATTTTGTGGTATAAATAGTGGTTTATAAAACTATAATGAAAACACTTTCTCATGAAAAAATCATATTTTTGTATTTGTCTGTTTATGTAGTATAAGTATATTATAAATAACAATGAATTCATTCCAAGAACACTTTCAAAAATTTGTATTCATTGTGAACATACCAGTATGACTCAGTAACAAATATATTTTCAAAATGGAGTTGGGGTGAAAACAGTGATGTCATTTTTTAAATTCCAAAAAAATTTATTCCTTTTTACCTTGAAGAATATGGTATTGCATAGAAAACCACTGCAACACATGCTAGGCTATTATTAAAGAAACCTAGAGTGAATTCAATACTAAGTGCTGTGAGCTTAGATTGAAAGTTAGCAACCAGTGAAACAAATTTGCATGTGGCAACTGTTGGACATTGACTTCTTGATATTAGACAGAAATTTCATCACACAGTTTAAAAACCCACTTTTTAAACCAACAATATGCAAAAAAACAGTTCTTGTGGGCAAAGCACATGCTTCTGGACTGTTGAAAACTGTAAAAATGTAATGTTTTCCAATTAAACTCATTTTTATATTCAGGGGTAAAGAATTTCTTACCTTCAAAAAGCAGCAGATAAAAAAACACATCCCCAACTCATATCCATAAACTACTTAAACATTTCCAGAAACAAATGTTTTGGGGTTGTTTCACAATTGAAAGCCCTTGTTAATTACGTCCAGTAGACATTATGTTAAAAGCTACTGATATACCAAAACTGTAAAGTCAAAGGTTGTGTACAACTTCTAAAGAAATTTTCACAGGGAAATGTAGTGATCCAACAAGATTTAACACAAAGAAAGTAAATAAATTTTCGAATAACAAAACATTAAAGTGTTGTGATTTCCAAATAATTCACCAGATTTAACCCCAATTAAAAATCTTTGGCCAATAGTAAAAACCCGACTCAAAAATGGATTGTACTTGAGAGAATAACCTTACTTGAGCAAAAACATCTATATAGTTTTGTGCCAAACCAATTTTAAAAAATGTATGGTATACTAATTGAATTTATGACAAATACATTCCAAATAGACCTGAATCTATGTGTATTTGAAAATAAAGAATAAAGGAGGACATAATAGTTACTAAATACTCACAAATTCATAAAACATTTTTGTTAAAAATAAAATTACTTTTATTTAAATGAAATCTGTGCTCAGATTAATTTTTACACGTGTTGTTGTGTGTTACTGTTGAGGCTACCTCTTACACATTATTATAAAGTTTTCACACTTTCATAAAAGAACCATTACTTATGGAAGGAAAGGGTAAATAGAAACAGTTTGAAATAATGAGCTAACCTTTTAATAAAGCTACAATCAAATTTTTAAAATTTCCCCCATTGTCTTCAGAAAATTTACAACCACAGCTGTTTACGCAAGTTGGGTTAGATGACTTAGTGATAGATTTGGCCGTAACGAAGGAAAAAGCCCAATTGCTTGGCTCAAGATTAAAAGGAAAACATTTGTCGTTACCTGGTACATATACTTACAGGTACATAGAGATCACCTACATGATGGGTGATTACTGTATACCACTTCGTCAAGAAAAACAAAATGCTCCGCATCAGAGAAAAAGCTACATAAGTTGTTTTACAGAAAAAAAAGAAAGAAAATATATAAACATTATATCATAAAATGATTGTCATGTTACTATAAGTCAACAATTTAATAAAAAATTTATATTTTAATCATGTATAATTTTTATGTAATTCGCTATTTCCCTTTTTCCCAATTATTGAATAGAACAATCAAAGTCATATTGTAAAGGAACTGTAGGTGATACATACAATCTGATACTAGATTCAGTTTTGATCCAAAAATACATAGATCTACATATATTTTCAAGTAAGGGTTTTATAAACATTTTTTTTTATTAGCCTGTGAAATCAGTACTGACTTCAACTTGCAAATTCTTTCTTACTGTTTCTTTTACTATTAGCAACAACGGGACTGAAGGTCAACTAAGATATTTGAACAATAGGTATATGTCAATCACAGTGGTTCCACAAATCTCAATTTTAAAAAATTAATAATTTTGTTGTCTTTACATATTCCTTTCTGTTTATTATTTTAAAAATATTATAAATATAACCCAATTTTTCTGACTCCCACTATCTAAATCACTGATTAACTGAATAGCTTTCCAATTTTCAGGAAAAAAAATCAAGACAGAAATGTACATAGATTTCTAGAATAATGATTTTGTCTACATTTCCTATTGGCCTTTTCTCTGTGAAGCTATTGTAGGCACAGCACAAATCGGCCTATTTTTTGGATGCTGAGTCACCGCATCAGTGCAGTTCTGTACAGTTGGCTGTCATCCATTGCTAGGTGGGGCCAGCCCTTCACAATTGTCACTAGTCATGATGATTAGTCAGTCAAGTGGGTCTTTGACATGCTACTTTGATGGTACTCTTTTGAATCCGTCGGTCATTTTGTTTGTGAGAACGTTTCATCGTTCATCATGGCTTCGAAATAAAACAAGTTGTTTTATCGATAGTGGATAACCTAATTATAGCCTAATCAGATAAAGGAGTAAAGCCGGGTTTACACGATGCCAATCGAAGAGACAATTGTCGGGGCCAGTTGTCTTGAGCCAGTTGCGTGAATGTCTGAGGCCAGTCCAATTGAATGAAAACTTGTTCACACGGTGAAACTATTGCCACGCCAGTTAGTGACGAAAAATGGCGGAGTGCTTATCGTATGTTGTGTCTCGTGATGAATTGAAAGTAATGAGTGAGGATATTTGTCGGGAATTTATAGCTGAAGCTTGAGAAGTTCTCGAGGAAGAGTTAAATAAGAGTCCCCATCCAGATTTGGCACATTTCCGTTGTTTTTAGAACTCAATGTTAAATGTACTGTGAAATGACTTTATCTTTGCTTTTACTTCTGGTACACCGAATCCTTCAATGTTTAAATTTTCGACCATTGCAGCAAGTGCTGTCTCGCGAGCATTTCTGTCCTTATCTAATTCTTCTCTTTGATCCCACAGGCATCTATGCTCTTTATATAATTCTTCTCTTTGATCCCACAGGCACCTATGCTCTTTATATAATTCTTCTCTTTGATCCCACAGGCATCTATGCTCCTTATATAACTCCAAAAATTTTAAATTTAAGTCATCACTCCATTTAGAGCCATACTTTTCCAATAAACAACAGAAAATTTTAAAATAAACAATTTAAACCCCATACGTAGCCGTCTCGACTAACTATTGCAAACTGGCCCAAAACGAGAGATCTACTGCCCTACAACGTTCACACGGCGCCAATTGTCTACACAACTGTCTTGATAGAGTGGTGGGAGGTGTCACTGCGCCCAGTCAATTGTCCTCAGTCTACTCCTGGAGACAATTGATTTTCAGGACAACTGGCAGGGCAGTTGGCACGCCAATTGGCTAGAGGTGTTTACACGTAGCCAATAATTTAATGCCAGTAAGTTGTCCTCAGACAATTGTCTCCTCAACTGGCATCGTGTAAATCCGGCTTTATGGATAAACAGTTGGCCAAGATGTTGGACAATCAACGATTTCAGACATTAGAAGGAGAAAACCTACACTTTTATACTTCACGCCAGTGATTGAAAATGGAGATGAAAGTTCTTCAGAGAAATCAATGAAGGCAACAAAAACCAGACTTAGAACATGCTGTTTTCAAGTGGTTTATGACACAACATTAAATGGGAAATTAAACTTCGGGTCTGATTCTTTGTAGTAAAGCTCAGAAGCTTAGAAAAAGACATAAAACTAAAAAATACTATAGTTTTTTCTCCCATTTGCAACATACTACAGTAATTAATTATAATTGACTTTTGTTTTTAAAAAAATCCAACTACCCAAATAGCGCTCCTAATTAATTGTCCGGGCTCAGTCCGGATAATTGGAGTTCTACAAACTAACATTGCTGAGTATTCTTTTTCAAAATACAATTATTCAGTTTGTAATAATTTTTGTTTATTATTAGTTTCACTCTTTAGTATAATTGTGTAAAGTTTTTTGAACAATTGAAATAATTTGTAAGCTATAATGTTGTAATTCCTATTGCAGAACTTTATAAAAATTTTATATTATTATAAGGTACAACTTGAACTATACCTAAGGCTTCCTACATGGTTCTTGACATCATACAAGTTGAAAACGTCATTATTTTTAAATTTGCTAAGAAACATTTTTCTATACTCTGTAACAAGAAATCTTTTACACTCAAGTTGGCAAGACACTGTTTAGAGAAAACGAAAAATTCATCAAGTTTTAATATGAATATTATTTAATGTTATTCAGTATATCCTAAATAATTCAATTTGAAATGAAATGTTTATAGTTTCAAAAAACATAACAATTAAACTCAAATCAAAGAATTTGTTGGATAAAACTGTTTTCTATTCATATCAGTCGCTTGGAAAATTCCAACAGCTATCATGGTAACGTCTCTTATATAAAGTTATTATTATTTGAAACTCTCAAGTCTACAAATTTAGTCTACCTTGTCTACTGTTTTAATATGTTGCTAATCCATGAATCGTAATGAAAGTAATAAATGGACGACTTGTTGTTCAATCAAGGTATTCAAGGAATCTTTAAGATATAATTTATTACTCATATATATACAAGAAGTTTAGTCACATATAATTACAGTAAGTTACACAAACAAAATATAAGAAACAAATTCGGAAAAAAAGAAAATAGAAGAAGAAAAGAACAGTAAGAATAAGAGTGCTTGTTACCAGGAATAAAATTTGTGGAAAATTATGCACATACAAACAATAGATGGAATGGATTCAAGAAAAATATAAGTCTGATGTATGTATTATTTTAGTACATCAGAAGGTCAGACTTCAAAAAATAAAACAAGGAAATTTCTACTTCTATTTTACGTAATTCTCAACTTTGTACAGTAATGCACAAAGTTATTGAATTTGATTGTAGAAACCTAGAATAAAAATTCTGTTTGAAGTTATTTTGAAAATCGGTAATATTTTTTAGAAAATTTAAAAATGAAGATTATTAAACTTAATTTCCTCAATTCTTTTTAATTATTCACCTCATCCAGTACTTTGCAACAAATCAAATTGTGTAAATTCTTGTAATAATCCTAACCAAACTGTTACTTTTTAAATTCTAATGCTTAAGTGGAAGCTCTGCAACTGTTTTATTGCCGCAAGCATCAGACCTGAAGGCAATTAAGCAAGCCTAAGAATATGGTACGAGCGTGATATATTCATTGCTAATATTCTACATTATGAATCAGTTTAAAGTCAAAATTAATTACTTTTTTACTTTTTATCCTATGGAAATAAAATTGTATTGTCCTATAAAAGTAGATGGATATTTTTCTATATATTATTATAAGTGCTATAATATAATTTGAATTACTAGTACAATAAGTATACAATTGTATATTTATTAGTATTTTAAATTAGCATTAAAAAAAAATTTTTAATATATTGTTGGCTAATTCATTTGATTGACTAAACACAATTCATGTAATCAGTAGATTACATAAAAGCTAATGATTTCTGAAGATTTTAATGTTGGATTAAACAAAACAGAGAAAATATATTTTTCTCAAATAATCAAAAACAAAAATAATCAAGATTCTTATGTGTTTTTATCACAAAGCCAAAAAAACTCACATTTGATAATATAGTATTTTTAAGTTTGAGGGAAAAAATACATATCCTTCCCTTTCATAAGATAAACACTCATTGACCTATTGTCTTATCTCAACAAATGAGACACTTCATCAAGTATTCCATAACATTAACTCGTTGAATTCGATTGATATGCTCAGAGATGTGTGAAATTCATAATCAAGTATATTCAGGGATATTGTCTGCCAAGTTTTCTGTGTATAGTCTAACTGTAACTTTTGGACATAGGTGTCTTATTTATGAGTTCGTTTCTGGTAGTGTATAAAAAACTTAGTTTCAATGCCATTTTCGGAGCCAGGTGTTTTTGTGTTCTACACCAAATATTATATTCTTACTGATATTTTTATCATAAAATTAGAGTTTTACTATTTGTACAGTAAAAAGATTTAAATTTTGATGTGATCTTAGCAACAAATTTGTGTAAATGAAGAGCATACAAATAAACACATATTTTAATCTGTTCGGCTTGTCCCAGGTAACTATCCCTTTGTGCTGTAGAATGCTTTGAAAAATTCTACAGCGAAAAAATTATAAACAAAGGGTTGTACATATGATAAATACATTAGTTATTATATATTTTCTATTCGAAATAGGTTTAGAGTATAAAACTAGACAAATTTTTTTATGGGATGAAAATAACTCATATTTCTTATAATTAAGAAGCATCATTATCACTTTGACGAGTCAAATTCAAATGCTAAACTCGGGAGGGATTAATTTGAACCAAATACCACCATATTATGGCTTCTAGACAACATTAATGGTTTTTTTATGTAATTAAGTGGTTTCTGATTAGTTGGGCTACTAGTTTGACAGACCTGGTACTTAATTGGTTCAAAATTTAATGAACAAATACATGTTATACACAAAAAACTTACGCTGGTTACTAGGTCTGAAAAGCTGCTTATTTAGTTTAGTATTTTTTTTTTTTGTAGTAAAACTACTTAATCTACTGAATATTTCCAGTATTGTACAGTACATACTGAATTCATTAAAAAAAAAATACATTCGCTATAGAACAGAAAAACACAGATGCTAAGTACACACTTTTGAACTTCGATTAGAACTTTGCACATCGATAGTTAAAAGAGAACTCATCTGTTACTTGCCAAGCCCACCCTGTCACTAAAAAGTGACAACTCAAAAATATAAACATTCTTTACACTTTCTTAATTTCATACCGCTTTATCTTGAAAATATCAGAAATGGTCTCCAGTTTGTTTAAAAATACACCCATATGGTTACATTACAATCCGTACATTAAACATTGTACATTTTAGCGATACCATCTTTCAGTACTGTTATTAATTCCACTATTTGAAATTAACATTGACACGTTTAAACATTTTGGTTTACTCCATCAAAGAACAACTATTCTTTGAGCTTAACTTGAGATGTTATGTTGAAACAAATAAATGACATACAGAAAACTTACAAATTATTCATTTATTGCCTCATACGCGTTTCAATGACAAAGTCATCATCAACAGTGAGTGTTACTACTACAAACTCTAACATACAATTCACTTAGAGTCATCACTGATGATGATGACTTTGTCATTGAAACGCGTATTAGTCAATAAATGATTAATTTGTGAGTTTTGTGTATGTCTTTTATTTGTTCCATCAAAGAACTTTTCAAAGAAAGTTTTTAAAAACCTTGTTATACTGACTTTTCTAATATTATGCAATATTTATAACCTATTTTTGTAATACAAGGCCTTTTATTTATTTATTTATTTTTGTTTGCCTGTCAGTTTAATAGAATGATAACGCAAATAGTTTTTTTTATTTTTAAACAGGAAAAACAAGATAAAATCAGTTCTAAAGTACAAGAGAATTTTGCACACTACATCTTAACAAAGTAGTAGTAGCCAGGATACTAAAAAAACTGATAAAAAATTGTATATTTTTTTAATGAACTAAAGTAGCTTTTTAATAATTTGATTCAGAGCCAGCATGATTTGGTCTAATTAAACAGCTGGTCCTATTAAACGTAGTTTTGAAAGTAAGGTTGGTATCCTAGATTTTTGTTCTTTTTACATATGTTACTCAAGTGAAATATGATCTCAAAAAATTGTAATTTAGGATAGATATACAGTGAACTCCCGATTATACGTGGAATAGGGTGGCCAGGCAACGCCGGATAACGAATTCCCCGGATAATCCGCTATGAACAAAGAATACGCAAAACGATCGATAATCGATTATTATTCCTTAAGTTACACAAATAATGACCCCGGTTAATGCAATTCACAAATAATCTTCAGAGGACAAAATAAATACAGAAAATAATTTAAAATGTCGATGTATTTGACAGATTATAACATGTAGCCTACATTTATATGTCTAACTATTTACAATACGTACATAAGTATATGTCAAAAGTAAGTATGTATGTACATATGTAATTTCCTTTACACATAATACTTTCACTTTTTAACAAAAAAATCTGTCACTTTCGTTTGTTTTTTTGTGAGCATTTGTTTAGCTTTAATGTGCGATCTAAGTTTCTTGAGAACCATTTTGTCGCACAGTGTCTACTTGTGTCACAAAGCCATAAAGATCGATAATGTATATGACAGACATGGATAATGCATATGTCACGTCTTAGACTATTTATAGCCGAGATTAGCTGACATTTGTTTACAATCTTATGATACACATAGGATTTCGGGCGTCCAAGCATTTTGTCACTGTCTCTTATATACAGTAGTCTGCTCGCCCCTTTTATTTCGCTGGCCCGCGTCGGGATGCTTCCCTTCCAATGTAAAAATTAGTACGTACATATTTACATATCTATTCCCTTCATCTTAACTTCTGTTAAGCCTTATATGTATTTACGTCGTAATTCACCGTTTGTAAATTTAAATACTTGAATCTGATTGGAATAAAAATTGGATATTTGTAAAACAATGGCAGACCCCAGATAATCCGCAAACCAGTTAATCCGCCCACGGATAATCGGGAGTTTACTGTATCTCCTAAATACAGAATTTACTGTATAGATCAGACACTAGCGGGTACGAATTAATTCCTCGCGTCAATTTAGTTGTATTTCGCTTCATAAATATTCTCACTTATACAGCACTAAATATTATATTTTATACTGGAGCAATTTTTTTATTTATTTTGTAACTCAGTTTATTATTTGTTCATTGATTATTATGTGTAATTATAATTAATAAAAACAATTTAAAAGTTACTTATGGTTAGAAGTTTGCTTTAGATTCTAGATCCCACTATTATTGTTCATTGTGTATATACACAAGAATAAACTAATTATAGCTACTGACCGACACCGAGTAAACCCTGAACTGAGCTTCTCACTCCAGTTGACATAAAAACTGCTGAAGCATTACTACTATCTTTAGAAGTGTGACTGAAAGGTTTTAATGAGCCATAAATATTTTTCTTTATTTTTGCTGTAAGTTTCAAAAATCGATAAATATCTTTTAGAAAGCACAGACATCTAGTCTTCTGCGTAACATATCAGAAAATAAACTCTCTTGAAGCAAACCAATCAATTAAAATATGATATTCATGACTAGTTGGGCTAGTCTTTATATCCACTACTAATAAATTGTTGTGACTAGTCCGTAAACGGCAATTGGTTAAAGCACGTGTGAATGTAACCTCGGGGTGTGTTTTTAACTTTTCCATCAAGTATGTCAGTTACAAGATTAAGCCAAGTGCAATATTAACATTCACAAAAGCAGAAGTGTAATAATGTTATGTTGATGAGATGACACTTTTGAGTGGGTTGCCAACTACCAGCCGCAGTACCTTCAGTGCAAGGTTCTAATCACATTTCAAAAGTGTATACGTAGCATCTATAGACGAGGTTGTTTTCTGATTTACACCAGATGTTTCTCTTACTGAGGAAATATATTTAGTACATCAGGTAGTTACAAGACACAAAAACCATTTACTAGAACAAATGAGCAGTTTTTCAGGTCAATTACTCAGTATAATATTTTGTGTATAACATGCATTTGTTTTTGTTTTTTAAATTTTAACGGTTAGTGTGATAAACCAGAGGTCCAACTAAGCAAAATCCAGTGTATTAATAAAAGTAATTAAATAGAAAGAAATAAACATACTATAGGTTTGTTCCTGAGAATACTGGTACAAGTTTCAAGAAGGTGAAGGCTACAACTGTCATTGTGTTTAACATTGTGTAATTCAATGACAATTTACCCTTGGGATATTCAACCCTTGATGCAGGTGTTTGAATGGCTCACGTTTCCTCATGACTATATTTAATTGGCAATATTTTTCTTTATTCTGTACTAAAATTGAATATTTCAAAAACTACTGAACATAAACTTAAAGGTCTGTAAGTTTTCCTAAATTTCAGAGATTTGCTCATCATTGACCGGTAGTTGTAACGGACCCTGCCTTTATAATCTATTAGGATTGCAAAAATCATAAATAATCTGTCTCAGATTCATGTCCTAGGTGACATCACAGACAAGAACCTAGTTTCTAGGGCTTTCCTACCAAATAGTTTCGAAAAAATCCAATAGATGGCAAAGTAATGAAAATTTCTAAAAGGCACTACACTGCACAGGCGCACCCAACTTACAGCCAGTAATACAACTTTCTAAGTGTAGGTACATACTTAATAACCTGGCTTCAGGAGTTAAAGAAACATTCTTAAAAAGTGTGAAGATTATTTTTAAATCTACCAAAAAACCAGGTTAATCTTAATGATACGAAGCTGTATGGTATAAGTATTACTTATAAATAAAGGATTGTAACAATACTATACAAGTAGGATTTCATTATATTTAATTAAAGTTCTATTCTGAGGTACAATCACAAAAAATATATACACAGTTGTGTTCTCTCTCACACTCACACTCACACACACACACACACACACACAGCACTCACGTAAGCATGCCACTAGCATTCAATAAACTCTATTTTGCTTCTTAAAGTTTATATTTTCTCTATAGTCAATTATTTTAAAGGTTTCATGAAACTAGTATTTAAGCAGACAATAATATAGAACCCCTATGAAAAGGAAAATATCTTATTCTGACAAGGTCAATGCAGAATGTAATGTATCCCATTTTTTAAAAAAAAATGTTACTCTATTCCTATGTACTGTGAAATTTACATAACAAAATTTTATATATTTTTAATTCTGAGAAAATGAAATCAACAGTTTAAGATGGTGCACTATTAAAACTGTTATAGAGATACACACATTATGTTAATGCAAATGAGTGAAAAAGCAGTGAATTGTCAAGACGCTGGCTCAACATAAAAGCACTTATTTTTAAAACAAACAAAAAATAACATACCTTGTGACATTCCATGCGATGACCCCAAGTGCGAACAACATCATCCTTACATTTAGATGCAAAAACATGAACATACCATAAAACATATTTTCATTCATTTTATAAAATGAATATAAAAATTATTCCTAGGCAAAAATAAAGCTTACCACTGTAACAGTGTAGGAGTGACATCAAGCATCTCATGTTAATGTGTTATGTAGCAACAAACAAAGATATTACCTGCATGATGGAGCTCTGTATGGATATCCATGCAGCCACAAACAAATAACACAAACATCCAGTAAAGAAACATATTAGTATATCTGCATACAGATGTTAAAACAAACTAATAGAGCCTGATTATGAGTTTAAATACTATAGACCATGAAATAAACTTTCTTTCTTACAAAATCTTGTCCTATTTTAAGTGTCCAAAAATATTAAATACAAGCGATCTTCAAGCTTGTAATTTGTATACCAATTTTAGTATGATACTTACCATTATTATAAATCCTAAACTTGTGTATCAGATAAACCTTTGCACTCTTTCTTGAGTTAATTGAAAATATGTGTGTAATCTACTGAATTTACTATCAGTCCTTCAAATCCTTCTGGATGTAAAAATATAGTATAAATCTCCTAAATTTTCAAAAACCAAATCCTGTTCTAATTCCATGTCAGCTATAATTTTCAAATATTGTCTACAATCACATTCACTGTAACTCCCAACTTAAACTTGTTCACCAGAAATATCTAGTGTTTTGAGAATCTTTTATCCGAAATATTTCTTTTCAACCCTTTGATTAGCATTCGCATACCAGTAAGTGAGATCGCGCAACGGCCAGCGGGAGCATTCCCGTATATGTATGTTCTAAAATTTCACTCAGATTTGCAATGCCTTACGTTTACGATTTGTTTTCCTGTGTAGTGTGTTGTATTCTAGGTTAAATATTTGCAACTATCTGGACAATAAATACTACACAGTGTACATAATCGCCATTCTTTTATGTTCAAAGTCTATGGGTTTTCTCATGTATTTACAGATCGCTTCAAAGTTTGCGGTATTTTACAATGAAAGTATTTTACAAAAAAAAAAATTAACAGATAATTTTTAGCAAAGAAATTGTCAGTAAACGTAAGGTAGAGTTGGGTTAACATGAGAAAATAAGTAAATACATAAAAATATTAACACATATTACTTAAATTTAAAAAATTCAAGAAAAATTAAAGACAAAAATTAGAAAAAAGAATAAGTGTAAAAATCTGTCAAGAAAATGTTGCTTCGTTAATGTTGGGTTAATAACACTTTTAGTCAATGAATGACTTTAGATAAACTTGTGCTTTTTGTATTGCCATAGATAACCTATAATTTAATTATAAGAACGTCTTTGGTAAATAATTTACCATAATGATATACAAAATTTTAGATGTTAAATTTTTGCTTTATTAACTTATGTTAGCAATTGTTTTGTTTTCAGTTTTTTTTACAGGAATGTTGAAAATTCATGAATAAGAAGTATAGAACTTTAAAAAAATTATTGTATTGATAAATTAATAGATTTTTATAGTTATCCACAGTAGCAAAATAACCCAAAGTTTAAACTATGGTTCATGTTGATTCCTAAAACATTTTTAAATTATATTAACCCTTTGATTAGCATTTACATACCAGTACGTGAGATCGAGCAGCAGGAGCAATTCCGTATGTGAACATTCTATAGCTTCTGTCAGATTAACATTGCCTTACGTTTATGATTTGTATTTCTATGTACTGTACAGTCACTCTCGGTTGATATCTGGATAATAAATGCTACACAGAGTTCATAGTCACCATTATTTTGTGTGTAAATTCTATGGTTTGCCTTGTGTGTTTACCAATTGTTTCGTAGTATGTGCGGTATTTTAAACTTTTCAATTGTTGAGGACAATAATTTTGTTCCCAAGTTGTATGATTTTGATACAAATAAATCAGGTATTTCTAAGAAAGTTGTTTTGCCACTGGAACCTAAAGAATTAGACTTTCTCAAAATATATTTTGATAGAAATTTGGTCAACAAAATTGTTGCGGAATCCAACGAATATTACGACTTTGTGAGTGAAAATACTACCGTGTCTGATCAATCAAAACTGAAAATATGGACTGCTACTAATGTTGACAAAATATATACTTTCTTAAATATTAAATATTTGTATAACAAATATTAAAAATAGTAAAAAATATACAAAAATATGTTGCTTTTAGGTCATTAATCAGGGCATGCACTTGTTGCTAATCAAAGGGTTAATTAATCATATGAGCAACATTTGTGTATTACCTGTTTAGTGAAAAGGCAACTGATAAGTTCCTATAACAGTTGCTTGTTGAAAAGCTTCTAAGAATTGTATTTTAAATATTCTTGTTCATGAAATATATATTGTTAAACATATACTGTAGTCAAAGGTTGATGTTCTTTAAGATACTAACAAATTATTATGTATAATTCCGACCACAAACATTCATTTTCTACAATATTTAAAGGAAGTACAAAATTACTTGTTTTTCTTTATTAAAATTAAAGTGTATATTTTAATTTCTCACACAAAGTGTAAAGTGGACACACATTTGTCAAGTTTTATAAGCTACATCAAAAGTAGTTGCATTATACTCGGCCTAATAGTTAATCAGGCTCCATGAAATAAATCAAATGTGTACTAAAACACTGTTTATTTAGTTAGTTTAAACATTTTTATACTCTAACACAAATGTGAAAAGCGAAGTGCAACTGCCAAGTGTGTTCAAATGCAAAACACAAGTTCTTTCAAGATTGATTCCATTAGGTATTTTAGACAACTTTACGCACAACACAAAAATACAAAAAGCAAATTTTATTATAACTGTATTAGTAAATTAAAACTAGTTCACTGCAAACCTATTACCAAGTTACAAAACATGTTCTTTTTATAAATAACAATTACGAGAATTCAAACTAAGAAATGCTATACATTTTTAAAGACATTAATGTAAACAGATACATAACTTTCTAAAGTCCATCACGTAAATGGTAACAATGTTAAATATATCATAAAATTTTTGAAATCTATTAGATATATGAATTTTTAATTATGTGTAGCTATCCATATAGTAACTAAGCCAGCATACAATGATTAATATAAGTTGATGACACCAGGATGGTAAAAAAGACACAATTTCTAACAAAATATAATACTAAAACACTTGTAAATATTTTACTACAACTTGCCTGTAGTAGCACTTAATTATATTTGTTGAGGACGACCGTTTCGCAAGATGTATCCCATTGTCAACTCAAACCGTAACTGATCTCAAAGTTTTTGTAGGTTAGGGTGGGGATGGGATATTATGGTGGAGTTGGGAGTGTGTTTGGTGAGTATTAAGAGTTATGATGTCAAAAAGTGTGTGTGAGTTATGATGTAATTGGGTGTTGAGTGTGTGTGTAGGGTGTAGTTTGAAATGTTTGTATATTTTGTATTGTTCAGTTTTGTATCTTTGGTTATTTTTGTATTGTTTATGAAGAATTTGTAGCTTGGATGTAATGTTTATGTAGTCATGTTTTGTGGATATGAGATGTTCAGCGAAGTTTGATTGGTGGTTTTTGTTATGTTACTGCGTTTATATGTTCTTGGTAGTGTTTGTAAAATGACCTCCCTGTCTCCCCTATGTAAAAACTGGGGCACGAACCGCAAGATAGTTTGTAAGCTCCAGCAGCGTTGTGAATGTCGTTGATTTTGTTCATGGGTTTAAATTGTTTATTGAGAGTGTTGTGTGTGGAGTAGGCTATTTTGTAATTGTACTTTTGTAGTGTGTTGGTTAGATTGTGAGTTTTGGGTGATCTGTATGGTATTGTTAAGTATTTTATGGGTTTGTCGTGTTGTATATTTGTATTTGGGTTATTGAGTTTGTTTTTAGGCGGTTGTATAATTTGTCATCATTGTTGTGTTTTATCCATTGGATTGTGCTATATGTTTTATGGTGTTTAATTTTTAGCAGTGTTCTTCTTTGTCTAACTGTGTTTTAAGCAGGCAATATATCATGGTGTTGTAAGCGGCTAGTTTATGTTGGTGAGGGTGGTATCAAGAGTTTTGAATGGTAGTATTGGTGTTGGTGGGTTTTCGGTATATGTTAGATTTGTGTGTTTGTTTGTCTGTATGTTTAATTATAAGATCCAAGAAGTTAAGAGTTGTTTTGTTCTGTTTCGATAGCGTATGTTAGTTTTGGGTGTATGGTATCAAGATGTTTTAAAAATATGTGTGCTCGGCATGTATTAACTGTATAATGTTATAATATCATTGACGTATCTATACCAATAAATGACGTTATCTGAGTATTAATTGTTGTGTAAAATGTGATTTTGTTCAATATGTTGTATGAATATTTCTGCCAAGATGCTAGCTATGGGGGATCCCATAGGTAGGCCAACTTTTTGGGCGTAGTAAATGTCATTTTAGGTAAAGTAATTTTGAGATGGGATTAATTTTGTTAGGTGGATGATTTTGTCAATGTGTGTATAGGTATTTGTGTCTATAAGCATGTTTTCGAGGATTTTGATAATTTCTGGAATGGAGATGTTAGTGTAGATTTGATATATCAAAGGAGAATAAAGTGGAGTTATGTGATATATTTACGTTTTTTATTTTATAGATTAGATTTAGGCTATTTTTTATACTTTTATGCTATTTTATACATGATTATTAAATTTTATAAGGTTTCGGATGGTTTTATTGAGAAATTTAGCTAGATGATGAGAAGGAGCACTTTTGTGGTCGATTAATGGACGTATAGGGATGTCTGTTTTGTGAAGTTTTGCCCTCTACTTTGTTTTGTGAGACTCTACTTTGTATTAGACTAATACAATTATAGTAAGAAATAGTATATCTTTGACAATTTTAGAGAAACAATGGTAGGGTGTTATTCATTTCTCATATTTTCACTAATAAAATAAACTTGGTAAATCAATTTAATTTTCTTTTTTTTTTAACTAAAATTACCGTTAACATGTATTAGAGAATTATATTTTAATATTACAAAATTTGGCTTTGTGGAAAAAATATTTTTTATTTAAACACAATGATTTACAAGAAAATTCAAAATATAGTTCTTGCTTATATAGTCTACATTGTGTATTACTTCATGTCAATTTGCAATTCAATGACATTAACCCTTTGAAGTCTAATCCTTTAATAAGTGCACATCTCTATCTGCCTGGAGGTTTTTAGGTAAAATATAAAAAGTTACTGACATATAATAAATACCATAAAATATCAACACTGTACTTCACTACACATATTTTACATTGGAATGAAAATAAATATTACATGTTATGTATCATTTTAAAGATAAAAGAAAATGTAATTTAGAAATATTAGTCTATATAATTACACAACCTATCGTATTTTAATGGGTAGGAATTACAAAAATACTTGCAAAGCATAAAAACCACAAGAATAAGACTACATTACACTCCAAATAATTTATTTCGTGTGGTATAACTCGAAACAGCTTGGGACAAATATTGTCACTCTCAAAAATCAACATATCTCGTATTGAATTGCTTCCTAAAGTGTCTTTAGCCATTATATCTATAACGTTTTATCTCTAACAAAAAAATTAAATAACTGATCAAGAAAATTTAAAGCTTTTTTGCATTTTTGAATAACTTTGACATTTCTACCAAGCTGAAGCACATAATCTCATTGGCAATTCCTAGCACACATATTTCACTTATCACAATAATTACAGAAAGCAATACTTACTACTACTGTTCAGGTTGTACTGTACTCTCCGATGCCAACCATGCATTTAATAATCTTATAAGCATTATAGAATAAAAGTTCAGATAAACAGTTCTATAGAGACTTTTTTGCAGAAATCATTGAGGCAAATAATAAACGTATATCAATAACAGCATAATAATTCAGTTTACCAAAATATACATACCTCATCTCTAGCTTCTAACAATTCCTTAATTCGAACCATTATCACTGGAAGCAGAACTGATCGACATTCGCTGTCTGAAAACAACTGACTATGTACAATATCACCCACTGTCATCATTTTCTGCTTTGCTAAACGCTGTGGAGGCACATTGTTGATCAAATCCATCAATAATGAACTGGAAAATAAACAAACATACTTTTACTTTTAGAGTCCTGAATTAGAAAGTATTGTGTTTGTAAGGCAGTAAAGATGTCTTCAAGACTGCTTGTGTGCTCCTCTTAACATACAGTGAACAAAATGGTTCTTTTTAAATATCATACAAGGGGGCAAAAAATAACCGGAATCTTGTAGCTGTGAGCTCACTAGTCGCAGTAGGGACTTTTGCCACTAGAAAGGAGTAAATATGATCTTGATTAGTCAGTCTGGCAGCAAGAATCTCTGTGAGAGGGTTATTTTGGTTGTGCAAGCTTTTATTTGAAGGCGCTAATAGTTAATTTGTCTGTTTTTAAGATGAATGGTTTTCAAGAATAACATCAGTTAAGTTTTGTTTTTCCTTTGGGGAAAAACACACCAGAAACTGTTTTGTTAAAATAAGTTTACAAAGAGGGCGCTATATGCAAAACACAAGTCTATGAGTGATTTTCACGATTTAAAAATTACATGTCGATTGCAGACTTCCCTCGACTTGGACGTACTTCAACTTCTAAAACAGAGGAAAATATTGCAAAAGTTTGTGAGTTGATTATGTTTGACCTTTTTGATTATAAAATTGCCGAGCTTGTTGACAGGAATAACATTTCTTGCAGTTCATGTCAAAGAATCCTCACTGAAGAATTACAAATGCAAACGGGTAGCAGCAATGTTCGTTCCTCACATCCTCAATGACAAACAAAATTAAGTGAAAGTGTGCAGGGAGTTGAAAAATCAGTCTGAAAATGATCAAAATTTTTTCTCTACAATAATAACTGGTGATGAGAGTTGGTGTTATGGGTACGACTCAGAAACTAAATGGCAGTCGGTGGGAGGCGCCATCATCTCCACACTCCATAAACGCAAGGCAAGTGAGATAAAACGTGAAAACATTGCTGATTTGTTTCTTTGGCGTTAATGGGATTGTTTATTTTGAGTTTGTACCTCAAGGCCAAACCGTAAATCAAGAACTGTATGTATTTAGGTGTTCTGAGACGCTTGTGTGATACCTTAATTGAAAAATAGGAAGATCTTAGTTCTCCACCCCGCTTATTCGCCGGACCTTGCTCCTCGCGATTTCTTTCTGTTTCCCCAAATGAAAAAGGATTAAAGGAAAACGTTTTGCTATCATAGAAGAAGTAAAAGAAAAACAATGGAAGGGTTGAAAAGCATCAAGTTAGAAGAGCTCCAGAGCTGTTTCCAGAAGTGAAAAAGAGGTCTAGATATATGCATTTTGTCCAATGGGGAGTACTTTGGAGGAGATAAAAGTAGCATCATCCAAAATTAAATATTAAGATATGATTCACTTTTACGTTAGTTTATGACTATCCAAACTTTAATTTAATTTGTAAATTTGTAAAAACTTACTGATAGAACGTTTTCGATCGCTTCACACTGATGAAGATCGCCACGGAGCGATCAAAAACATACTGTCTCAGTAAGTTTTTACAAATTTACAAAATAAGTTAAAGTCCAGATAGTCATAAACTAATGTAAAAGTGATAAATTAAGTTTCAGCGAACATAATGGACTACTAAATTCAAGAGATTAAAGATATACAAACTAATTCCAGTTATTTCTAAGTCCTCCCTCATTCACAAAAAGTCATAAGCCATCTTTAAAATGTAAGTGATATAGTTTATTGTCAACATAGATTAATTAATCAACTACTAGTAAATTTTAATAAAAAAGAAATACATGAATAATCTTTTAACTTAAAAACAATTATATGCAACGCAAAACATAGTAACAAAAATTTAAGGGGCCTACCCGAGATTCAAACCCAGGACGTCTTGCACCTTAAGCGAGAATCAAAGCTCTACGTCAACTGGCTAATTGATTGAGGTAAACATCATAACTGGCGCTACTCAGGTTTTTGCAGTACTGTGTGAAAATTCTCCTATCTATTAGAGAAATCTGAGACATGCTATAATTCCTCCTTCTAGGAGCCTCAAAAATTAGATTTGATTAGACTTACTATGCCAGAAACCTTCCCTGGAATATACTAAACAATGTTTGATTGTTTATGCCAAATATGCCAAAATAATAATAAAAACCAAATTAGTTCTGTACAAAAAACTGCTAAACAAGCAGAAACTTTAAGAATAAAAAACAAAATTAAATTCCTATATACAAAGAAAAACAACAACTTAAAGCAACTGTGGTGTAAATGTTTATATTAATTAAAACAACCTCTCACCACAAATTCAACAAATTTTATTTTAACCTTATGTACATTTCGACTACAAAGTAATCATCTTCAGAGGTATTTTTACAAATAACTCTTATTATTATTATTTGTAAAAATACCTCTGAAGATGATTACTTTGTAGTCGAAATGTACATAAGGTTAAAATAAAATTTGTTGAATTTGTGGTGAGAGGTTGTTTTAATTAATATAAAGAAAAAAAATTAACTAATACACTCTTCAAAACACCACACTTAGAATTAGCTAACAAACTTAAACCAAACCAATGGCATTATAAATATATCAAAATTCAAAAAAAAGTGCAAGAAATTTACTTCAATTGAAAAACAAAAAATAGAATCTAAACTTAACAAGCTAATAGAAAAACAAAATAACATAGATAATAGCACAACAAACCATAAATTCCACCTTAGCTTTATAAACCTTGTAAAAACTAATTTCACCAAAGAAGAAATAAAGATACTTGAAAATAGCACAAAAACAAACATCAAAGCAAAAGTACAAAGCCTAATAGAGAACCTCAAAGTAGAAACAGAACTGGCAATAAACCTTATAAATTATGAAAACCAATTTAACATTAGAAGCACAGCCTCACATGAAATCAACAAAATCATCAACGAAAAAATCATAAAAGAAAATCACAACAAAAATAAATCACAAATATATATAAATTGAAACAAAAACTACACAAAAATGAAATAATAGCAACAAAAGCAACGCCCATTTTAGGGCCCATTTCGTGGTTCGAAATCAACATTTCGTGGCATCATACGAAATCAACAAAAAAATCAAAAAAGGAAATCACAACAAAAATAAAACACAAATAAACCAAATAAACAAATTAAAACAAAAACTATTACAAAGTGAAATAATTGCAACAAAAGCGGACATAAGCAACACTGCAGTAATCATATCGAAAACAGAATATAACAAAAAAACAGAAGAATTCATAAATTCCAACAATCGCATAGAAAAAACAAAGGTCCCACTAACAAATACTAAAACAAAACCATACAATTAGCAAAAACCAACAATTTTTTCAGCCAAAAAAACCCTTACCAATACATAAGACAATCCAAATCCCTCTAAAATGAACGCCCTCATCAAAATACATAAAGCCAACGATCCCATAAGATGTCTAAGAAATTTCAAAAATGCACCCACCTATAAAATATCACAAGTAATCGCCAATAACCTAAAACACGAACTTAAACTGGAAAATAAATACACCTTAAAAAACTCAATTAATTTAACCGACAGACTAAAAACAATAAACATAACACAATCACTAAATTTATATCATTTGATATCACAAACATGTATTCTAACGTACCAATAAACGAAACCATCCAAATAATAAAAAACAAATTAACTGATCTTAAAACCAACCCCAAATACACAAACCAAATAACAAAATGTCTAAAGACCGTTTAGCTACAGGCCTGCCAAAATTAACTCTAAAGTCTCCCATTTATCTGCACCACCCCTTATGTAAAATGTTTAAAATAAAATAATTCCTGTATGTTTTATGGGTCTGCGACATAAAAGAAGGTTAAGAAATAATAATGTATAGGAAACATAGTTTTTAATGGTACCAAATCATGATGGCGTCCTCAGAAATGAAATGACAGATAAAATCATTATTATTGCCTCTAAATTGAGTTTATATCCAAACCAATTCTGGTTTCTCTTAAAACAAGAATGTCTATAATAAAAAATACACTTCTGTAAAAAACATTAACATTGTTTTTTTTCCATCTTCAACTTAAGCTACCTACTCATATTAACATAAACAAGGATATGAAAAACTTTCCTATAGTAGTACTTACTTATGCTACCACAGGAAAGTTTTTCCAAATTTTTATATATTTTAAAATGTATAAAGAAATATTATAGTTTTTCACAATACCAAACCACTGTGGAATCCCAGGAAATGAAGTTGTAGACAAAATCAGAATACAGTTTCTAAATTAAATCCAAAATCACACCTGATGCAGTCTCTCCTGATTTCTCTCATCAACAGTATTATAAATTTCAAGAACCGGATTGAAAGTATTGTACATGAAAAACATTTTCAACATTCAAAAGACATCATTAACATTGATCCATGCAAAACATCACCGAGAGTATCTAGTTACAAACAAGTACCTATTAAGATTCCATCTGACCAACTCTTATTAGTTAAGCCAGAACTGAGAAGGTTTGACTGAACAAACACTCATGGAGTGTAGGGCAGGATAAGCTGAAGGTTGGCTTTGTGTGGAATATGGGTGTATAAACGTATATGTATCTGCTGGAATATTGCCATTAGTTAAGCCAGAACTGAGAAGGTTTGACTGAACAAACACTCATGGAGTGTAGGGCAGGATAAGCTGAAGGTTGGCTTTGTGAGGAATATGGGTGTATAAACGTATATGTATCTGCTGGAATATTGCCATTAGTTAAGCCAGAACTGAGAAGGTTTGACTGAACAAACACTCATGGAGTGTAGGGCAGGATAAGCTGAAGGTTGGCTTTGTGAGGAATATGGGTGTATAAACGTATATGTATCTGCTGGAATATTGCCATTAGTTATGCCAGAACTGAGAAGGTTTGACTGAACAAACACTCATGGAGTGTAGGGCAGGATAAGCTGAAGGTTGGCTTTGTGAGGAATATGGGTGTATAAACGTATATGTATCTGCTGGAATATTGCCATTAGTTAAGCCAGAACTGAGAAGGTTTGACTGAACAAACACTCATGGAGTGTAGGGCAGGATAAGCTGAAGGTTGGCTTTGTGAGGAATATGGGTGTATAAACGTATATGTATCTGCTGGAATATTGCCTTAATCCCTTACTTTGGAAGAAAATAGGACACATCAAATTATAACCACCTTTGCTTGAAACTCGTTAAAAAGAAGAAGAAAAGAGGTGTTTTAAACACATTTTGTAATTAGCAGTGTTTTTGTTGTACATCATTAGGTTTTTTAAATTACTACTATTGGTATCCCTTGGCAAAAAAACCACTACTTACTGATATTTTTCAGCAGATGCATTTCACATTAGATCAGTGCATTGTTCAATGCTGTGAGTCTCAGGTGTGATGAGTTGGTGTGAGCCTGTTGTGTTATTGGTATTCTGTGGTGTGTTATTGTTCCAAAGTACAGTGCCGGCAAAAAGTTTAGGGACAGGCGAAAAAAGTACAACTTTTAGCTTTAAGTCAATTCATTTATACAAAAAATGAAAGTCAAATTGAAATTTGAGAAAAAAAAAGAAACTATGAACTTAATAGTCTATTGGCCAGCCTTTGTCCTTGTAGCAGCTTTTTACACGGTCTGGCATCGTGTCAATGAGCTTTCTGCACTCTTCCTTGCTGATGTCTTTCCAGAGTTGAGCGATCATTAGCTTGAGCTCGTTCTTGTTGGTAGGCTTCTTTTTGGTCAACCGCATACCCATAGTATTCCATATGTTTTCAATGGTATTTAAATCAGGGCTTCGGGCTGGCCAAGGGAGAATTTCTACATCTTGATCGCGAAACCATGCCATGGTTTAACGGGATTTATTGCAGGGGGCATTGTCTTGCTGAAAAATGAAATTTTCACCAAGCAACCTTGCAGCTGAGGGAAGCATTACTTCTTCCATGATCTTGCAGTAAGATGTGCTGTTGACTGAGCCTTCAACAGCTGCTATTAAGCAGCTTGCAATCTTGGCGAGGTGTCGTCTTACGGGGACGTCCGCTTCTAGGCGCATCGATAACAGTACCTGTCTTCTTAAATTTATTCACAGTGTTCTCAACACAAGTCTTAGAAACGTTCAATGCATGTCCAATTGCTCTGTACGTCATGCCGGTTTTATGCATACCAACAATTTGCCACCTAACTTCAACAGTCACAGATAAACGACCCATGTTTTTTGGAATCAACACTAGAAAAGCGCACTGAAAAGTAGGGTTATGTCATCACAACTGAGGAACGTCTGAACAACAACAGATGCGCGCTCACGTGTCCCCCCGCCCCGCCATGACGCTAGGAACACAACGGTACAGTCAGTTCCGCTCCAAGTGGCTCTGTTCACTAGATATTCACTATTGAAATGTGAGAATTTTATGCTGAAAAATCTGAAAATCTAAAGCAAAGTTAACCTGGTACCAAATGAGAGGTGATTTTTTGTAAATAATAAATAATGCATATTTACATTCTAAATGTTATCCTAAACATGTGTACAAAGTATCATTTGAATCAGATGTGTATTTTTTTTATTATACATTTTTAATTGGAAAAAACAGGGGTTTCCTCAAAAATTTTAAAATAGGAAAAACATTTATAACTTGCCAGCCCTTACTTATAAATGAATGAAAATTTCAGGAAAATCGTAACTTTTCATGCCCAATTCATTGATAAGTTACTAATATATGATTGGCAGAAAGTTTTAGGACAATAGCAAAAACATATAAATGTAGGGGTGTCCCTAAACTTTTTGCCGGCACTGTAGTTGTTAACTAGGTGTTCAAATATAGTATTAGATTGTGAGTGTGTTTTGTCATTTATGCATTGTGGATGGTTTTTGTTGTTTGTATATCTTGTAGTTCTCTGTTGTGTTTAGTGTGCTCTTTTTTTTTTGCTGCAGTGAACATCTTTTAGATTAGTGTCTAAATTAGTGTGTTTGTAGTGTGTTCTGTATGTGAATGGCAAATAAAAAATGTGGGTTACCCAAATCAAACTTTGCCAGTAGTGGTTTTTTGCCAAGTGATACCAATAAAAGTACATTTTGTAAATTATTAAATTGTCAAGCACATTGCTAGCAATTCTTAATACTTCATTCAAAAGAAACATATACCTCTAAAAATGTCTACAGCGAAATAAAAATTGTTTCTATTATTTCTAACAGTTACCTCAGTTGTGTTGCACTAAAAACTTGAAGTATGTCAGGAATTGTAGATGGTAAGTACTTAAGACAAGCTCCTTGAATTAAAAGAGTGGCGTCAGTGTCATAGCACATCATAGCCGTAATGCTTTGTAACAACTGTTTCAAAGACAGCTCAAATGGCTGTTGACCTTTTCCATCATATAACCTTGTTAACAGAAAATTATTCATATGAGGCATATATATTAACAAAAAATCAGAATTATATTTTACAACCCTGGCTTTGACAAAATTTTGTATTATTTATTTTTATAAAATAATAAAATATTCATGAATTATTACGATGTGTTAAATATTAAATAGACATATCAGTACACCTACCTAAAACAAAGTCAATAATAAAAGAAAAACTTACTCCGAAAATAAAAGTCTCGACCGGACAATAAAACGCATACAGTATTGCAGAGATTTCATGGTCCTGAGAAGAAGATCTTTGTCTTCTGAACTAGAATTTGCATTGTCAATATGATACTTCAGTACAACTATCAATTTGCTGAAACAAAAACGCATTCATTGTATTGTATTTAACCATTACTTAATGAAAATTAAGTGCCTTATACATATGCAATTGGAGTCTATCAATAAATATTGAATATTGTCATTGTAACAGTTTCATTATTCAAATCATTGCAATATGTTAACATTTATTGACAAATGTCTCAATCAAAGGTAAGAAGGGCTTTAACTTTAATCAAAATGTTTTCCAATATACAACACAGGTGAAATTTTCAAATTACAGTAAAACCTCTCATATCCGGCCCTTTCATATTCGGACGTAATATGAAAATAAATAAGCCTCTTTATTTCGCAAGAAGCCTTGGCATCGTGCCAGTTCTCTGGCATTCCAGCTTTCCAGGCATTTGACCAGATGATCGAGTATGTCCAACAACAAGACGAAGCAACATTAGCCTATCGTCTACTATTTTAAAGGTTGACGGATATTTCATCAAAGAAACGTGTTTAACGAAACAACCCCAGCACCATTTCATCTTTTTTTTACCAAAAACTAATAATTAATGTTTATATGTATGTAAGATTCAGTATTACGGAACATAATATACAGGCATGTAACTAAATTGTATGTTCAGTTCTATGTTGCTATTAATACAATTATGGTTTTCTATAGGTATAACTTATTTACTTAAAATAATCATGCGTGTACCTCCAATGGGAATGATTGTGATTATGTAGTACGAACGAACATCATTACATAATACTTCCCATATCCGGATTTTTCGTTATCCAGATCGAGGTGTCCCCACATTGATCCGGATATTAAAGGTTTTACTGTACTAAATAGAGGTCAAACCAAGTATTTTTCAAAACCTAAAAATACCAACATTATTGAACAATGGCAAAGTATCCATACCACTCATAAGTCATGCCATCAGAGAATGCGAAATCCTGCATGTAACTGCTAGGTCAATTAAATAAGCCTGTGGCAAAATTAGGACACATATGAAAGCCGTTCTAATTGGCAATGCAAAAGTTTAATATTTTAAATTATGCATTTGCTTTAATTGTTTTTATTCTCTATTTTATCCTGTTCATATTTCAATTCACTTGGTACTTCTTGATACTAGAAATAAAATTAAGTTTATCAAGATGTAACTCCGATTGATTCTATTCTAGTTTACTAGTTAGATGTTGTATTTAGAGTGAAAAATCTTAAGGTCACCCATTGAAAATTGTCGATAGTCATAGTTTACATCTTATAGATTTTCTACTTCTCTTTTAGATCTTATCCTGACAATTTTAAAGATGTTTGGTCTAAATAAAATACTTTCATTAATATATTTATAAGAAATATTTAGAATTCTTTTTTTACCACAGAAGAACTACACCTACTTGTAAGCAAGTGTGGCACTAAAGCTTTCTTGGATGTACAAATCTAGTACCGGCTGAAAGTGTTGATATTTGCGATCTGACACCAATCCAATTATGTAAAGCTAGAACAAAAGAATAAAAAATAAATAAATATATATAAAATTATTGCACTTAGTGATGGAAAAAAATTGTTTACACTTAATAATAATAACTTCATAAAGTCAGTGCAATGGAAAAATAATGGACAACGTGAAATATCACGATGTTAACACCAACCAAGGTAAATAACTCTAGTGGAAATATTCGACAATGGTCAAGTGACCGAAAAGTGCCTCATGACATAAGGTAAAATTATTGCATTTAGGGGTGGAAAAAAAATTGTTTACAATTAATAATAATAGCTTCATATATATATATTTAGGTTTGTTCTAGTAGAGCTTAAAGCTTATTTAGGAATTTTTGGACTAGATAGGAAACTGACAGACTTACCTAGTGGCATTAGTCCAAAACTGTAATCTCTTAAAAATATTAAATAGACACATATAAAAACATATCACTACTGAAATATTTTGATCACACAATGATCTTTATCAATCAAAAAAAAGAGAAAAAGAAAAGACTGAAGTGAACCACAGATGTATATAAATATCCAAATGTCACAGATGCATGGATTTATAGTTTATGATATAGTACTATATGTTATTTGTATAAATATTGATTATTTGAAATCGTTTCAGCATTACGAGTACATCCGACCCTTCCTCAATTGCAATCCAGAATGTGACCAAATAATTGATGATCCAGAGAGGGAGATTTTATGTTGCCGGTTTCTTCGTGCATAGACCGTAGAACATCGAGCTCTAACTTTAACAGTTCTCCTTGTTTCTTAATCAAGGAGGTTATCTAGTTCATCTTCTGTAGAGCACTCAGTTTCCACCGATTCCGGGGTTCGGGTGACTTGGTCGGTATATATTCAATATGTGAATCCATATTGTTCCTTAATTTATTTATTTGTATTTAACGACACTTGACCTAGCAAGGGAAAATTCTACATAACACACAATAATACAGCAAGGATGCAATAGGCAAAAAACAATAAAAAATTATAACTTTCTAAATATTATGTTACCAATCAAAGTTGAAATAAATAAGACGGTCGAATAAGCAAATGATTTTTTTTTTTTATATTAGGAAAGTGATACCTAGTTTATCTGTTTGATTACGATAAGATAAGAGTAACTCGTAATTACATGATTCCTATGTAACTCACCATTGCATGTTTAAACAATACTAAATTATGCAATTCATTCTTTACGTATTTTTAAATATGTTAGTCTATTTTATACAGATTTTAAAAAAAATAAAACTATGAATTTAATAGTCGTTATCCCTAATATATTATTTCTAGAAATTAGGGTTATAGATATAGTTATAAAAAAACACGTCCTTATTCGTTAATTTTTTTATGAAACAAATTTGTAAACTATTTTACAAACCACGCTCTGTTACCATTTTTGACACACCACCTTAGGAAGGCTAAATAACGAAGTTATGCCCCAAACTAAAAATTTAGAAATTTTGACAAATAGCCTTCCTCGGGCTGTAGCCGGTGCGCATACTTTCAATCGAGGCTATGTATATAAATTTAAAATATTGATATACTTTTTGCATTGTCTTAATATAAAAGGGTTACCTTCATGGCTGGATTCCTTGGGGTAAATCCGATTGATCGGAGATTGGTCCCACAGTCACCCGCTAACACTGGCATTTTCCTGCCTGGTCCCTTACGACAGTCACCCTTTGGCTTCTCTTATCCGACTCCCTACTTGACTTGCTATTTTAATTTAAAAGGACCGAAAAAATCAATTATAAAGTGAACAGCTTATTATAAATGGAGCTCGGAATTTGCTGCTCCCATGCGACGACCATTGAACCATTAGCAACTACTTGCATCAATTACCGGCTGTTTGGCGACAATACAAAAAAACCATTACAACATTATTTATTATTTTAATATTGAAATTAAAAGTAAAATAGCCAATAATACTCTTGCAAAATTTGAATCTACTAAAGCTGTGCAAAGGAACCAGATTGACAACCAAATACCTGACACCCAACTTTATCGAGGCAGAAATTTTAAGTGGCAAATTCAAAGGAGAGATGGTCTTAATTCCACGAATACTGATGATTTCAAACAACTACAATTTCCTTTGCGTGTTGCTTTTGCAATAACCATTAACAAAGCACAAAAACAATCATTGACCATTGCTGGATTAAGTTTGGAACTTCTTGCTTTTCTCACGGACAATAATATGTTGAGTGCTCACTTGTTTGGACACCTAAAAATTTGTATATTTATACGCCTAATAAAATGAAGAGAAATACTGTCCATCCTCTAGCATTACAGTGAAATAAATACAATTGTTTAGATGTTTGATTTGCTTTTTATATTGGGAAATTAATTAATAATTTTCCATTATAAAATTATGATTTCAGGTGCAGCAATGCACACCCGGTAAAGCTAGTATTAAATAGAAACAAATAAATAATTATTTTATTCAGTTTAAAGCTTTTTGAATAATTATAGTTATCAAAAAATATTACATCATACCATCTTATTACGTCATACACTTTATGGTACTTGCAATGTCTTCATAAATTAATCTTCCAATCACACAAGTCTTTTTTTTCTATCATACCAATCATTGATGGTATGGAAATTATTTTTCCATAACACTGCTGCCAACTTAAAGATATTTTCCTTAATTACTGTATGGGATAAAGGAAGATGATATTTTCTCATCACTGCCATACATTTTAAAATTTATGAGGTAAAACTTTGCATGTTTTTTTTATAATTTTACCATGCACTGAAGAAATTGGTTAAATAGAGGATCATATATTTTTCATCACATATAACACACTACAATAATTACCAAAACAACATACCGTAACACAAGTTAAAAAAACACTAATATAAAGAAATTACACGAACAAACTTATTCATATTGATGCAGATGTGAATTAAGTTCAGAAGATAGTGACATTTTAATACAGGCAAATTTACAATTGTGTGGTAAGACAAAAGAGCATATAACTCATATTACAATATTGAATCAAATTTTAGCAATATATTATCTACTTACCAAACACTCAAAAACCATGTTGTCATATAGATCAGAATCTGAATTTTGCATTAGAATGTTAAAGAGAGCATCAAGCACATCTTGTAAGAATTTCACTACTTCTTCCCCATCGACTTTCATAAGGGCAGCTAAACTTTCAGACAGATTATCTGACTGACTTGTCCAATTTAACAGGCCGAGTAAATCAACTAAAAAATATAATTATACTTTTAACAAAATACACACAACTAGTAAGAAAAGTTATTTAAAGTAATGTAACAGAATAGCCAGACGAACAGAATTGAATCAATAAATATCTAACAAGTTCTATTGATAGTGACTAAGCAGAAGTTATGTTGTTACAGATGTACAAACTGAATCAAAGAACTTTTCTGCTTTCTGTTGAATAAAAAATTTGAAATTCTGAACATACTCATCTTCCCTTTTGTTAGAAATATTTGTATATAGGCTATTAAAGTACATTTTCTGCCTTTCTTAATATTGCAATATTTTCCTTTATCACGTTTCGGAATCACCCCATTTTCAAAACATAAGTAATTAAATAGTAAATAGTGCTTGAATAGGGGTACTATTTAAGTTTTGTAAAGACAGTTATTCCGAAACACGTCAACAAAGGAAAATATTGTAATGTTAGGAAAAGCAGAAAATATACAGTCGAACCTCTGTATAACGAAGTCGATTATCCAGAGAAAAAATTCGTTCTAGAGAGGTATTCGTTATTGAGAGGTTGTGTTGTAAAGAATGCTCCCACCCCATCTTACGCATATCGCACTACCTGCGGTAATAAAAGGGATACAGTATAATATCGCGAGCATAGTTAGTGTAATAGGCCAATGTTAATATAGGATAATGTTTTATAAAGTCTCAATTTATTTGAAATTCAAGTTGTTAAAAATGTTTTATTGATGTTTCTTCATTGTATTAGATATCCACATTCAATATTTTTCATAGGGTCTACTCTGTATAGGCTATTATAATAAGTTATCTAATGCTTATGAAAGCAACATTTGTGCCATGTGTTCCACAAAGCCATAGAATCGATAATGTAAACGGAGACATAGATAATACATATGTCACGTCCGAGACTATTTATAGCCGAGATTAGCTGAGATTTGTTTACTACAACCTTATGTTGACACATTAGGTTTTCGAGCGTCCAAGCATTTTGTCAATGACTCATATTTACAATAGTCTGTTCCCACCTTCAGTTGGTTTATTAACTCCAATAGGACAGTTATCGTTTATTCTTGCGTTAGTTCAGAAAACTTGGTTAATTTTTTTGATCGTTGTTTTTTCCAGATATTCTGCAGCGTTAAATGGTTCAAACTAAAAAAAAAACATTAAAATATAAAAGTTAAATCAAATTAAATCCGTTCATAAAACTTCCTGAATCAGTTACAGTTGAAGCATCAAAAGTTAACTTGGAATTGTCGGATTTAAAAACAACTCAGGCACAATGTTCTCCAAACTCTTTTAAAGCACTGATGTAAAAATCAAACCTTTATACAGATATCGACACTAGAGAAGTTTCAATTAGCCTGGGAGTGAGCATACTGGTGAGCTTGCCGTATCTAAGGAAATAAGCTGGGAGCGCATCTGTAAGGGAACCCAGAGCATGCCGGAACGCTAGCCATGCTGAACGTGTTAACTGAACCGAACTATAACATGCAGTCAATTGCCGACATGTGTTTCGGCTACCCTTCTTGGTTTTGTTGACCTTCCTGCTGAAAATAAACAATTTCCTGGAAATGCCATTGTGAGCTGCCTATACAACACTACATTTCTTCGGTTGAAATGGAAAAGAAAACTTCGTTATTGAGAGGTCCGAAATTCATTACATAGAGGTAAATAAGCAGTATAACTTCTAAAATCTCATGGGACAAGATAAAAATTCGTTATATAGAGGATTTCGTTATCTGGAGGTTCGTTATATAGAGGTTCGACTGTACTTAAATATATAGAAAAATTTGAACCTCTGTGTGGTGTTTTTAGTTGACATATTTAGCAGAGTGTAGTAAATCATTGAAAAAACGCACCAGCAACTATAATATAAAAACATAAACCTTTCTCACAAACTAAAAACTTGTGACCCACTATGTGAAAAAATGCCATTCTATATTGGAAATTATTCCAAAAGTGGGATTTTTAGTTTATAGCGATCAGTCTATTCAACTATTATTTCCATAAAGAATAGAAAGGAGTGTGAATATGAATAGCAAAAACTTGTTGCTGTTCATGACGAGCTGGTTGTTAATTACTTATTACACTTTTGCTATTACTTGTCTGGTCGCAATTAATAGCAAAAGTGTAATAAGTAATATGAATAGATAAATGGATGATACAGTTAAATCTGGGAAAGATTATAGTTAAAATGACAGTCTCAAACCTAAAATAACTTACTCTCTAACTGGGACATAAAGAGGTTTTAACATGTTATGCTATTCAAAGGTTGTGTTGTCTTGTTATAAGAGGAAATCTAACCTTCACTACTTGAACAATACCTTACAATTATGTAATCACTGCATACTAATGGAATGCAATAATTAATGGATGTATCGTTCAAAAGCAACTTTAAAAAAAGTTAAGATATTGCACGCTAAAAGCCACTTATCACCCATATATCAAATACTAAAAAAGTATAAAACAACAGATGATAATAAATTCATCAATTCATTAAATAATTTTAATAATATTCCACCACATGAGCCTTCATATTAGATAAAGTAAATATAATAAATAATACAACATGTTGTAAATAATAAAACAACTAATATATATATATATATATATATATATATATATATATATATATATATATATATATATATAGATTTTTTGGACTAGGAGACTGACAGACTTACCTTGGTAAGAGTCCACTCTGTAGTCTTGAAATAGAAACACATAAAAGCACTTAAACAAAAAAAAAATAAATAAAAAATAAAAAAAATAAATAAATAAATAAATATATATATATATATATATATATATATATATATATATATATATATATATATATATATATATATATATATATTTAGGTTAGTTTTGGTTGGTAAAGATTGGTTGGTAAAATATATCATTGTTTAAGTGCTTTTATGTGTTTCTATTTCAAGACTACAGAGTGGACTCTTACCAAGGTAAGTCTGTCAGTCTCCTAGTCCAAAAAATCTATATATATATATACACCCACTATTCTTTGAGTTTAGCTTGTGTGTTAAAGTTGATAACAAATAAAAGACATACACCAAACTCACAAATAAATCATTTATTTACTCATACACATTTCAATGAATAAGTCATCATCATCATCAACGAGTGTTGCTACTACGAAATATAACTACTACTCAAACTTACAACTTCCTTGAACTTTAAATGCTACCAATGTAAAATAATTTTAGATAATTTGAAGTTCAACTTCTTTAATTGATACCAGAAAACTTTTACAACAGCAAATGTTCGACATAGATACAAGTAAGTTTGAATTGTAGATTTCAGTCTGTGGTATCACCACTCACTGATGACGAAGACGTCATTGAAACACGTATGATTAATTTGTATAATTTGAATAATTATAAACACGTAAATAAATGATTAATTTGTGAGTTTTGTGTATGTCTTTTATTTGTTATTAACATAACCTCACAAGCTAAGCTCAAAGAATAGTTGGTATAAAACAAAATTACTACATTTTTTACCATTCTGTGTAAGTTTAGTAGAACAAATATTCGTATGAATAGAAAATGAATCCTTTGATGCTAATGTGAGCCCTGGTATTGACGGTTTCATTCCTTCGACTAGTTCACTTCGAACAGATGGTAAAGTTAGGTAGGTAACATCATTAACATCGTGTTTTTTGTTGTCAACCTACACAGAAATATTTAAAACTAGATAGTTAATATAGTCAGAAAATATCTGGCATCCTCTTTAATCTGTAAGTCTTATAATTATTTATAAGTTTTAAGATCATAGACTTTCACAGTAAATTAATTTTTAATTATGTTTGCACTCACAGAGATTATTGTTTAAATAAATGTGGTTGTATATATTTTAATAATATTTTAAAAATTTTACATATCCCATTTACTAGCAATAAAAGAGTACTTTATAGCAATTTCAAGTGGCAAAAAACCAAATTGATTGCTTTTTTTCCTCTTTTGGTTGCTTATCAACATAGAATGTATGAGCAGTAATTTATCTACCGATGTCACAATCGTTTTTGCTCATTTTTTGGTAGCTATAGGGATGATTTTATACTTTTATTTTTCTTTTGATAGTATTTTATACCACTTTATTCTAAGTGTGGCCTATAATAGGCACACTATAATAGACAGGTGTAAAACAAATTGTGTGGACTGCTCACTCTGAACACACAGTTGCGGAGATAAGAGAAAAATTCATAATAAACAAATATAATTTAAATTCCAAGGAAAAGTTGCAGAGAGCGGAGTAACCATGTGCCTGCACTGGAAATTAATGGGATTTAATCCCACTCAACATGCGTTTATTAGCAGAATACATATATATGGAGAGCCAGAACACGGGAGCATGACTTGGTAGTATTTTAAATTTAAATAAAACAATATTTAATATGCACTAAATGTCTAATTATCTTGCTTAACCCAGAGATTAGGTCAAACAAGTCTTGAGCAATCAGTCTACTGGGAACATCTTCAATTATCCAGTAAAATCAGTTGACCAGTATTGCTGTGGTCAGAAATATGCCAATTAAAAGAGCACCTACTGTACTTCCTAACACTGGTGAATGTGAGATTGTCATTAAGAAAACAAGGCGCTATCTACAACTTCACACAGATCGTACATCTCCTACATCTCATACAGCATCTCTTGATCGCATAAGATTATATCTTGATATTTTCAGGACAAGAGCAAATAGCAAAATGTTCTCAGAAGATAATACTTGACATCTTTAACCACAGAGTTGACATCTGCTGTTAAACATCAGATGAGTTTGAATACAATACCAAGGCAACTTCACAATAGGGATGGTTGATATTTTCTGTCACGCTGACTTGTCACTGATATTCGTTTATCGCTAGTGGTACCAGTGACAGAATATGGAAAATGTTAGTTACAGTGCCAATGGATCGATCGGAAGTATCCTCTGTTGTGATTGGGCAAAGAGTCTCAGTCACTGGATGGAACGTTACTGATATTTTACCCCGGCTGTCATTGCTTGATTTGTCGCTGTCACTGACTCTGCTCTCACTGCTCAACTTAAAGCTCTGATCTTCGTGCAGTGTCGTTGACTGAAGGGGAGAGGGGTTATCTCTGTTGTTATTGGGCAAAATATCACCATTACTGACTTAAAAGTTGCCGATGTGATATTTTACCACAGTTGTCATTGGTTGACTTGTCTCTGTCCCTTGTTCTACTCATTTGTTGTATGTGGGAAGGTTTCAGGTTAGTTAGTCTCAGGTTTCACAACAGAGATTCAGTTCCTTGATAATTTCTTATGATTTAATCAGTGAATTCAAGATGATTACATCATGCAACTTAAATTTTATATTTGTAAGAATATGTTTGATAATGTGTACAAAATGGCTCCAGATTTTATTATTTTTTTTAGTGTTTATATAATTGGTAAAACTAACTTCCTAATATTCCAGTTGATTTTATTTTACAAAAAATCCTTAACATTTATTCATTACCAGTATGATTGATAGAATACCAGTAATGAATACAAAATATCATCCCAAAAGCCTTATTTAAAATTAATTTTAAATAATAATTATTTATTTATTTGCAAGGTTGCCTTATTATATTATAATTCACATCTCTGAATACTGTAATAAATCTTCAAGTCATATGAAATGTAATATATTTGTCTATAAAAATGTATTATTTACTAAGTAAATTACTTATTGCATTATAACTAACTTTGTAAACCAGAAGGTCATGTGTTGTATCTCTTAATGTGGTCCCATTTTCCTGCATCAGGTGAACAAACGACAGTGCAAATGGTTTCTCACTCTTATCCTTTGCTTCATTTGATGACCTAAAAATTTAAGAAATAAGCATTATGTGTTTTAAAAAAACCAATACATATCTTAAAATGTTATTAGTTAAACTAACTTTTAATTAGGAATAGCCTGATTCCGATTGTCGATTCCAGGAATTGTCAATTCTAATGGCATCGAGTAATCGTTGATATGTACCCTAAAGTGTCAATTTTTATTTTTGTTTTTTAGCTGTTAAAATACGTGTGCGGTGGAAAAGTAATTAATTATTGACTAAACAATTAAAATAAATGCCAATTTGAGGAAACGAAAATATTGTTATTATTTATGACACAACAAAAAAGACGATCAGAAGCATTTCTGGCCCATTTGATTGTCACCGCTCTTCTCGCTCTGCTGTCTTACTCTCATTCAGGCTCTTACTCTTTCTCTTTCAACATCTCTTTCCACCTCTTCATAGATATGTTTGTCATGCTTTCAGAAATTCCTATTCATAAATCAAGGTTGACAGCTTACATTCATTAAAACGGAGCTTTTAAATGGCCCTACCAAAAGATCAAAATGCTAAATAATTTCATTATTAGAGAATATCATGTAGGCCTATATAACTTAAAAGAATCGACAATCGACTTGACCTTTTGATTAGCATTCATGTACCAGTACATGAGATCGTGCTACGGCCAGCAAGAGCATTCCCATATACGTACGTTCTACCATTTGTCTCAGATTAGCATTGTCGTACGTTTACGATTTTTTTCTTGTCTATTGTGATGTATTCTAATTTAAATATTTCTAACTATCTGGGCAATAAATACTACACAGAGTACATTCACCATTCTTCTGTGCTCATGGGTTTTCCCACGTATATTTATAGATCGTTTTGAAGTTTGTGTGGTATTTTACAATGAATAGGTGATTGAATAATTAAGAAATTCTTTTGTGTCCAAAGTCTATGGTTTTTCCCATGTATTTACAGATAGTTTTGAAGTTTGTGCGGTATTTTACAATAAAAGTATTTTTTTTATAAATTAACAGATAATTTTTAGCAAAGAAATTGTCAGTAAAGGTAAGGTAATGTTGGGTTAACATGAGAAAATATGTAAATAAGAAAAAATATTAACAAACAATTATTAACAAGCAAAATTAGAAAAAAAAAGCAAGTGTAAAAATTTGTCAAAAAAATGTTGCTGCCAGGGAACATATCAGGGCAGGCACATGCTTCTAATCAAAGGGTTAAAAAATGAAATCAGGAGAAAAATTTTAGAATCGGAATCAGAAATTTTAGGTATTGGCCCATCCCTACTTTTGATACAGTTGTCATAAAATAGACATTTTCAATATTTTACCTTTAATACCCTTTGGTTTTTAGGACATATTGATAGCTTATGCTCAAAAAATACTTGAGTGTCAAGAGTGTTTATGTTTTTATGACGACATGAAAAGGGTTGTAGAAAACATTATATACAAAATGAATGCAAGTATATATATTATGAGTGAACAAATACACAATTTTTATTATTATTAATTGCTCTAATTCGTTTCGAATGATGGTTACTAATATTAATATTATTTTTATACAGTATTATATATTAATATTTATTTTATTAACATTATTTATATTATGCATAAAATAATGTTACAAGACCTTAACTTTCATGGATCACAGGACCTTTAGCTCTCATTTTTGGGTTGATCACACTATGTTAAATGATAAGCCAGTTAATTTGAGGACAGGTAGATGTGAGGCCAGTTGAGAGGGTTTCCACTGTATGCTAAAATTTAGTTTTGTGAAAAATAACCTTATAAAACCTACACTTTGTATTTTGTAAAAGTCTGACTTTCACAATTGCTTTTACTTATACTAAGACTTTTCCAACATTTTAAAATTATGCAAAGGCGATTGAGAGTGGTACATCAGTTGTATGTTAGCTTCTTTGACTCTGATAACACACAGTTTTACTCCAAATGTGACCCTGCCTACATTAAGTGTAGTAATTTTACCTTATGTGATGAGGCACCTTTCGATCACTTGACCATTGTCGAATCACTGAATTGATTTTCTCTATTTTCTGGTGTGGATGTTCGGTCCGTGACGTTGGTATTTCTTGATGTCACACACATTTCCTCTTGAATCGCGTGTATAATGTTTTTAAATAGTATGTCGTCTGCATATGTTGTTTGTAAGTTCATTAAATTGTTGTGTATGTTTTTATAAATGTGGTATTTTTCTAGTGAGTTTAGTTCTATTGGGTTATTATTTATTTCAAGTATGGTTAGGTTATTTTTGTAATTTGTTATTTCATGTTTATGTGATATTAGGTGTGCTGCAACATTTGATGCTTTTGTATTTTTATTTTTGAATGCTCTGTAATGTTCTTCAAATCTTATTTTAAATGATCTGGTTGTTTTTCGTATTTAAAATGTGTTGCAGTTGTTGCATGTAATTTTGTAAATTCCTGATAGGTTATGTTTTTCTGTATTTGTTTTGTGGTTTGTGTTATTAAGATATTTTATTATTTTGTTGTTTGGTTTGTAAGTTGGAGTGTAGTATTCTTTGTTGTATATATTTGTTATTTTTTCTATTTTGTTATTGGTGTATTTATATTTTAGGTAGATTTTTTTTATTTTTATTATTTTTGTGTTCAGGTTGTAGTGTTGTGTTGAGGTTTTTTGTAAATTTATTGTATATGTTTTTTATATGGTGTTTGTTTTATCCATTTTCTATTACTATTTTTGTAACATTATCTGTTCTCCATTTAATTTTTGTTTGTTACCTTGTGTGTATTTTATTGCTTTATTTATCATGTTACTGAAAGTGTTGATTTTGTGTGTCCAGGGGTGGTAGTGTATTGTGGTGTTATTGGAAGTTGGTTTTCTGTGTACTGTAGTTTTTATTTTATTATTGTTTATATTTAATGTAATGTCGAGATAGTTAATTGTTCTGTTTGTTTCTGTTCTGAAGGTGAATTGTATGTTTTCGTGGTATGTATTTAATTTGTTTAGTATTATGATGTGTTCGTTGTGAATGGTAGGTTGGTATATTACAAGTATATCATCTACGTATCTCGTCCATAGCAAAATATTACGTGTGTTTAGTATAGGTTTAATTATTATTTGTTCAAAGTGTTGTAGATATATTTCTGATATGACTGATGATATGGGTGATCCCATGGGGAGTCCAGTTTGTAACGAAATGCTAAAATATAATCACAAAATATAGTAATCATATTAGGGACTATTTCAAATTGTCTTTACTGTTACTCCAAATTTGATTAGACTATAATCTAATCCAGGGATACAATTTATGACAATAATTTGTTACGAGGTATGCAACAGGAATAAGGTTGATAACCGCTGAGATAAAGTATTAGATTCACCTTGATTCTGATTGGTTTAGTGTGAAGACCAATAACTATACCTTGCCTTTAGAGCTGCATTGACTTACACTTTAAGCACGGAAGTAAATTTTAATTGCCTTTTTAATACTCTCTTTTCAAAATTTTTTAAGAATATTTAATATTTTGAAACAGATACTTTTATAACTAACTGATTGGAATAATTTACAATGGTTTATTATTAACAAATAATACACAAACACCTTTAATCACAAATATTTTTATTCTAGTCTTATGTACATTTCAGTTACCAAGTAACCATCCTCAGAGACATGACACAACTTACTGGCTATCTCTACACAGTTCCCTTACTTATGATAAACCAAACTACTTGCCTCCACCCAGAATGCCAGCCACTATTCTTAACAAAGCGCACACACGATTTCTGGGTAAAAGCAAGCAGTCACATTGTCTTCAAATTATAGATAACAATAAAACAAATCATTTGGATAGAGTTATAGAAACAAATTTCTAAGAAATGAGAATAAGGGGGGAAATATCCCCTTTTAGACTAGAATAGAATTCTAGACAGAATTCTAGACTAGAATAAAAATATTTTAGTTAGAGGTTTTTGTGTATTATTCATTAGATACTTTCATGCATAAGTTATTTCTTCCCATTCAAATCCCTTAACATCTGCATACTTTTAAAAGGTTTTTTTTCTGCACCGTAAATGGAAAAATGAAAGCTACTCAATCATTAAAAAACTTTTATAAACTTTTTAGTAAAAATACTTACCTATGTTTAAAAGTGAACTTCAAGTGACTGCCTTTAAAGTCCTCAATTGGTACTGCCACTTTGAATGTCTCTTGCCAGCGAGGCTTGTCTTCGTGATAGTATATTACAGAACGATATTCATTCTGGGGTGCTACTCCACCTCCAAGCATTATCACACCCTAGAGAAACAATACAACTGTTTAGAATACGGGATTACATAATTGAAATGTATCCACATGGAGAACCAATTTAATTGCTAACTTTTTAAAGTTAGCATAAGAGTTTAAAATTCATACAGTATTATTACTAATTTTGATAGGCTTTCTTTTATATTTATTGTATATCAGAACATTTTTGGTTTCTCATAATTTCTAGTGGTTTATAAATGAAATAAATATACTTAGTTCATTTAAAAAAAATATTTATCCTATTTCTAAACTAGAGACATTGAAACATTTAATTATGGCAGAAACTTACACAATAATTTTAATTAATCATAGCTTAGATGTAATTACTATTCTAAAACAACTTTATACTAGCAAAGTACATAAATGTAACAACATTAAAACACTTGATTTTTAAAAACTATTTAAAGAATAATCGACCTTAACTCATTAATTTGAATAAATTATCAACACTTTGTATACTAAGCCCAAATGTATTAACACTTTGTATACGGGTTGGGTCTCCCCATCCCAAAATTCTAACAGTTTGACCGTAGCTGAGACTGAATTAACGAATTCCATGTTTTTCTTATCAACAAATTAAATTTATAAATAATTGTAATAAGATGCAATTGTTAATAATGAATTAAGGCCAATGAAAACTGCTCAATGGAGCCATGATCTAAGTGCCTGTATCCAAATAAGAAAGGCTCAAGCCAACCTGCATAAAGAAATCATCCAGAGCAAGCGAAACTCATTTCAAAATTTTGTAGCAAATCATGATTGCTACAAAGATGGCAGAAAAGCAAACCACTTCATCTTTGATTTGAATCATGGAAATTAGCGGCCAAGAGTGACACGTCTTTAAAGCGATGCAGCTGACATCACCTCCTTAAAGGAAATAGCGAAATCCTTTTGCAAACATTTTTGGATGTCCAACACAGAATTTCCATTGCAAACACTGAACTACACAGCATAGTCATCGACAATAACTTTAATTCCTCTAAGCTGGAGCAAGCCATTGTTGTTTGATAGAAAACTATTCAAAGAGTGGTTTTCAATGAGTTTGTGCCCAAAACCGAAAAGTTTTTAAAAGAAAAGAGTTTACCTCAGAAGCTTATTTTACTGTTACACAAAGCTTCAACCATCCAGATGAAGATCAACTGTGCTCTGATGATATCCGCGCTTTATATCTTCTCACAAATTACCAGCCTAATCCAGTCGATGGATCAGTGTGTTCTAGAACGTATGAAAAAAGAGACACATTACCTTTACAATCCCTCTTGGAAGCGACTGAAGGGGAATAAAACATTGTAGGCTTTTTAAAACAAACAATTAAGGAAGTTGTGTACGGGATAGCTGAATCGTGGAACAAAATAAAAGAGGGAAAATCAAGTAAGTCGTGGAATAAAATCATAAGCATAATGAAACTATTGACTGTGTTATTGATCCACAAGAAGAAACAGATTTGACATGACATTTCTTATTAATAAACTTCCAGGTTGTGATAATTCTGATGTGAACAATTTGAAATAACAAATGTTACGATTATGGAAATGGTACAAAAAACTACTGAAATCAGTGTGATGATGAGAATAAAAATAAAGGTTCGACTGAGACAGTACAAGATGGAAAATAGTCGTGGTGAAAAAACGACGGCCTTGGACACTGCACTACGCTATATTGAACAACAGACAGATACCACGCTAACAAATGTGCTTCTGCTATGCGCCACCGCAGTGTGAAAACGATCAGATAAGCAGGAGCAGTAGACACTTTATAACTTTTTCCAAACAATGTAGCAACCGTGATGAACAATGTATTCCAAAGGAACATTAATTTATGTAAGCATTATAATCAATAAAGTTCTACAAAATTTTTTTTTGCGTTCCTAATTACAGTATTATGATTTATTATAACTCCAGTTTTTTCTAATGTACTGAGACGTATTTCCGTATAATCCAAATTTTCGGTAATCTGAGGGGATCTTGGCCCCTACCTCGAATTATCAAGACTCTACTGTATTACATAAAATTTAGACTAAAAATCATACTTTAAAATGGTTTTTTCAAGTTGGAAATTAATTATATATTACACTCCTCAATTATCTACAGTCACAGTTCCACAAAACTGGTTTATCTTGACTCAATTCGTTTTCCAATAATTTACAATTCTTTTCTAATGGTGAATTCAGCAGCTAATTTTGCTCCATTTTTCTCTTTAATAATCATTTTAAAACTTAAAGTTTATCTATTAAAGAATATTATGCATTATAATTTGATATAACTAAACTTTTCCGATTAATTTTATTACAAATGAGATGTTTAACACGTGTAAATCAATCTTTTTTTTAAATCAAAGACCTTAAAACCTCCTGTCATTACGCTTAAGAATGACCTACAAATGATTAGTTTTCAAGTTTACAGCAAAGTGCTAGTAATCACCAAAAGGATGGAAAACATCAGATATAAAAAAAAAACTTTAAAAAAAAGGAAATTCAAAATATACATGTTGCTTGCTGTAATCATCTTGGATTCACCGAAGTCATTATTGAATAACTGAGCAAACTTTCAACTTACTTGTTGAACCGTTCGAAACAATTATTTCGTTTATGAACCCAACCCACTAATCAAGTACCGTTGATAAGTAAGTTAAAAGTTTCCACTCAAGTTACTTAATAATTACTTGCAAAAATATATATACTTACTTAGTTATTTAGAGCTTAGCTAGTGAGAACTATTCACATAGGTAAAAGTTAAAGTAGTGTACTCAAAATCTCACAAAAATTAGTCTTTAATAAGAACACAAAACAAACTAGTTTCAGCGACGAAGTCGCCTTCCTCAATGCTTGGCTACTACTAACATATTGTTAAGCTAGTGTACAAATCAACTAAAACAAACAAGATAAAAATACAGTCAAGCCATAAAACTAATCTATTACAAACCCACTTACTCACTAGATATATATATATATATATATATATATATATATATATATATATATATATATATATATACATATATATATATATATATATATTATTTATCCATTTATTTCATTTAAAATTTTACATAATTGCCATTATTAAAAAATTTTGGTTCTACTCAACCCCCCTTATGTCACACTATCATGAATAGAGAAATCCAAAATACAGCCTAAACAGTTAAAAAACAATCATAAATTATATAAAAAATATAAAAAATATAAAAATACCAGCTAAACATAATACCGATAGGCATGTGATTCATAACTGTTATTTTATTGTTATTGTTATTGTTATTATTTTTAAAATTAATGTACGTGTTATAATAAGCGTTTATTGTGTTGCTACTGTCACCTTGTTTAATTATGTAGTAGTGTTGATGTTTCGTTTATTTGTCTTGTCTTTGTTTTCAATTATGTATTAATTAGATTTTAGGGTATTATGTTTAGCTGGTATTTTTATATTTTTTATATAATTTATGATTGCTTTTTAACTGTTTAGGCTGTATTTTGGATTTGTCTATTCATGATAGTGTGACATAAGGGGGGGTTGAGTAGAACCAAAATTTTTTAATAATGGCAATTATGTAAAATTTTAAATGAAATAAATGGATAAATAATATACATATATCTAGTGAGTAAGTGGGTTTGTAATAGATTAGTTTTATGGCTTGACTGTATTTTTGTCTTGTTTGTTTTAGTTGATTTGTACACTAGCTTGACAATATGTTAGTAGTAGCCAAGCACTGAGGAAGGCGACTTCGTCGCTGAAACTAGTTTGTTTTGTGTTCTTATTAAAGACTAACTTTTGTGAGATTTTGAGTACACTACTTTAACTTTTACCTATGTATATACTTACTGTTAGTGGAATTCCTTCTTCATTACATACTCTGACAGTGACTTCAACATTTTTATCAGTCGATTTATTGCCTTTAGAAAACTCTCCACATACTAATGTTAAATAGAGATCATTTCTTACATCTCCAGGTAATATCACTTCTGGAAAACCAATCTTCCGAACAGTTGCTACTTGCCCTAGTACTAAATGAGGATTTTCTTCTCGCACCTAAAATTTAAATTAATGTAGTTTTAATATGTACTCAAGTTAAATATGAGTAGCCTGTGAAAATGTAGTTTTAAATGCCTAACTACTTTTAATAACTATATTATAGCAACCAATGTTTTATTCTTATACAGTTATCAGTTGATTGAGCAGAGTATCGATTGATACCTGTTCTCCCGATACCGCTTACTCACCAAATCCCGTTATCTCGATCTGAACGCAGAGAATTTTTGGAAGGCAATCACTAGTGCCACTGGAATTCTAGCCGATATTAAAACTAATAACTTCAAATTAAAGAAGTTGAACTTTGAAATATCCATAACTTTTTTATAGTAATGGCATATAAAGTTCAAGGGACCAACCCAAAACTTCAAATTATAGGCAATTTCAAATTAAACACGTTTGAATTATCCAAGTTCTACTGTATAGTTACGTCTTAAAATATTATTATTCATTAGTTAGTTTTGTATTCAAAATACATGCAACTGTTTTTTTTTAATGGTTCTGATTATATTGTTTCAATTTTTAAGGTAATCAACCAAAAATAAGTAACCTAAAAGTAGAATTTAATGACAAAAATATTGGACAATCTTGAGACCTTTTTAAATTCAACTGGCATTGCTCCGTGCTATTTGCTAAGGAGGCATTGGATATAAAAATGGAAGTGAGAACGGCCTATCGATTGGGACAGTTTAATGTCAACACTCACACTCAATCTATTAAACCTATTATTGAAAAAAAAAATCAGATATTTTAAATTCTAATTGTCAATCTAAAAGTTCATGGAAAATTCACCTGCTTGATATCCCCATGTAACATTTTAAAACTGCAGTACAAGCCTTGACCTTTGTGTTCTCGTTGGGTCAGTTCCTTTAGTGCTAAGATTCTGCGCAGCGTTCCTTCTAGATTATCTTTGTCACATCTGAAAATTATTATAAGGAACAGTTTTAAATTTTTTTAAAAAAATAAATAAATAATTTTTGTATTATTATTGAACAATGATAATTTTTCTGCCAATAACATTGCAGAACAAACCAATTTTTCTGTCTTACATTTTTTCTATAATATACTTTCAAAACTCTAGTGTTTGTTTTGCCCTACTCTGTATAACTGACTGATAATAAAGTATGGCATATCAGTTACCGTATCTGATATGGCATTCAGATCCATGCTCCATAGACTTAAAAAAGTTCCAATGAATACAGAAATCATAAACAAAGAACTAGACACCATTAAATATTTAGCATACAAAAATGGATGTGTAAACAAACAAGTGTAACAATTTCTACATTGGGCAAACAGGTCGCAGCTTCCAACAAAGATTTGAGGAACACACAAAATCACCTAAACAGAACACCAATTCAGCACTTTACAATCACATAAAAGAAACAGAACACAAATACACAGACATTTACCATAACCTAGAAATCTTACACATCAACAAATAAGGACCACATCTCAACACACTAGAACAATATGAAATTTACAAATACACAAAACCACAAAGTAGAGACATATTAAACGAACAAACCCAATACAAATCACACATACTCTTTAATACTATTGAAAACCTGCATTTAAAACCGACACTGCTTAACCTAACAACTCCAAGCAGAAGACACTGATGAAGATTGTCACATAGCGATCAAAAACGTTCTGTCCCAGTAAGTTTTGACAAATTTACAAAATTTAAAGTTTGGAATGTCATAAATTATGTTAAAGTGATTACTTAAAAAATATAATGTACATTTCATATACTGTTATTAAAATGGCATTATACTGCTTATGTAACTAATAAAACAAAGTACGATAAATATTACCAATACATTTGCTTTTAAAAAAACTCTAACATAATTTATTATTTTCCGATGGATAGTATTTATAAAAACTCTCTATACATAAGCTCTGTATATTTAAATTTATAAGAATGTGTAAGATTAGCTCTGATTATATTTATTCTAAATAAAATTACTGTGATAGAAACTTGCAGCTTTTTTTACATTAACAGAATATGAACACAAGAACCTTGCTGAGAATTGTTAAACAAGATTTATTAATCATTCAACCTGTTCATCTTTTCCTACTAAGTGCAATGTGTTTTGCAGTATTTTTACATTTGAACTCTGTCACTTTCAAAACCCAGAAAAAATCAAGTCTACTTCTTTACATTACTTTACCCAAAAAGTTTTTGATATTTTTACACAATTTTAACCAAATACAAAAAAGTTTTCTTCTAGCTGCTTAGGACATGTAATCTAAAAACCCTTTTGTTGAAAACAATCTGTGATAAATACACAAGAATCAGTTAATTAGAGTAATACTTTCAATAACAGATCACTTCTAGAAATAACCAGAAAGATAACAGCCGATGAAGGAACAAAACTATCTACTTCCAGTTACATGTTATAATATTTTATTGTTTTATTCTAGGTAATAATAAAATCAGTTAATACCTCAACAAAAACTAATTTCAGTCTTTATTATGGAGTTTAATAAAGATTATTCAATGAAAAAATACTGATCCATGAAAAATAGATATATTTTTTTAATTCTATATTTTTTTTTAACTGTAAACTTCAACCACATTCTGATTCAAATTTTGTACACTCAAACAGATGTTAATCTTCAATGGTTTATCTGATTTATCACTCAAATCAGATGAGCTTATTGATCATAACCAGATGTAGAGGGTGCATATGAGTTTATCTCCGTATATCATTATTTGTTAAGAAAATGTCTTTCCAGTTGTCAGAAGTTTATTTCCAGTTCATTATTCCACACATTGCATTCTAGGAAATCGCCCAACCTATTTTTGTTAATTTTTTCCTCATAGCTGTAATGTGAATTTAATCTTTGTCACACGCGGTCAGATTGCTACGGTTTTGTCTGCATGCACTCTTTTGTGTAAGTTATTTGTCTGGAAATCCTCGTTTACATTACAAAAGACTTTGTGGAGTTGAGTTATTACTGTTTTTGTTGTTATTATTATTTTAGTGTTGTATAGCTTTTTAGTATGTAAGTATCACATTTTACTGTTGTTCCATCTGAAGAGGAGAGGATTCATAAAATGCTATGATGTGTCGAAAAAGAAGAAATTCAATAAATACGCTCTACCAGAAATTTTGTTAGACAGCTCTTTGACGGTTCTGATGAAAATGAGTCTCTTTGCCAGGTGATGAACCTGACAAAGAAGTCAATGAAATTGAAAATGAAACAAATGAAGATATATTAGGTGAATGTGAAAATAACCATTTTGTTGAAATGTCAGATTTTGATGTTATAGAGAAAATCCCGCTAAAAATCCACCAGGAAGCTGTTACAGTGCAGTTTTACAATAAAAAAGAACCTTTTTTTTAGTAAAAACCGAAAAATGCTGTGGTATACTGAACAAGGGAGGACAGCAAGAAGAAACATAATTCTCATGAGAATGGGTCATGTTCAAGCTACACTAGTGGTGACTAGTGATCTTAGGAATGAACAATTATGAGTTGTTTTTTTCAACAAAGACTAATTTTTTGCTAGTCTTATTTTACACTAGAACTTGTGTTATAAAGCCAATATTTTGTTCATCCACAATTTTTAGGATTACATATCTGAATTAAAACTTTCCTTATTTTCACTAAATATTATATAATTAATTTCATATTCTCATATGTAGGACCTACCATCACCATAAAATATTTTTTATGTTTAGGCGTTCAATTACTTTATTACAGAAAAATAATTCCGCAAACACCTCCCACATAATGAAAACAGTGGTCTAGTATACATTGCTTACACGTTTTAACAATTCAAAATATTTTTAGAAATATGGCGTTTAGAAAATATTGTACAATAAAGATTTCTGAAATTGTTTACAATCCATTTATATAGTATTTAATTGTGAGATCAACCAAATATAAAATAAAAAACCGTTTAAATTTTAAAGGGTTTTTATGCGGAATAAACCTACATGAGTGCCCATTTCCATTTAAAACTCTATGCGCTCCCTCGAAGGTCAATTTAAATCCACTGCTAGAAAGTAAAATTCCTGAGTTCAAAGAAAAATTGATAACTTCCTTCCATGACTTTCCTTGAGTCTATGTTTGCTGTGTTCTCATCTTTTAGCCCCTTCTATAGCAAAAACTTCAAATTAAAATTCCTCACTTGTACATCTGTAGATTATTTCTTAAATGGATTAAATATTTTGAAATGTTCTTCTTTGTTTTATTTTTGTTCTCTTTTTGTAAGATACTAACCATCTATTCTCTAGTCCTTGTTGAAAGTAGACTATCACTTATTGTTTTTGAGTTGTCTTGTTACTGCTCTCTATCCTCCCATATACCCTGTAAATAAAGGTAACGGAGTAGTGCGTGATGGGGTATGAGGTAGACTGCTTCATCACAATATATCCAGATCAAATCACTCTATTATCTTGGTTTATCTGGCATCCTGCTTACATGTGCTTAGGATATTTGTGTCAGTTTTAAATGAATTATTCTATGTTTTCTTGAACTTGTATACCTATATTTGTTTATTAAATAAAAAATTCAATTAAAACAATTACAAGCAAATTTCAATTAGCTTAAGTTTTACACATTTATTTAGAAAATACACTATGGTTACAACTCTGGCAAACTTGGTTAGATTCAACAAATTCAATGTATTCAATTAGTATGTTGATGACAATATAGTAAAGTCACTAATTCAACATTAAATGTGTCATAACATTGACAGCATTCAGTGCAAATGTGTAACAAAACAACTACAAATATCCAAATACTTTGATGGCTCTACAACTATAAATCTAGCTACAAGGTTTTTATGGAGTAGGGGAGATACACAGAAAATTAGCTCTTCTGATACTTACGGTAAAAGTGGTAAAAAATGATGTTTATCCTCACTACCCTCTAGTTTGCCAACAATATCCATAGCAGCAACACCAAAAGGCCTACGTAACAACTCTCCAGTAGGATGATGGGATTTACCTATACTAGATTTTGAACTTCGTTTACTCTCTTTATCAGGTTCCTTTGTTTCCATTCCACCAATACGAACTACATAGCATACTAAGTATACCTTTTCTCTACATAAATCTCTTGATCCTAAATCCTGAAACAATGAGAGATATTTGAATAAAATTACAAAATCTCTAAGACTTATTACGTGACTACTTTTCCTTTACTAAATTATTAAATTTTGCGCTATTACTAAATTATTAAATTTTGCGCTATTACTAAATTATTAAATTTTGCGCTATTACTAAATTATTAAATTTTGCGCTATTACTAAATTATTAAATTTTGCGCTATTACTAAATTATTAGATTTTACGCTATTACTAAATTATTAAATTTTGCGCTATTACTAAATTATTGAATTTTGCGCTATTGCTAAATTATTAAATTTTACGCTATTACTAAATTATTAAATTTTGCGCTATTACTAAATTATTAAATTTTGCGCTATTACTAAATTATTAAATTTTACGCTATTACTAAATTATTAAATTTTGCGCTATTACTAAATTATTAAATTTTGCGCTATTACTAAATTATGAAATTTTGCGCTATTACTAAATTATTAAATTTTGCGCTATTACTAAATTATTAAATTTTGCGCTATTACTAAATTATTAAATTTTGCGCTATTACTAAATTATTAAATTTTGCGCTATTACTAAATTATTAAATTTGGCGCTATTACTGAATTATTAAATTTGGCGCTATTACTAAATTATTAAATTTTGCGCTATTACTAGATTATTAAATTTTGCGCTATTACTAAATTATTAAATTTTGCGCTATTACTGAATTATTAAATTTTGTGCTATTACTAAATTATTAAATTTTGCGCTATTACTAAATTATTAAATTTTGCGCTATTACTAAATTATTAAATTTTGCGCTATTACTGAATTATTAAATTTTGCGCTATTACTGAATTATTAAATTTTGCGCTATTACTAAATTATTAAATTTTGCGCTATTACTGAATTATTAAATTTTACACTATTACTAAATTATTAAACACCATCAAACAACCACAATGACAACCAATACAAAAAACAATACATACAAATCCATCATTTAACACACACAAAATGCCTTATACTTCAGAAAACTCAATTACCAAATAGCATACAAAACAATGAACACATTTAAAAAAACACATACAGCCCTTTGAACAACAAACAGACAAATACAATCAATCCAATATATACAAATTAACAGGTAATGACTGCCCCAGCCTCTACATTGACCAAACTGGATCATTCAACACGAGATTCAAAGACAAAAAAAACATAAATCTGAAATCCAGCTACACAAAATATATACAAAACACCCAACACACAGTGCACATTATTGCTCAAGCGCACACATACACACACAAAACACACACATACACACCTATACCAAACCCCCTGCACACTCATAAATCATACGCCTGCAACCTTGAGCGATCGCCGCCAGTAGCAGGTTGGTTTCGTCAATGAAACAATTGTTTCAATACACTTCAGCAAGTAAATTAATAGTTTTCACTCAGTTACTCAATAACTACTAATGATGTATTAAATTTCTTTTAGATTATTAACATATACTATATTAGATTTCATATCTGCTGCCGCTTATAATAAAATGTTGATATAATGTTCAGTAATAGGAAAATAGAAGCTATTGCTTCTAAATTATGTGTAAAATGAAACCAATATATGACAAAATATTAAATATATATAAAGTTATATCTGACCTTAAAATTAATTTAATCATTTCTATTTTATTTAGTAAAGTACCAAATTACCTTACATATAAAGAAGGGTTTTCTAATGGTAATATAAAATATTGCAAAGTTTTCATACCTGTTTGTGTCAGTTAAATGTTTAAATAATGTTTAATGAAGTTTCTCTGCTGTTAGAATGTAATTATAAATGATTTAAACAACAAAGTGAAAACATTTATGGTTGAAAGAGGTTCAAAATGGACATAAGAAAGGAAAAACTTATCAATTCAATAGGCTTTAATAGTCTAAACTTAAAACATTATGCGAGTGAAAAGTGATCTATAGGTGACCAGTTCTTATTTTTTTAAATTATTACCTGCATATAAATATGTTTAAGATTAAAAAACTAAGAAACTGTATAATGTTTGGAAAAAGTCTAACACAATATTTTTAAAAAACTTTCCTGATTTTCAGTAACACTCTTTACAATAAACCCTTTACCAAATGAAATAAATCAATAAAAGAAGCAGTAAATTATATAAGAATTTAAAATCTTACATTAATGCAAAAAACTTTAAAAACCATAGTAGCTACTGAAGTGTTAAAAAAGATTTCAATGAAATGGGAGTTCCTGAAACACGAGAAGAATTAATATGGTAAAACTAGGAATATTTATAATAAAAATTAACTAAAGAATAATATCAAATTTAAACAAGAGTATCCAATTGAAATTATTGTTTATTAATTATACATCATTTAATGACTTCACATATAATTAATACAATAGAACTTGTATAATTCAAAGCTAAAGGGACCAACAAAAACATTCAAATTAACCAAAAATTCTAATCATGAAAGTTACTTACTTTAGCCAATGCCAGATCTTTGCATTTCTGCCATTCTCCTCCTAGCCTCCCAGTACAGACAATGCTGGCTTCGGTCTTCCACATTTTGCAATGCTGTGCAATTCCGAGGATGTGGGGCATCTATCTTTTGACAGTTGCACAGAGGGCAAATATCTCAGGCTGCTAATCCTATTTTATATAGGTGGGCTTGCAGATAGTCATGGCCCGTAAGGATTCTGAATCTGGCAACAGCTTCCACTCTAGGTAGGCTATGTGGTATTAGTACTGTGTGCGCCAGGCCCCTCCATATCTTTCCAGCGCTTATTTCATTTTTGGTTTCCCTTGTTTTTTCATTGATTGTAGATTCAGTCAGGCTTCATGCTGTCAATAGAGATATAGGATTGTCAGGCTGTGGCAAGGTGTTTCCTTTCTTCGCTAGCTGGCCTGCTCGTTCATTTCCTTCAATACTGACATGGCTAGGGAGCCATTGGCACACACTGTACCACCCTTCTTCAATCCTCCCTGCCAGGGCCTTTCCTCCATTCATTGTTTGTCCACAGTCGGTGGAGGTATTACTAGTTAGTGCAATTACAGCAGCCTGTGAATCCATGAAGAACACAACTCTTGCCAACTTTCCGAAGATCGAATAAAGTTTTTCGGCAGCTTGTACTATAGCCGCAATCTCACCGTCAAAGTTGTTGGCATTATTTCCAACAGGGCTGCAGCCCTCAAAGTGGTCGCTGTAACAGCCAGCACCAGATGCATGCTTTACCGCTGACCCATCGGTATATACGTAGATCCAGTTATCTTTACTGTATAGATCCGCAATCGTTTCCAAAGCAGCGGCCTTCAGGAAGTAGGGATCACTAATAGCCTTGGAGTCTTTGTGATTTAGAAGCGACAGTTTTCTCTCTGGTAAATGAAGAAAAAACCGTATAACAGGTTGGGAATTTAGATGCTTGCCCCAGTTTCAGGTTGTATTTAATTCCAAGTTTCTCTGCATAAATGAGTGGCGATATTTGTGTCTCGAGCCGCGATGTCGCAGGTTTATATTTGTCCCAGTATCTGTAATCGATTCTCTTTGCCCTCTCCCAGAACTTCAGTACTGATTTCTCCATGCGGCTTTGTAGTAGCTCCACTTCCGCTTGCAAATGCTTCGCAAATATTGGTGACGGTGTTGCTCCACCAGTTATTTTTCGCAATGTGTTGTTCTGGACAACCTCTAATTTCCTCAAGTTAACATCAGAAGAGAGAGCGATGACTTCAGAAGCATATTCCATAACTGGGCATACATAGGCTTTATAGGCTGTCGTCATCACATCCTGCCTTACACCTCACTTCGTAGTTGCCAGTCTCTTTAGCAGGTTATTTCTCTTTTGAGCAGAGCATAGATCGATAACTGATTCTCCCAATACCGCTTACACACCAAATCCTGTGATTTAGATCTGAACAGAGAAAATCACTAGTACGCTTGGAATTCGAACCCATATCCAAACTAATAACTTCGAATTAACCAAAAATTGTATGCTTTGATACTATATAAAATTCAACGGACCGACCCAAAATTCCAAATTATCGCCAAATTCAAATTAAACACATTAAAATTATCCAAGTGCTATCGTATTTGATTTTTTTTTACTTATAACATTATTTAAAAAATAAAAGTATTATACATGCATGAAAAGGATTGATATCATACATGAATATCAATTTGTTATTATAATTAAAAATTTTACAAGTGGAGGCTTTGATTTGTAAAACAAACGATTGTTTCGAAATGTGTCAGCAAGTAAGCCCTTACGTATTCACTTTGTTAAGCATTATTTAATTATAGTAATTATTAATTAAATAACATGTTAGATAATTTCATATTTGTCATAACTGTCTGAACAACAATGAAGTTTTTCGAATACTAAAAATTTTCAACTAGGTGTAGCTTACCGTAAAAAGTACTCTTAAGTTTTGTGACTGGTCCAAATCTCGAGGGTGTCCATCTTTACTCCATCTCACCACATAGTTTTCAGTAAATGCTTTGTTTTCTTTGCCATCATATAAAGTCATTAACAATTCTACATCGTCTGCCATCTTACAAACAAAATTCCTAACTGATACAAACAGAGTATGAGTCAACTGTTGAGTAGATGGAATAGATGATTCTTTGCTTACTGGTTCAGACTGAAACAATTACAGTAACAGTCAGAAATAAACAAAAGAGAAATTTAGAATTAATTTATAAATTAAAATTGTTTCAATATATTTTAAAATGCTTATCTTTAAAATACACTTTATTATTTTTTTTTTTTTAATCATGTCATGAAGAGGTAGATAGACAATATTTCTATTTTTGTCGGATTGATGATACATTAGTTTATGCTTGATGTATAATTTCGGTAACAAAAATTATATGAATAACAGTTAATCAAGAAAGGTTACGCAGAGAGGATCTAGCACAAATTGAAAATGAAACCATTTTGAAAAATGAATAAGCATGGAATTAAAACTAGCAGTCTAAGTCTGACTGCAACTATAGCTTTAAAATAAATTAATAAAACCAAATTTTTAAGTTAAGTTCACATATTTAACCAAAGGTTGTTCAAAGTCACTAGCTCATAACTTTAACCCCTAATGTTGCATGAATGTTTACTGATGTGTGGTTTAAGCTAAACACTTTAAATTTATAATTGAGGTCAATTTTAAAATCCCTCAAATATCGTTCACTTTCACTATACTCACCAACACATCCTAGAAAACATCCGTACTGTCAAAATGAATTATTTACAGTTTATTAATAAAGTGCGGTTAAACTTGAGGTTAAACTCAGTACTATCGTACTAACATTGACAATAGATTAAGACACAGCATTAGTAAGCTAATTTTAGCTGACTTTAGTAGCTTACTAATACTGACAACAAAACTAAGAAAGTATTGTCTTACTAATACTGGCAACAGACAGAGACACAGTATTGTCTTACTAATACTGACAACAGAGAGACAAAGTGCTGTCTAATGAACACTTACAACAGACAGACACACTACTGTTTTACTAAGACTAATTATTATTAATCACTTAAACATTAGTTTATGACTATCCGAACTTTGAATTTAGTAAATTTGTTAAAACTTACTAAGACAGAACGTTTTCGATCGCTATGTGCCGATCTTCATCAGTGTCTTCTGCTTGGAGATGTTGGGTCAAGCGGTGACGGTTTTAAAGGTAGGTTTTCGATAGTATCGAAGAGTATGTGTGATTTGTATTGTGTTTGTTCGTTTAATATGTTTGTACTTTGTGTTTTTGTGTGTCTGTAAATTTCATATTGTTTTAGTGTGTTGAGATGTGGTCCGTTTTTGTTGATGTGTAGGATTTCTAGGTTGTGGTAAATGTCTGTGTATTTGTGTCCTTTATCTTTTATGTGGTTGTAAAATGTTCAGTTGGTGTTCTGTTTGTGTTCTTCGACTCTTTGTTTAAAGCTGCGACCTGTTTGTCCAATGTAGAATTTGTTACATTGGCACATAGCGATCGAAAACGTTCTGTCTCAGTAAGTTTTAACAAATTTACTAAATTCAAAGTTCGGATAGTCATGAACCATTATTTAAGTGATTAATAAGATTCACCGAACGTAATGGACTACAAAATTCAAGACTAATTACTAGCTAAATTTGTACTTTAAGTGATTAACTTCGTGAATGAAAATTAATCTTGAAACAAAAAATTAATATAGTACATTCTACAATCAAGAGACCAAATTTTTCAAAACTAATAGTCTTAAAAATATAATTTAAGAATCTAATTTTCTTCTACTTTTTCTTAAATTGTTGATTAAATCAAGAAGATAAAATGACTTATCATGAAAAAAAATATTGTGTTATCATCTAGAAACATAAATTTGTATGAAATTGATCAAAATTAAAAATGTTTATACATACCACTGCCTTTTTTATCCTTTCTGATGCCAATTCATGATGCCAGTAAAGTTCTATTGTCGATGTTTGTTCAGGATTTAAAATATTTCCGTGTTCATCTCTAACCACCATATCAAGGCCAAGTAATCTGAAACATTTATGTTGATTGTTAGTTCATATAAATATTTCCATTTTACTCTCTCATGGCCATATGACAAATTGATCTTTATCAAGCAATAAAAGTATAGTAAAGTGTGCAGCATTAAAATTTGATGATTTTTATAAAGAAACTAGGGACTTGTAGGGGGAAATGTCCCTAAATTTACTTATAGGAGGATATCTACTAACTAGTAAGCAATAAAAAAACATATACTGTTTTAAGATTCGAATATACCCAAAGTAATTAAATGCAGTGATGTGACTAAGCAGTGATTTCACACTAACAGGTCAAACTGTAATTGCTACTTTGAAATAACTGCGATTTATAACCATGATTGTGATTCTTAACTGTGATTATCAGTTGCTATTAGTTATTGAGGTAAGGTAATGATTTACGAGTTGACCTTGTCAGTATGGTTGTTTTATATTAATTAATAATGTATGTGTGTGTGTGTGTGTGTGTGTGTGTGTGTGTGTGTGTGTGTGTGTGTGTGTGTGTGTGTGTGTGTGTGTGTGTGTGTGTGTGTGTGTGTGTGTGTGTGTGTGTGTGTGTGTGTGTGTGTGTGTGTGTGTGTGTGTGTGTGTGTGTGTGTGTGTGTGTGTGTGTGTGTGTGTGTGTGTGTGTGTGTGTGTGTGTGTGTGTGTGTGTGTGTGTGTGTGTGTGTGTGTGTGTGTGTGTGTGTGTGTGTGTGTGTGTGTGTGTGTGTGTGTGTGTGTGTGTGTGTGTGTGTGTGTGTGTGTGTGTGTGTGTGTGTGTGTGTGTGTGTGTGTGTGTGTGTGTGTGTGTGTGTGTGTGTGTGTGTGTGTGTGTGTGTGTGTGTGTGTGTGTGTGTGTGTGTGTGTGTGTGTGTGTGTGTGTGTGTGTGTGTGTGTGTGTGTGTGTGTGTGTGTGTGTGTGTGTGTGTGTGTGTGTGTGTGTGTGTGTGTGTGTGTGTGTGTGTGTGTGTGTGTGTGTGTGTGTGTGTGTGTGTGTGTGTGTGTGTGTGTGTGTGTGTGTGTGTGTGTGTGTGTGTGTGTGTGTGTGTGTGTGTGTGTGTGTGTGTGTGTGTGTGTGTGTGTGTGTGTGTGTGTGTGTGTGTGTGTGTGTGTGTGTGTGTGTGTGTGTGTGTGTGTGTGTGTGTGTGTGTGTGTGTGTGTGTGTGTGTGTGTGTGTGTGTGTGTGTGTGTGTGTGTGTGTGTGTGTGTGTGTGTGTGTGTGTGTGTGTGTGTGTGTGTGTGTGTGTGTGTGTGTGTGTGTGTGTGTGTGTGTGTGTGTGTGTGTGTGTGTGTGTGTGTGTGTGTGTGTGTGTGTGTGTGTGTGTGTGTGTGTGTGTGTGTGTGTGTGTGTGTGTGTGTGTGTGTGTGTGTGTGTGTGTGTGTGTGTGTGTGTGTGTGTGTGTGTGTGTGTGTGTGTGTGTGTGTGTGTGTGTGTGTGTGTGTGTGTGTGTGTGTGTGTGTGTGTGTGTGTGTGTGTGTGTGTGTGTGTGTGTGTGTGTGTGTGTGTGTGTGTGTGTGTGTGTGTGTGTGTGTGTGTGTGTGTGTGTGTGTGTGTGTGTGTGTGTGTGTGTGTGTGTGTGTGTGTGTGTGTGTGTGTGTGTGTGTGTGTGTGTGTGTGTGTGTGTGTGTGTGTGTGTGTGTGTGTGTGTGTGTGTGTGTGTGTGTGTGTGTGTGTGTGTGTGTGTGTGTGTGTGTGTGTGTGTGTGTGTGTGTGTGTGTGTGTGTGTGTGTGTGTGTGTGTGTGTGTGTGTGTGTGTGTGTGTGTGTGTGTGTGTGTGTGTGTGTGTGTGTGTGTGTGTGTGTGTGTGTGTGTGTGTGTGTGTGTGTGTGTGTGTGTGTGTGTGTGTGTGTGTGTGTGTGTGTGTGTGTGTGTGTGTGTGTGTGTGTGTGTGTGTGTGTGTGTGTGTGTGTGTGTGTGTGTGTGTGTGTGTGTGTGTGTGTGTGTGTGTGTGTGTGTGTGTGTGTGTGTGTGTGTGTGTGTGTGTGTGTGTGTGTGTGTGTGTGTGTGTGTGTGTGTGTGTGTGTGTGTGTGTGTGTGTGTGTGTGTGTGTGTGTGTGTGTGTGTGTGTGTGTGTGTGTGTGTGTGTGTGTGTGTGTGTGTGTGTGTGTGTGTGTGTGTGTGTGTGTGTGTGTGTGTGTGTGTGTGTGTGTGTGTGTGTGTGTGTGTGTGTGTGTGTGTGTGTGTGTGTGTGTGTGTGTGTGTGTGTGTGTGTGTGTGTGTGTGTGTGTGTGTGTGTGTGTGTGTGTGTGTGTGTGTGTGTGTGTGTGTGTGTGTGTGTGTGTGTGTGTGTGTGTGTGTGTGTGTGTGTGTGTGTGTGTGTGTGTGTGTGTGTGTGTGTGTGTGTGTGTGTGTGTGTGTGTGTGTGTGTGTGTGTGTGTGTGTGTGTGTGTGTGTGTGTGTGTGTGTGTGTGTGTGTGTGTGTGTGTGTGTGTGTGTTTGTGAGTGGGCACTTGTCGGGAGTTTCGTCTGCAAAGCGAGCGCATTGTGGGGTCGCCAATTTTTGTGGGGAGTCCCCAAAACGCCACCTATGGTTTTAATAGCTGAAATTAGTTTATCTATATGTCTTATCATCAGAAAACATGTTTATTTTAATTTTTGAAGCCGACCCCACAACGTCATTATTTTGCATACGACTGTTTTTCGCACACCTCTGAACGCTTTCTAGTTTTAGCACCACAGAGCGCTAGTGTCGCCAAAAAGTGTGTACAGTGTGTACTTTTACTCGTGGGCGAGCTTTTATGAGGAACTGGAATTTACACACACTTCTTGTTCGTGGTACGTTTAGGGGATTTTTTGTATGACACACTTCTTGTGGAGAGTGTCTTGTGACGACTTCAGACACATAGCCGACGCTAATATCTTTACACTAAGTAGTTGTTACAAAGCCACAAATCGTATTGCCAAAGAGTCTATTCAGTTTATTCTTTATAAAATCACAAATACCAGAATAATTGTTTTAACATATATTTATTATATATCACTGAACACTTTTCTGAATATATTTAATTATTTGGGCTTAATATCTTCTATTTTGTTACATTTTTTATGTTAAAGATAATTGTCTTAGCCAGTTACAAACATTTTTACCACGTAGTATATCATTATTATATTATTTTTGAATTTTTTGTAATTATAGTTTACAATTTTAGGGTTGATTTTTAAACATTGCATGCAAACTATAATTAGGCCTATATTTTTCAGACAAAATTTTGTTTTTATATTACTTTGCATATATATTTTTGCATTAAGGCTAACTGAAATGTTTTGAAAGGTGATATAACTTGGTTCTTTTCTTTCCATTACTGGAAATAATAAACATCTGTTTAGAAACAAAACTTCATAAACTTGAAAACATATTTTACTGTATGGAACATGATTAATCTATTTATAAATAAATTTGTGGTTTTATTCACAATGTATTCCCAAATATGTGTGTTTTAAAAAAAATTTAAAACGTGATTAAGAATATTCATGTACAAAATCCTTTATCTATTATTTATGCCGAGCTACTTGAAACGTACGAACAAAGGTCTGAATGTCAACGGCCACAAATTCCGAAACGTGACACACATTTTGGGAAATAAACTAAATTGTAGTGAGAAATAAATGTAGCCTGGCTTCGTGTATATATTGAAGGAGATGTCATTATTCGGAACTAAAAACGTTATAAATAGACGTTAAGAGCGCTGACCCAAACACGGAAATAAATTAAAGAATTAGTTTGATTTTTTAATAACAGTAAGATATTACAAGTTGTAAGTTAGAGTTTGTAGTAGCAACACTCACTGATGATGATGACTTTGTCATTGTAACTCGTTTGAGTAAATAAATGATTAATTTGTAAATCTAGTATATGTGCTTTATTTGCTTTTATTTGATAATGTTTAAAGTAAACTAAACTTTACTATTGCAAAATAATTATTCATTGTACACGAGCTACACAATTTCGTTCCTTTTTAATTTAAAAGTTTTGGTTTTTTTAATAAGTCGTAATTGATGGGAGAAATAGAATTTCAATTCTACAGAGAATTGTAAGAAGAAATTTACGGTTGCTAAAAATGATAAAACTGGAAATTTTAGATGTAATTATAAGTATTAAAGATTTTGTAATTCCCGATTAGAAATAGCATTTGAGAGTAACAGGAAGTAAATATCTGTAGTGAAATAATAAATTAGGGAAAAAAATAGAAAATTCCAAGATATAATTGTTTAATTTTAGTTAAAAGAAAACATTTGTGAATGCTAAAAACTTTTATTAATAATTTCTGGATGGAAAACATCTTACAATAAATTCAACATAATCGTAAACATATAAATTGTACAAAATGTAGGCTACTTCTCGACTGCTAAATTCTTATCTAACAGAAGCCGGATACCTGTCGGGCAAATAACTTCAAAATTCACGTTTAAGTCTCATTTTTCCTTAATACCAGTATATAGCTTGTACTCCTGACCAAAGAAGGAATGTCCGAGTGTGACAGTTATCTTGTCATATCAGATAGACATGTGTAAACAAACGTTGCCTAGTGGTTCCAAGATAAAGGCAAGACAGACACAGCAATTCTGCAGATCATGTCTTATCACTTACATATACACGTATATCTGCAAACCTATCTTGGAAAGGATTTGCTTCTATACTCATGTTGAGCCGCTACTATATTTGTTTATTTATATGTTTAGTGTATACAAATAAACATTAAGTATTAATTTATTGCAGTAAATGTTTTAGACTAAACGTGTATGTATTAGATTTTAGTGACCATATATGTGTACATATATTTATACATGTGTAAACAATATGCAATGTTAAAATATTGTAAAAATATACGATAACTGAATATTGTATATTGTAACATACTAACCATCCATTTTACATTATTAATATATATGTAAACTTATCCCTACTTCCATCTTATGGTTTAATAAACACAAGACGTTTGTACGGTTTGAGATGACAAAGAAACGCATTTCCCGAAACAGTCTTCCTCTTTATAGAAAAATATGTTTTATACAAATTGTTTATCTATCACTATATGTTAATGTGTAAATCTTATAAAATTTAGGTAATTTCTTCTGAAAAAGAAAGGTCAAAACGAGTAAAATGTATAGATTTGAAAATAAGATAATGATCACAACCGACGGCGGTATCACAATAGAACTAAAAATTTGGTTTCTGTTTGTGATGATATGCTCAAAAGGCAACACATACTCGCAAGGTGCCCAGTAGCTATGGTCTATCAGTAGACCAACACATATTTTGACAACATATGTGTTACATACAACATAAATGTTGAATTAATAACATTAATTTATTTTTAACTATATGTGTCCTAAAATTAGGTTAATTAGAGCTTAGCTCTAGAGTGAGAACTTATTTCACTCTAAATCTTCATACACACTAGTTTAGTAAAACATATCGACTAGTTTCGACGACGTTTTCATCAGTGATAGGCTACTACTAACAAATTTCATAAAGCCACGTCAATATAAATTGTGTGTAGGCTTCGTATCGTACAACTATAAAACAAACCAAATAATACATTTAAAACTCAAACAATAAATATTTTCTAATCTACAGAACTCCAAACTCCTTACTCACGAGAGTTATCTATTTTACATTAGTATTTTTTGTATCATCAATATACAGGCAATACTATTCCGCACGTGTACTTCTGTGGTAAATTTATCAAGGGAAAGAATCAATTAAGATCCAAATACATCGTCGACATACAGGGTCCAAACCTGAGGAAGAAATTTCTTTGTCTCTTTAGCATTGCTCTTAAACTTGCTCATTAAAAAAAGGCCAAGAAATCAGCTTGTGAGAAATCGGAAATTTACAGCGTCAAATGTGCGACGGAGTATATATTAGTCAAAGAGGATATAAGTCAATTTCAAACATTTTCTCTTATTATTGTATTAAATCTTTCTCCTGGTTTTCATTTTTTATTAATTATGTTCCATTTTTTTTAATAGCTACAAATAAAAATGAGGAAGTGACTGAAGAAGCAGTTTAAAAAATCGCCATAAAAAAGCTCCTTGTTTTACTATGTATACAGATTACTGGTAAAAACTAGCGATGTCGATCTTATTGTTAGTGTAAAAGAAGATGCAAAAGGTTTTGACTGTTTTTTAGGTTTTTCAATTTTTTTATTTGTGTATTTGTTTTATTAACTGATTTTTCATCAATTAACACAATTTTTTATAGTTAGTATCAATTAATTTTACATTGAACGTAAGGTTCATACAATATCATACAATATTGTTTATGATACCATATCAAGCAAATTGTTTTAAATAAACTAAAGTCTAAACCTCTCCAAGGTGAAAGCCTCAACCTGATCACGGCATTTTGTGGCCCCACAGCCCAATGTTGGTATAAAAGTGCCCACAATATAATCTACGGGCGATGATCACTATATTAAAAGTATTCTCATTGCGCATGACGCAGATCTGGCTTCCTGCACTCAAGCATTTTCGTCTCTTTCTTTCGATTCGTAGGTTAAACGTGAATCACTAAGGGCAGTGGGTATTGAATAACCCTCCGAAAGATTTGGAAAGGTTGTATTTATAATAAAACAACACCAATAGTTTTGTTCGATATAATGTACTCTTCTCTCAAGTAAAGGAAAATAGTTATATATATTTTCTATGACTTTTGAATATAACCAATTTCTCCCAATGTTGAAATATTTATATATAGATGAAAACATTATTTGTTTCTGTCATTTACTTAAACCTCTGATTTCCTATATTTTTGTCTATTTATCTCTTTAATGTAAGCATAGAAATTAACACTTAGTAGACATATGCTGGGCACATTAAATGGTAACATGAATGCAATGATACGATATTGTAACAATATACTATTCGTTTCTATTGGATATTGCAACATACTAACCCCAGAGTACAATAGTATTGCAACTTTAGATTATGGAAAACTCTCCATACTCCCATCCTATTCTTGAAAAACAAGATGTATTATTGCACTATCAAAATGACACCGAAGATTTACTTCTGCGTTATTCGTTTAATTTAATTGTTTAACATATTACCAGGATTGTTCGTGTTGAGTTTGTTGTAGATCCATCTTCAGTGCTCCGCCCCAGAGGCCTAGGGGGGTTCAAAAACCGTTGTATATAAGTATGTGTGTTGTATGTATGCTATTGACGCCTAAACCGCTGAACTGAAGTTACCGAAATTTAAAGGGATTATTTAACATTTTCGTAGGATGGGTCATGTGCATTTTGGTGTAGATCCAACCACAGGTCTCTGCCCTAGAGGCTTAGGATGGTTCAAAAACTGATGTATATATGGATATATCTTAAGAACTCCTAAACCCCTATACAGAAGGTGATGAAATTTAAAGGGATTATTTAACATATTCGTAGGATGGGTCATGTGCATTTTGGTGTAGATCCATCCTCAGGGCTCTGTCCTAGAGGCTTAGAATGATTCAAAATCTGATGCATATATGGATATATCTTATGAACGACTAAACCCCTGTACGGAAGTTGATGAAATTTAAAGGGTTTATTTAACATACTCTTAGAATGGTGCGTGTGAATTTTGGTGTAGATCCATCAACAGGGTCTGCCCCACAAGCTTGGGATTTTTCATAAGTGATGTATGTATATATGTGTGTATGTAATATCTTATGAACGCTTAAACTGGAGAGCAGTAGTTAATGAAATTTGGAAGGATTGTTTAACATACTCTCAGGATGGTTTGTGTGAGGTTTGGTGTAAATCCATCCACAGGATGGTTCAGTGTACAGCCTTCAATAATTCTTATGTTAAAATGTATATCTATACTAGCGTCACTTAAATTAATTTAATAAATTACAAACACTATGTAAAAATAAAAATACAATAATAATTATTTTAAACTCTTTGATATTACTAAATTCTATGTAAAATTACTGCTATCACACTTATTGATGCTAAACGTAGGATCGCCGATATTATTCCTGCGAAATTTCATTCCACCATAGCTGTCCAACGTAGCCAGTATAAGCAAAAAAAACTGACACCCAACACAATCCTAGCAGAAATCAGAGGTGGCAAGTTCAAAGGAGAGATGGTCTTAATCCCATGAGTACCGATGATTTCAACAGATTTGCCTACTGATTACAAACAACTACAATTTCCTTTGCGACTTTCATGTGCGATATCGATAAACAAGACACAAGAACAATCATTGACCCTTGTTGGACTAAATTTGGAACATTCGAGCTTTTACCATGGATAGATTATATGTTGTGTTCTCACGTGTCGGGACACCTGAAATTTATATGTTTATACGCCTAATGAAATGAAGAAAAACGTTGTCTATCCTCTACCATTGCAGTAAGTGAAATATAATTATTTAGATGATATATATATATATATATATATATATATATATATATATATATATATCACTTTCACTCTATGTACTTAAAGAAGAATCTTACTTGGTATTCATGCGAGTTAACTTTCAAAGATTGATAGAAGATTGACAATGAAGATACTATCAATCTTTGAAAGCCAACTCGAATAAATAACAAGTAAGTTTCTTGTCTAAGTACATATAGTGAAAGTGATAAGTGAATACAAGAAAACAGTGCTTCAAAGTTTTATATATATATATATGTCTTTCTTAGTATTTATTCGAGTTGACTTTTAAAGATTGATAGTATCTTCATTGTCAATCTTCTATCAATCTTTGAAAGTTAACTCGCATGAATACCAAGTAAGATTATTCTTTAAGTACATATAGTGGAAGTGATATATATATATATATATATATATATATATATATATATATATATATACACACACATATATATATATATATATTCTTGATATTTAGCGTTATCCATTGTTTTTCCGTTGCACTGACTTTATGAAGTTAATATATTACTATTGTAAGTAATTTTATCCACCATTAAGTGCAATAATTTTACCTTGAGTGATTATTCAAGGTAATCACTCAAGGTAAAATTATTGCACTTAATGGTGGATAAAATTACTTACAATAGTAATATATTAACTTCATATATATATATATATATATATATATATATATATATATATATATATATATATATATATATATATACACCATTACCGAGCGCACGTTGCTGCTCCCGAAAAATTTGCAATAAGAAAAGCAAATCAATAGTCTAAATAATTATATTTCAAACCACTGAATCTTTATTGAAGTTATTGAAAATTTCAGATATTGTTTAACATACACCCAGGATAGTTCCTATGAAATATGTTGTAGATCCATCCAGAGCCGCTTAGGATAGTTAAAAAAAAAATTTATGTGTGTAATTATGTATGTATCTTATGCACGCCTAAACCACTAACATAAAGTTACTGAAATATTGAGGGATTATTTAAATATTCCCAGAATGATTCGTGTGAAGTATGGTGCAGATCAATCCACAGGGTTTCGCCCCAGATGCTTAGAGCCTCCGCACACTGGTGGATTATTGACTCTCGTCTTGTGCGATTCTGCGGCTCGGGAGTCTGCCATCCGCACATTGGTCGACTTCAGTTGGTATCCGTTGGTGCCGGTTTGCATCGAAGTACCCGAGTACTACAATCAACGAACATAACATTTACCGATAATTACAAAATTCGGTAAAAATTAGTAAAGCACAAAAAAAGAAGGAAGAAAATGACATTATAATTACCTCCATGACGTAGAATCGCGCGATTCTCTCCATAAATCCCGTGCACTACCGATCGCACGAGACGAGGAACTCAGGGGACGAGGAACTGCTCGGTTTTGACGACCACAAAACGCCCTGTCTGGGGACCCCAATGCCCCGACGTAGGAGGTTGAGTGAGGGGAGAGACGAACGTGATTTTTCACGAGTCGACGACTTCCAGCGTCGACCCGTGTGCGGCGGCTCTTAGGACTGTTCAAAAACCGATGTATGTATGTGAGTATGTATCTTATCTCTAAACCACTGAACAGAAGTTAATGAAATTTGAAGGGATTGCTTAAAATATTCCTAACATGGCTTGTGTGAATTTGATGTAGATTTAGTAGTCCACTCTAGAGCCGTAGGATGGTTTAAAACCGACTTATGTTTGTATGTGTGTATGTAAGTATGTTATGGACGCATAATCCGCTGAACAGAGGTTATTAAAAAAATGGAGAGATTGTTTCACATATTTCCAGAATGGTTCGTATGAGGTTTGGTGCAGACCCATCCACAAAATCTCGACCCAGAGGCTTAGGATGGTTCAAAAACCGTCGTATGTATGTATTTATCTTAAGGACGGCTCTACAGCTGAACAGGAGCTAATGACATTTGGAAGAATTGTTTAACATATTTCCAGGATTTTTCCCTTAACGTTTGGTGGAGATCCATCCATAGTGCCTCGCCCCAGAGGCTTATTATGGTTCATTGTACAGCCTTTCAAAAGTCTAATTTTTACTTGTGTATCCATACTACCGTTACTTAAATAATCTCTATATTTATATAAATGTTTGTATGTGTGTATGTATGCATGAGCCTAATGCGTTACTAAACCTCTGATCCGATTGTCATGAAACTTTGGGAAAGTGTTAAGTAAATTCCTGGAAAGGTTTTTAGCGTAGTAAATATCAGGGGGTGGTATCCAAGGGGGAACAGGGGCGACGTGAAACCCGCAAGCCAATTAGATTCAGGAAAAAAATATTAACCCAATAAACGTATCGGTCTTTTTCTTCTATATACAGTATATATATATATATATATATATATATATATATATATATATATATATATATATATATATACATTTTTTTGTGTTTTTTTTAAATGTTTTTATGTTTGTATGTATGAACCTTATGCGTTACTAAACCATTGATCCGATCGCCATACAACTTTGGTAAAATGTTGAGTACATTCTGTACCCAAATGTGATCCCTAAACTAACTAATCTTAGCAGAAAAATATTAACCTATAAAATGGCGCTATTTTTTAGCAAAACTTCTTCCCGACGACATAATTGTTTTCAACGCGTATTTTTAAAGTACCGAAGTAGTATACAATAAGGTTTTCTATTTTATCCTATCCTAAGACATTTCAACGAATTCATTCCAAATTTTGGTACCTAATTCATCAAAATAAAATTATTTGGACCTAATTTTGAAAATCCATGCTTCTCACATTAACAGCTGTATGTGGCATTTATTTGTGTTAGCGCCAGATAGAAAAGCCAAAAATATTGTATATCCAAGTAAACTTCAAGAAATAACATTCAATCAAGAACTTTTATTGTCACACTTTCCTCAATTGACTAGTATATAAGTTCAGATATTATTATTTTAATAAAATACTAAATTAAGTTCAGCTAATGATAACACGCTTTTCATTGACATTTAGGATTTTAGATATTTCTGCTACAAAATAATCTATATTATTTTCTGCGTGGATGCTGGTTTAACGGATAAAAATAGTATTTGTTTTCATTTTTATAAAAATAATTTCAATACAATTTTATAGCTCTTTGTGTTTAGAAGTAAAGAAAAAATATATTTAATGGTATATATTGCGTAACTTTATTGTGTCAGAAACTAAAAGCATTTAATGTCATACGCCTATCCGTTTAAATTGATCACACAAATGTAACCTACTTTGGCCTCATCTATAAGTCTTGCAGATGAAATAATCTAGCCCAACATGTTATCGGGCTTACTAGACATTATCTTGACTTCTTATGTTCACAGACGTAAACACCGATGGGTTAAGCACTTATGAAAATGATGACTCTGTTCGATAATAGTCAGGTAAAAGCCTCACAACAAACCATGCACAAGTGAGTGTGCACGCCGAGACTGCGTCCTCGGAATGAATCTATTTCACGTGAATGTAAATTTCAAATTACATGACCGAAGAAGTTGTGCATTTGCTAATAACAATATTTAACAACTACATCCAAAATTTCATGTTGATTACTTCACTAGATCTAAGAGTACCCACAAGAGGCGTGTAGTGTTTGCGTCCGGCCAAGTGTCCACAAACACGTATAGGTGTGTGTGTGTGTGTGTGTGTGTGTGTGTGTGTGTGTGTGTGTGTGTGTGTGTGTGTGTGTGTGTGTGTGTGTGTGTGTGTGTGTGTGTGTGTGTGTGTGTGTGTGTGTGTGTGTGTGTGTGTGTGTGTGTGTGTGTGTGTGTGTGTGTGTGTGTGTGTGTGTGTGTGTGTGTGTGTGTGTGTGTGTGTGTGTGTGTGTGTGTGTGTGTGTGTGTGTGTGTGTGTGTGTGTGTGTGTGTGTGTGTGTGTGTGTGTGTGTGTGTGTGTGTGTGTGTGTGTGTGTGTGTGTGTGTGTGTGTGTGTGTGTGTGTGTGTGTGTGTGTGTGTGTGTGTGTGTGTGTGTGTGTGTGTGTGTGTGTGTGTGTGTGTGTGTGTGTGTGTGTGTGTGTGTGTGTGTGTGTGTGTGTGTGTGTGTGTGTGTGTGTGTGTGTGTGTGTGTGTGTGTGTGTGTGTGTGTGTGTGTGTGTGTGTGTGTGTGTGTGTGTGTGTGTGTGTGTGTGTGTGTGTGTGTGTGTGTGTGTGTGTGTGTGTGTGTGTGTGTGTGAGTGTGTGTGCAGACTTCAAATTTTTAAATAATCCACCACGATAATTGCTGTGAGAGCAGCAATTGCGCTTATGTGTAGCGTCACCATGTTGGAACCAATATGCTTATAAATGAGATAATCTCTAGTATCAGTAATTTTCAAGTATTGAAAGGTAATCTTTAGAAATTACTGTAATTATAAGCCCTAATTAGGAAGCTTTCAGATTACTTTCTGACCAATAATGGAAATTCTGTTCAAAGACATGATCAGAGATGAGAAAATATTAGATACGAATACGTATTCACTTAGTTATGTATTAATTAATTATATTTACAAAAGTGCTTTAAAAAAATTCTTCATTAGCCCAAAATCAGTGCAATATCGAAGTTGAGAAATTAAAAGCAAACTATTATATTTTCACCCTAGATTCTCAAACATTTTACACCTATTTTCAAACCTTTTTGAGCCCATCCTGTTGCTAACCTTTTTCAAAACAAATATTAAAAAATACTAAATAAGCTCTAAATGTATATTGTAATACATTTTTTTTTTGTTATGAAATGTTTAGCTAAACACAGGCAACTTATATTATTTGTAAACACGCTTGTAATTCCAAACACTATTTAATACCATTACTTGTAGATCTAGGTTTAACAGACAAGTAACAATGATCTCCGACAACAACTTGGTACATTTCAGTTGTATTACTACCATGCTTCCAGATTCAAAATTTTTTAACATTCCATGAACCTTCAATGAATTACGCCTTCGTTTATTGTTTTACTAATTCTCAATACCATTAATGTAATTTCACACATTGTCATTGATAGTTTTCTTTAAAAATTTACTATTCAAATTTATCATAAACAAAAACATGTGTACTCTAAAACAGATAAAACATGTCTAAGTGAATTACATTGAATCGGAATTCGTAAGAAAAAGTTAACATGCGTATTTGTACAAAATCGTCAGAAGTAAACAATCGCCATGATATTATGGGTGTGGTTAGTTTGCTCCAATGTGTTTGTGCGAATTCTTATGAAGTCGTATGCCTAGTTGTATCAGAACAAAATACTTGTTTTTTCGTCAAATTTCTCACGAGCGAATAGCTGTCATCGTTTTAATTGACAATGGATTCTGAGCATCTAATAACACTTGTTGAGGAAAGGTGTTCACTTTGGGACCATAATCTATAAATATACTTTGAAAAAAATTAATAAAAGTAAAACATGAAATATGCTTTTGTTGGCATTAGTTTTTCCTTGACACTATTCAAAATGTAGCCAAATGTAGAAAGTGTGATGTGGGTACATTCGAAGAACTTTTGTTCATCTCTTCTAAGCTCATCATATAATCTTGCAAAATCGCCATTATCAGCTCTTGAATCATAAAATTCTTGAACCCACTCACGTCTGTTGCAAATTTCCACCAAATCATATCTTAGTGCAGGTTAATTCAAAATATAGTTATCACATACAGCAGGCGTCGACTTTTACAAGTGATAGATCGTACGATTTCACAAATGTTGAATTCCACACCATTCGAAGAAGTCTCACAATTCTATACTAAAGATTGTGTACAACCACTTTCTTTACGAATTCTGATGCAATATAACCTCAACCTAAAGCTGCTAGTACATAATTCTTTCCCTTTAATATTGAAAAATCTAAGAACATGCTAGAACTATCTGAACTTACTTATTCCCAACATCAATTTTGGAAGTAACAAGTTTTTTAACTTGCTTCAATTCATCGACAGGAAGTGTTCCAGACAATATTTGACTGCGACATCGTATTAGTTCATACATTCGATGCTCTATTTTTTTAAAGTGTTCACTATGTGTCTGAAAATATTAAATAATAAAATATTATTTTTAAAACATTATACATTAATAAATTAATTAATGGTTTTGTAAACAAACCCTAAACATTACAACCACTAGTATTTTATTTGCATTTATGTCATTTTTTAGTATCAAATAATGATATACTGATACACAAGGTTTATTTAGAAAGTAAAGTAACAATATTTTTAACATTTCAAGGACTACTACCTATAACTGTGATCTTCGCCTGGAGACCAGGGGTTTTGCAACACTTTCAAAAATACACTGTAACAGCTACAATAATAGTAGACAAAACTTCTTTCCCTAATTTAAACAATGTACTTTTATCTAAACATCTATAAAGGACGTCTACAATCTAGCGACGAAAATGTGTATTAAAATAGTCAATATGTTTTCTGTATACAACAAACTATGGCCAGAACCCGTATTAGTTATTTTAAATACATGTAAACCTAACTACGGGCTATACCTGTCGTGGGTCTGTAATTAACTGCGCAACGAGCATAGCCCATCCTAAGTCTTCAATGTATTAAGGCATGGATCATAATTTCAGAGTTAGCAGCACTGTCTAACTACATCTTGAATAAACTCGTAGGATGAAGATGTATCATTGCCTCATTGGCTAGTACTGTTATTGTCATGAATTCTATCGCTCTCATTATTCAATGAAACTGCCAATATATATCTTGGTTATAATTGATGTTTTTACATAATATTGTACAGCTTTATAAAGTCAATAGACTTACAACTACTACAACACTGCAATAGATATGGACAGCCAGAGGCTCACAGCACAAATAAGCACAACTCACAGCAAGGAAACGGGAAGAGGAACTTGGATAAATTAATATAAAAACATTAAACACTTCGATAAGAAATGCACAAACTAACAGAGCCGAGAGAACCGTAAGACAACTAAATCAGCGTTTCAGAATATAATTAAAGGAAAAATCATAGAAAATGGGAATTCCTATTGGAAGATGTACAAACAATAATCAATTAAATATTTCAAGAAACTGAAAATCATAGAAAATGGGAATTCCTATTGGAAGATGTACAAACAATAATCAGTGAAACATTTGAAGAAACTATCAGAATCACACCACATGAAGCACAGTTCGGAAAAAAGCCAAATATAATATGGAACAAATTTATAAAAATGCCAGTAAGTGATAAAGGCAAAATCAACGACACCACAAAAACATATTTACAAATGAAAAAAAGAGAGAAAAATGCGCCAAGAAGTTTATTGAAGAAAACCAATTAACGGAATATGAGGTAGAAGATTTAGTATTGGTAAGGGCACTAAACACATCTAATTAGAGAAAGGAATTTACAGGAAATTTTTGGAATTATTCAAAGGACCGTATCGGGTAATTGAATAATCTGGGAAGTCAAGCTATCTAGTTGTCTATAGAAAATAATATTGTTAAAGGTAAATTTAATGTTAGAAATTTAAAAGGGTATATTAATCCCATAATAGTGGATTAGATATAAATAAACTTTCAAGTCACATCTGTTAAAACTGTTAGATATAATGAATGTTAAGTATATTGTCTAACAAATAAGAGTGTTAGTCAGTAAGCTTGTAAATCTTAAAAGGGGACAGACAGGTTGCAGGTTAACTGTACGAAGACTTTTGTAGAAGAAAATAAAAAAGATTACTCTCATGGGAAGCTAAGAAATAGCTCTTATGAAAAAGACAATTAAAATGGAATTTATGTCTAGAGGTAGGAAGGAGATATTTAGCAATTGAACTTTCTGTATCAAATATTTATGATTAAGTTATTGAAATAGGTATTTAGAAAAACAAACTGTTTAATTAACCACGTATGGTAAGATACAAAAATATTATTATTATGAAATCAGGGTTTAAACAATTATTTTATTTATTCAAATATTTTAAAAAATTTGTTTATTGATATTTACAGTTAAAAAAAAATTTGGGGGATAAATTATAATGTTAAATGTATGAAAACATTATTATAAGCAAGCTAAGCAAAAATTTAGTTATTTTTTAAAAGTTACTTATTTTATACGGTAGTTTACTTCAAACTTTTACAAAATAACAACTAGTTTGAAAATACTGACGTACAAATTTCAAATTTGATTGTTAGAAGTCAAAACCTCTGTTCATTGGCTAGAAAATTTAGCAGAAACATAAAACGATACGTACCATACAGTCAGGCAATCAGGGGTAAGAGAATCTGTTCTAATGATAGGGAATTGGAAGATTTTAATAGAAAGATATCAACAGCCTTCCAGAGAAGATGATACCCAAAAAGACTCATTGAAAAGCAAATTCATTCAGCACAATCCTCGGTTCGCCCCAAACCACAAACAGAACAAAATAAACTGTCTTTAATAACAGACTACCATCCTGCTCTACATAAACTCAACAAGATATTGAGAGATGGCTTCAAAATTCTTCAAGTTTCCGTCCACACCAAACATTTTTCACCGATCCACCCCAAATTTGGTGCAAGCAACCTCCCAACTTGAAAAACATCCTAGTACATCCTAAACTACCAGACCCTGATGCAGAGAAACCACACAAACTTCCTCATGGCTCCTTCCCATGCAATAGACCTAGATGCAAGACGTGTCCAATACACCCCCCAGCAAATAGTTTCAACAGCCAAACAACAAAAATGGTCTTCAAAATACAGGGTCATCATAATTGTACATGGAAAAATGTCATATACCAGTTACAATGTAAATTTTGCTCAGCACAGTACATAAGCCTGACCACGGATGGTTTGAATATCAGAATGAATGGCCACAGACATGATGTTAAAATTATGAATATGGATAGGCCAACAGATTAACATGCTGCGAGTCACAACATCACAACTTTTGATGACTGCTATACCACAAAAATAATTAAAGCACTCCCCCCTGATTATAATCCCTCAGAACTGAGAAGATGGGAACTATCATACCAATGGTATACCAACTCCAGAGAATCCCCTAACCTCAATATCAGATAAATCCATTCACTTTTTTCCCTAATAGCCTCATTAGACGTCTCCAATCTCTTTTACCCTGACAGACTTAAATAAACTATAATCACTCATACGCTCATGGAAACAATACATATATCTTTAATCTGTGCATCTGTGACATCTGATTTCTACACAATCTGTGATTACAACTTTTACCTCATTTTATTTCATTCTCTCATATTTCTTTTTGTGTTTTCTCTTTGATTGACAAAGACCACTGTGTGGTTGAAATATTTTATTGGTTAAGTGCTTGTATGTGTTTCTATTTCAAGACTACAGAGTGGACTCTTACCAAGATAAATCTGTCAGTCTCCTAGTCCAAAAAAATTTACATAATCTTTACCAACCAAAACTAACCTAAAAAAAAAAAAAAAAATATATATATATATATATATATATATATATATATATATATATATATATATATATATATATATATATAGGAATTTTTGGACTAGATAGGAGACCAACAGACTTACCTAATGGCAATAGTCCAAAACTGCAATCTCTTGGAAATAAATACATACAAAAACTTAACACACTATTGAAATATTTTGATCAAAAATGATCTTCATCAGTCAAGAAAGAGAAAAAGAAGAGAAAAACAAAAGACTGAAGTGAACCACAGATGTGTATAAATATCCAAATGTCACAGATTCACAAGTTTATAGTTTATGATATAATGCTATATGTGAGTTGTGTAAATATACACGCAAGATAACAAACAAAAAGTAAATGAAGAATTAGATAACATTACAAAAATAGCAATAGAAAGTGGATACAACAAACACCTTATAAAAAACATATACAATAAATTTACAAAAAACCTAACCTCAACACAATTCTACAACCTGAACACAAAAAAATTAATAAAAAAATCTACCTAAAATATAAATACACCAATGACAAAATAGAAAAAATAACAAATATATACAACAAACTACACTACACTTCAACATATAAACCGAACAACAAAATAATAAAATATTTTGATAACACAAACCACAAAACAAATACAGAAAAATGTAACCTACCTGGAATATACAAAATTACATGTAACGACTGCAACGCATTTTACATAGGAAAAACAACCAGATCATTTAAAATGAGATTTGAAAAACATTACAGAGCATTCAAAAATAAAAATACAAAAGCATCAAATGTAGAAGCACACCAATATCACATATATGAAATAACTAATTACGAAAATAACCTAACCATACTTGAAATAAATAATAACCGAATAGAACTAAACTCACTAGAAAAATACCACATCTATAAAAACATACACAACAATTTAATGGACCAACAGACAACATATGCAGACCACGTACTGCAAAAGCATTATACACACGGCTCAAGAAGAAACATACATGACGTCAACAAATACCAACATCACGGACCGAACAACCACACCAGAAAAATAGAGAAAATTAATTCAGTGATTCGACAATGGTCAAGTGACCGAAAGGTGCCTCATCACATAAGGTAAATTATTGCACTGCAGAGGTGGAAAAAATTGCCCTCTGCATTGCCAGAACGTAGTTATGGCTTTTTTGCACTTATCCTCCAAGTGCTCACGCCAGAGAAGCTTCCTATCCAGAATAACTCACAGATATTTAGCACTCTCAACATAGGTTATTTTGGAGTTACCAATTTCCATCATCTCCAGCGATTTAGTTTTATATCGCCTAGTGAAGATGAGTGCCACAGATTTCTCTCCTTGAATGCATAGTGCATTTTCCCTGCACCATGCTTCTGTTATCTTGAGTGTCTCTTGAAGCAGGTCTTTGAGGACTTCTTCAAATGACCCCCTAACAAGGATAGCTATGTCATCCGCATAACCTACCACCTTGACACCCATTCCACTGAGCGTCCTTAGTAGACCGTCTATGACAAGGCTCCACAGCAGAGGGGATAACACTCCACCCTGCGGGCTGCCCTCCAAGACCATCCCACTTATCGTACACCCCATCCAGGATGCAGTACTTATACAGATTTCCAAGGAACTCATAATCCAATTTATAATTCCATCAGAAATTCCATGATCCATAGCTGCTCTCTTGATGGCCAGTCTAGAGGTACTATTAAAAGCCCCTTCCACATCAAGAAAAGCCCCAATACATATCCCCTTGTTGTTGATCTGACCCTCAATAAAGTCCACAACCGACAACAACACAGTCTCCACTGACCTAGCAGTTCGGTAGGCGTGTTGGTCCTGATGAAGCAGATACTGCTTCAGAGGTCCCTCCTTCAAATAATGGTCCACCAGCCTTTCCAGTGTCTTCAACAAGAAAGAGGTAAGGCTGATTAGGTCTGAAGTCCTTTACCTCTGTGTAACCTTTCTTCCCCGGTTTGGGGATAAAGATAACTTTCGTTTTGAGCCACTGCCCGGGCTTGTAACCCAAGGCAACACAGCCCCTGAGTAATCCTGTCAGTGGCCCTATAATTTCCTCCAAGCAATTTTGTAGTAATGCTGGAGTAATATTATCTAATCCAGGCGCTTTAAAAGGCTCAAAAGACATAATCGCCTCTCTCACTTTTTGCGCTGCAGTATGCCCAGAAATATTCCAGTCCGCTCTTAGCCCATTATGACGGAGGTTTTGAGCACAGTCCTCTACCGGTCTAATATCGGGAAAACTGTTCCTCATAAGCAGACGCAGGGTTTCCTCTGGGGTGTCAGTAAAGCTACCATCAGCCTTCTTGACAAACTTAAGCTCTCCCCTACGTTCAACTGCTAACACCTTAAACAGTCTAGCAGTGTCACTCAGTGTGCTTGTCTCTGAGCACCACTTTTCCCAAGAAGCACATTTAACCTCTTTTATAAGATTTTTATAGACACTGGCTGTCTTTATATGCCTGCCAGGTCTCCGCCGTATTCTTTTTCCTTGCTCTATTAAAGAGCCTTCTAGTCTCTTTCCGTCTTGCCTCTAAATTGCTACTCCACTTAAGCTTACCACGCCCAGTGTTTATCCGTGAGAGTAAACACTACTCCGTGGGATGTAACAATACAAATATTTGACATTCTCTTTTTCTATCATGAACCATTCAGTTCTATTTATTATCCCTCATAAATTATACATAATTTATTGGTGACCAAATTCTGCCATTCCTCAGTTCAATAGTAATTCTACAGGCCAGAGATATTAGAATAACTCAGATGGAAATAGCAGGCTATTGTGCTCAATTAAATTAAGATGAACTTTTTTAAATAAATTCTTGAAAATAAAGAAGTGGGGAAAAATCTGGTATTTGTATAAACAATTATAGAAAGGAGACCTAATATAACTGGACAACTTTTACCGTACCACTCTTTCCTATTTATACTTAGATGAATGTTAGTAAAGAGTGTTAAGTGATTCCTAGTGAATCAATATACAAATCAGAAAGTTACAATGAGTAGATAGAACAGTTCTTGTGTCATGAGTTTTTTTACCTTTATTGAAAATTTAATGGTGGATGTACTTGTACTTGTACTTCTTAGTCCAGGCGTCCAGCTCTAGGTGTAGCCGATAGCCCGATGTCCACTATATATTCGGAACGCCAAACTCCACAGCCCTCTGTTCAGGAGGAAGTCCTGCCACTTCTCCAGTTCAACCCTCATGTGGTCCCTCGCCGGGATGGGGTAAGTGCAATCCCGAAGAATGTGCTCGATGGTTTCGTCTTGCTCCTCATCACAAAGAGCGCACAAAGGTGATTCAGCAAGGTTAAACCGGTATAAATAAGCTTCCGTGACCAGATGTCCCGTCCTGGCTCTTGCCGCAAATGTCGCGACTTGACGTTTGATGTCTCTGTAATTGTCGGCCGACGCAAGTTTGTTTTGCAAATGGAACAGGTGTCGTCCAGTCGCTTCAGCTTCCCACCGGGCAGCCCAGGCGTCTCTAAAGTACTTTTTCCCGGCATTTTTACAGTGCAGTAGGGAGTGCTGCTCCTTATTTGTGGGCTTCATTCTAGAAGCTTGTTTTGCTATTGCATCCGCTTCCTCGTTGCCCGGAATGCCGACATGGGCAGGGATCCATTGTAGGCAGACTTCGTTTCCGTCACAATTGATCTTTTTTATCAACCTCCTGATTTCTGCTATACGGAATGAATATGGTCCAGTGGAGGGATGAGCCAGCGACTGTAGAGCTAACTTAGAGTCCGAAAGGATGCATATCTTTGACTTGGCCATCATCCCCAGACAGCTCGACAATGCGGCGTTAATACCGAGCAGCTCTGCATCCATACTTGAGCTGGAGTTCGCTGGGATGAAAAATCTATCTCCATTCGACTCGTTGTAGTACCCTGCTCCAGAAATGCCTAGTTCTTTATCCAGGGATCCGTCGGTAAAAATTTTTATGTATCCATCGTACTGGGTTCGAATCATTTCAAGAGTCTCCGCTTTCAGCACTTCTCTGTGGTCTCCCTTGTTTCCGCCGTGAGGTAGTTGCAGATTTATAATCATTTCAGGCCAGTCATTTGGAGGTTCCTCATAGAACGTGGGGATTTGTTCAGGGGTGGTGTATCCCGGCATCAATTCCATCAGTGAGTTGATTTTGTGGCAGAAAGATTGTTTTACACGGCACTTTGTATTGAGTAATGGTGGATGTTAATTGATGAACAAGGAGCACCATTGAAATTTTACTTTCTACTTGTTAGAAGTGGATCTGATATTGTTATGTTGTCAGCATCTTGTAAATAACTAATATATCTGAGTAATATTCGAAATTCAAAATTTGTCACATGTCGATTATATACATGGAATGCCAGGTCGGCATTCTATGGCAAAAACTGAGGGTGTTAAAAAAAATTGGCACATGTGTATAGGTATTGATAAACTTACTAAATTATCTGATGTTTCGTGGAGTTAATGCCACAAATTTTAGCAGTGTGAGACAAATAGTGACACAAATCATTATCTGCTTGTTGAATCATCAAAACGTAGCTGGGGTAGCTGTATTGCATTAAATGTTGGGCCACTTCGAACTTACAAAATTATCACCAGGGATTAATCGTGGACCTACAAATATGGAACTTATAAAATTATCACCAGGGATTAACCGTACAGTTACAAATATGGAACTTTTAAAATTATTTAAAGGGATTAATCGTGGAGTTACAAATATGGAACTTATAAAATTATCACATGGGATTAATCGTGGAAGTAAAAATTTGATCCAAAGACAAAGCAACATTTATACAAATAAAAGTAACAAATCGCATCAAAAAATGTCTGTAAAGTCAAATCAAACATGAAGACGATCTTGATTCATTTATTCAATGTCCATGGCAATATCCACTCAGATTATCTCTCTGAGATTGAAATAGCATGATTCGTGGCAGATTGGTATTGGCTTTCCCCTCCACAACAAATCTTCAGCTCACACAGACATTTCTGAGCATAATATTTTGGCAGTAAACAACATGACAACGCATTATAACCTCAGAGATCCTCGCACTTTGTGATTTCTTTTTGTTCCTACACCTGAGGCAAGAAAAAGTACAAACCCTTGCTAGAAGTGTATTTGCTAGCTACAAACAGTATTTTGATGGAAAAAAACAATTGAATAAACCTGTTAGAATTAATGGAAAATATTTCAAAAGTAACTAACATTTATAATTGAAAACTAAAATTCTGCATTTTTTTATATATTATCTGGTTATTTTTAGGTCTCACCTTGTATATAACTTGAAACAGTTATTTGTCTATAAAGTATTAAATCGTTTTGTCATTTTCTAACCTTGTATAATTTGTTCATATAATTCATGATTTTAAATAACTGTTTTGTTTTTTTTATATATTTTTCCCTATTAAAGGTACTAAAAACAAATACTACAGATACTAAAGCCTTGGTTTTTTTTAAAAACAACATACATTTTTTTAAAGTATTATTTACTTACAACATACAAGTGTTTCCATATAACACCCCATTCTTTTAATACAGATGTTAATTCTTGAACTATACAAGGCTGTTTCAAAACTGTTACATCAGTTGGGCTGAAAAAAATTACCAAATATACCAGTATTACAAATTAATTTTTAAAACAATATGAAAATTGTTTAATGATAAAATGTTGATAAAGCACACAGATTTATATAAAACTGATCAAAATTACACTTTTAAAACTTGTCAATTTTTTTAAAACTGTAAAAATAGCCAATATAGTTTGTGTACAATTTACTTCCTGATTCATTTCAAGATATTTTTAATTTGAACATTCAATTCTGATGCGCACCATTACACCCC